>CM072525.1:23015991-23163491 GCA_036898135.1 Oncomelania hupensis
CCATCCATCCATCCATCCATCCATCCATCCATCCATCCATCCGTCTGCCTGTCTGTCTGTCTATCTATCTAGCTATCTATCTATCTATCTATCTATCTACCTACGTAGTGGTTTAAAAAAAAAAACTTTCGGTACAAACTTCGTCGATTTTTCATGTTTTAACATCGCTTAATCTATGAACAGACGTTAAATAAATTGAATTGAAGTGAATTCAATTCAACTTCATTCACTGCATTTTCTTCATCGATTTCGTCATCGTCATCATCATCATCATCATCATCATCATCATCATCATCATCATCATCATCATCATCATCATCATCATCATCAACATCATCATCATTGTCACGAGCCAAGTATCCGCGAGTGCGGTGTATGTTCACTATGCAGTGTGCATAGTTTTTTTCCGTGTTTGCTACAGTAGGGAACACGTTCGGTCGAGTTGCACGTGCGTTTCTAGAGTGCGGATTTAGTTAGGCCTAATATAATATGTTGTGAGCATTATGCTTGGGCATGTATTTTGTAAGTTAATTTTTGATTGAATTGTTAAAAGAAATTTCTAGCTTATTAACGTATGAGTAGAGTAGAATGAGTGTGGAGGTTAGATGCCAGCCAGTGCTCAAACAGTGTTGACAGAGATCACAGACCTTAATGAAGACTCTATTGGGGTTTTTGGGGGGTGACGATGTGTGTGGTTGCTGGGTTGCGACTCCATAGTGAAAACTGTTGCTGCAGTTGTTTCCTCTCTGTCCTCACGAGTTGGGTGGTAAGTAGAGAACCTTTCTTTGACGCTGTTAGTTTGCGTTTGTGGGTGAATGTACTGATTGCAGATTCTTTGGTTTATTTTGGTAGGTGCCCTGTTCAATCGCAGAACTTTGGGGTTGGGGGTGGTATATTTTTGATAAATATATATGAATGGCCGTGCAGAAAGTGTGAGTGTCATTGTGAATAAGTATATCTATTTCTGTGCAATAATTTAGATGTATTAAGTGTAAATTAAAAGGGAAAACCGTTGAGTTTCTTCGAGCTTCAGCTTTAAATTATATTTGGTAGCCGGGTAGGTGAGGATAGGCTAGTGTTGTTTCAGAACTCGACTACATTACTGAGACGCTGGCTTGCTTCGCCATTATTTCTGGGCTGGGTTGTCATACTGAGTAGAGAAGTCTGGAAGTGGTTTGACATGGAGACTTTCCTCTCACCTGTAACCACGTCATCGCTTACCTCCCTTGAGCCAGCCTACCATATCCTTTTTTATGTGTGGTTCATTTCAGCAACAATTGAACTTTCAAGTCAACACTTGCAGCAAGAAACAGTTGTACAATTCTGGAGGATACGATTCTTTGACTGATCAATGTAACGAGTTCGCCGTTTGCAATAATCATTTAGACCTTATTTACTCAAGACAAAAAATCAAATACATACATATGTGCAAGAACTGGGAACATTTCATCAGCAAGACTCTTTGAGAAAACGTCTGGTGAAGATGACTAAAAATTAGTGAACAAAATATGGAATTGATACAGCGCATAGGAATCTCTGAATGTTATTAATATCCTGCTGTAACAGATTTACCAAATATCGTTTCCCTTTTCCTACTGAACTATCGTTTGAGTTGATCTTTCTCTCATTCCCATGATTATTAGTTTGAGTGTAATTTAGTACAATTGAGGGTCGTATGTATGCGTGTGTGAGTTGTCTGTCATTGAGCATTAATAAAGGTTTAAATAAAAATTGTTTCTAGTGTGTGGTGTTAGTGGGTTAGCTAGAGAGGTGTGGGTGTTTGGGAGGGATGTACACACGCTCCCCCTTTGGGACGTGACAATCATCGTCATCATCATAATCATCATCATCGTCATCATCATCATCGTCATCATCATCATCATCATCATCATCTTCTTCTTCTTCTTCTTCTTCTTCTTCTTCTTCTTCTTCTTCTTCTTCTTCTTCTTCTTCTTCACCTTCTCCTTTTCTCCTTCTCCTTCTCCTCCTCCCTCGCCGTGGTTAAATGACAGAACGATCGACTGGCACACAGATGACCCAGGTTCGAATCTCGTGGTGGACAAGATAAAAAAAAGTGGACATTTTCACAGTTCCTCTTAGCAGCATGATTGCTCTGGTGATTCAGTGTTGATTTAGGTCCCTGTGTATTACCCCTCTGCCCTGGGATGGCGATACCCGTCTGCCGAATTTCCAATGGTGGGTGCAGACGTTACACTTCAATGTTCATTCTCATTCATTCATTCCTCTTCTCCTCCTCCTCCTCCCCCACCTCCTACTTTAGGGTACTGTCAAATGCACTCCGTCGGGACGACGAAAGAAGTAACGATATATTAAACATTTAAAGTCTTATTGCTCGTCTTGAAAGGTAAATCTCCTAATGCTACGATATGACACGTTCAGACTCTCAGATGCACGGGGCTTGGACTGTATTATATTTCGTTCACGTTGGGGATCTATTATGTTATCATATTCTCTTGGGAGGTCCATTTTTGCGTAGGCAATAAGACTCGGTGGTTAAAAAAAAATAATCCGCCTACCTGTCCAGGAGAACCAGAGTTTGATTCCCGATGGTAACAAGGTGTTTTGTTTTGTTTTGTTTTTTAATCTCACGCAGGTAGATTTTTGGTAATAACTTTTCTTGCGAAGTGTCGTCGCAGCGCCACGGTCAGTCAAGAAAGAACCCGATGAGTGCGTCAGCAGGTCACCAAATATATCTCCTGGAACTCCGGTGTCCTCCCTTCTTTCTATAATGGCATACAATGCAGGCAATCTGTTAAAACAAATCAATAACCGTTGTTCTTACTGTCTTCTGATACTAGTAATAGCGACTGGTCTTTACACCACACGTTCGGGTGAGGAATATGTTCTTCTTGTGTATGTATGTATGTGTGTGTGTGTGTGTAATATTTGATCGTGTTTGTTGGTTACAGATCGCCGCTTTTGAGTCTGTTAATAAAAAAGAAGACGCCATGGCATTCAGTAGTAATAGTAGTAGTCGTAGTCTTAGTCGCAGTCGCATTCGTTGTCGTGGTCGTGGTCGTCGTGGTCGTGGTCGTCGTCGTGGTCGTCGTGGTCGACGTCGTAAGCGTCGTCATGGTCGTCGTGGTGGCTGTAATCGTCGTGGTGGTGGTCGTGATCGTTGTCGTCGTCGTCGTGGTGATCCGTGGTCGTGGTGTTCGTCATTTTCGGGGTGGTGGTCGTCGTCGTGGTCGTCGTCGTGGTCGTCGTCGTGGTCGTTGTTGTGGACGAGGTCGTCGTCGTGGTAGTGGTCGTTGTCGTGGTCGTCGTCGTAGTCTTGGTCGTCGTCGTAGTCGTGGTCGTGGTCGTCGTAGTGGTCGTCGTGGTCGTGGTCGTCGCCGTGTCGTTGTCGTGGTCATTGTCGTCGTCGTGTTCGCGGTCGTGGTCGTCGTCGTGGTCGAGGTCGTCGTCGTCGATGTCTTCGTGGTCGTCGTCATTGTCGTCGTCGTGGTCGTCGTTTTGGTCGTGGTCATAGTCGTGGTCGTGGGCGTAGTCGTCGTGGTCGTAGTCGTTGACGTCGTCGTCCTCGTGGTCGTCGTCTTCGTCGTCGTGGTTGTCGTGGTGGTCGTCGTCGAGGTGGTCGTCGTGGACGCCGTCGTGGTCGTGGACGTCGTCATCCTCGCGTTCTTCGTATTCGTCGTGGTCGTCGTCGTCCTCGTGGTCGTCGTCTTCGTCGTGGTCGTTGTCGTGGTTGTTTTCGTCGTCGTGGTCGTGGTCGTGGTCGTCGTCGTAGTGATCGTCGTCATAATCGTTGTCGTCGTCATAATCGTTGTTGTCGTGGTCGTGGTAGTCGTGGTCGTATTATAATGCTGATTGTTGTTGTTGTTGTTGTTGTTGTTGTTGTTGTTGTTGTTGTTGTTGTTGTTGTTGTTCTTCTTCTTCTTCTTCTTCTTCTTCTTCTTCTTCTTCTTCTTCTTCTTCTTCTTCTTCTTCTTCTTCTTCTTCTTCTTCTCCTCCTCCTCCTCCTCCTCCTTGGGGATTAATTGAACTTTCTCATTGTGCTCTTTGAATGGTTATTATACATTGGATTTATTTCATCGTTGTTATATATAGCGCCCTTCCAGCTGAAGAGCTGTTCAAGGCACTGGCCGATACCGATACAAGACCTAACTCAACAAACTCGAGGCGCCAAATTTGCTGCTTTAGGCGCGTCCTCTGACTCCCGGCCCAGATAGCTGAGAACAATCCCGTGCGACCGGGAAAGGGGTAGAAGTGACGGACGCAGAGCTTCCTGGGATGTATTCGTGCAGCTGCCTGGCAATCTCGCCCGTGCTGATGGAGCGTTCAGTGAGTAGGCCCTATGTTCATGCTCTCTCGATCGAAGGTCCACTTAAAAGATTATCCTCTTCTTTTCAGGATTCATAGATGATTTTAGTATTAGTAGGCCTATCTTCTGCTGGGGGTCCACTGAGTAAATCCTCTTCATTGAGGAGTTTGTAGGAAACACTTCACGCTGTGAGTCTCAAAGCTTTCTCTCACCTCATTTTGAAAAGAAACTGCATGGTGCTGTTACAGTAATACCTCTTAAATGTGTGGAATAATATTATTATTGTAACGATTGTTACACCGATTTAAAAAAAAAATCTTTCTTTTTTTAAAATGTATTTCCGTTCGTTCAAAACGCAGCAAGTACGCGAGTACTCGCGTTGAACAGAAGTAAACTCAAACCTGCATAACACTGTGTAATAGAGAGAGCGCAGGGCCTTTCCCCTGCAAGTTTCTCACGTGACAGATTTCAGCGAGGGACTAAATTTACCTACTATTTTCCTGTTTATATTCGGATGAACGGTGTTAAACTGAATCCATGTCAAGTGGCAGTGCCGTAAATACCAAATAGCCGGGTGCTTATCAAGGATTGTGACGTCATGCACAAGTGATGCGAAAGTGTACAAAAAGCAAGGAGGGGGTAGGGGGAGGGGGTGGGCATGAATTCTACACTGTGTAATTTTAGATATTAATCACTTATGTAGCTGCTTTTTCCTGCAAGAGCTGCTCAAGCGCTGTCCGATTACACGTGACTCAAAGCCCGCCCGAAACGCCCACCCGCAGTCTTGGGCGCAAACCTGACGCTTGGACAACTGAGCAACAAACCCTGGGCAGCCAAGGATGGGGGTAGAAGGACCTAGGTGCATAGCTGGGTGTTTTTCCGTGTCACCCGCACTCACCACCGTCTAGACAGGTTAACTCTACAAAAGTATCTTTAAAACCTCAGCATAGAAAGAATGAATGGAATGAAATAAAGAATTATATGAATTTGACACAGACTAAGCATCGGTTTTAATACTCTCAATCCGAAACACTGAAAAGGCTCTGAATCGAAAGGCTGGAGGGTAGGCTGGAGAATTCAATGCATTTAGGATTATATCCTTTGGTAATACTCATTCTTCTACCTGAGCAAGAGTGGGTGGGGGGAGTGGGGGTGGGTGGGTAAGCATTACCCACAAATACAGCGAAGTATATGCCATTCAGTTTTCCACGTCTTCGAGAAATATAGTTGTTCGTTGATTTTTTTAAAACCCAGCATTTTCAAAAGTGTTTTGTGAAGTTGTTTTAGGTCGGCTTTTGTGCTAAAGAAGTAAATTAAAAATGATTGGTTACTTTCTGAACTATAACCTGCAAGCTTAAAATGTTTCAAAATCTGTCCAGCCACTTTTGAGATACAGCTGCAGCACAAACTCTGTTTTGAAGTGATGGACCTTAGCGATTTTGTTGACACTTTTGAAGACAGTGGAAATGATTATGACCGGCATAAAGGATGAGTTTGACCGACAGACCGACATTTGGCTCTTTGTGATTCACGACAATTTCAAAGTAAAATTGACAAAAACGAGAGAGAGAGGGGTATTTTGCTGCTTTATCCCAATGTTAGTAGCAGACACACATACAACGAGACAGATATGTTTTCACTAACAATAAGCTCTTTTCACACTCGCAAGCGCTGAAATATCTTTACTCTACTCCTACCCCCACCCCTACCCACCCCCTCCCAGCAAACTCCACACCTCCATGAAAAAGCGATGGTTTGGTGGACGACAAATACGTATTGATTAGCGAACATTGGAGAATGGCATGGTGAAACAATATATCCCTTAACCAGTTAATAAAATCCGTCGAATTATTCATTCCCTTGCCTTGCATTAATCCTCTCTGCTCCAAGTGGAATGGTTTTATACTCAAATAATATCATTCTAACAATGACCAAACATCACAGAAACATCGCATAGGTTAGGTTGCCTAGCCTCCCGTTCAATCATATAATGCTCTACCGCAAAGACCAATGTCGCTAGAGCTGTTGCTAACCCGTTTTGCGCCTTAATTCTCATCAAAGACAAATCGGCTGCGTCCGTTTTGTTGATTTTGGGGGATGTTTAGGCACTTTCTTTCGTGGCCAATGACTGAGTGGCGGTTGAGTCAGTGGGTCGCTCCAAACTAAACTTATTTGTGCAAACCACTTTTTAAATAATTTTAAATAGCTTGCCAACGTGTTTAAACCGTATACATTTCACCATTTTTTTTAAAAAGAAGAGATTTCTCTTAAATAGCACACTTACAAGCTCAGAGAGCTTCTCAAGGCGCTGGCCCGTAATATCCAGCAATTACACAATAGTTTGCTGAAGTCAGGATTCGAACCCACGTCGCCCAAGACGCACTCACACAAGTCGTGCGCTCTTTACCATTAATCGATCAATCTGCAACCCTGACTTTAAACGCCTTTGTATATATAGCATATAATATAATAGTCTGTCTATCTGTCTCTGTCGGTCTGTCTGTCTGTCTATCTGTCTCTATCTCTCTGTATCTTTCTGTCTCTCTGTCTCTGTCTCTCTCTCTCTCTCTCTCTCTCTCTCTCTCTCTCTCTCTCTTTCTCTCTCTTCCTCTTTATCACATTCTTTATTTCTTTTTCTTTCTTTCTTTATCCCTCTCTTCCTACCCCCTACCCTTCTCCCTCTCTCTCCATCTCTCTCTCCCTCTCTCTCTCCCTCTCTCCCCTTTTTTTTCTCTGTATTGGCCTCGATTTAAGGGCTGTATTTAAATAATGCAGGCAAGTATTGTTTTTTCGCACCTGTGGCTGTCCTATCACCTGTCTCACGACGGAGGCTGACTAACCCACTTACTGAGAAGATCGTTTTCCACCGTTCTGAGGTGGTTTGGCTATTCTTTGCAGGTGAGAGAGAGAGAGGGGGGGGGGAGGGGAGGAGGGGGGGGATAGAGACAGACAGATTTTGATTTACAGCAAGGATTTTGGGGGTTTTAAGCTATAAGCCTAATCTTAGGATCTGGCATCGCGTCATGCACTCTTACATCTATGCTAATATACTTTTTAATTTAAAAAAGTACAATTCTATTTTAATCAAAATCAACCATTCAATTATTCATCTACAATTTAAAATGTGCACTTATAATTATGTAATAAGTATTAAATAACAATAACATGTATCAACTTTGCAGCAACAATAAAATAGAGAGTGAGGGAGATATGTGTGGTGGTGGTGAGGGGGGGGGGAGAGTGTGTGTATGTGTGGGTGAGACAGATAGAGAGAGAAAGAGAGACAGAGACAGAAAAATTGACAGGCAGACAGAGAAAGGGAGATGTTCTTTAGTGTTGTTATAATATGTACGGTTTAGAACTAGAAGGCACAGACCTTGGCCAATGACGGCTCTCCAAACCAAAATACTTAACGTCCGATCCCTCTCACCCACCCACCCCACCCACCTCACCCTCAACCCCACCCTTTGACTCTCCCCTCTCCCTCGGTCGCCTGGTCACCACTGTTGTTTCACCCACCACCCTTCTTTTTACCCTCCCCCTCTCTCTTTTTTCTCTCACCTCCCTGTCCCCCCCCCTCCTCCCTCACCAAGGCCATTTCAATTTCTATTTTCAAATGCACACACCTGTTCATCCTTTAACTTTCGCTATCTATTAAAACCAATCCCTATTAATTTGTCAAGGTACATTCGACGTTGCCATCGAGAACGAGTACGGACTTATCTCTACCACAGGCGCTTGGATGTGAGCGGAGAAGGGTCTACTAATGATGATGATGAGGATGATGATGATGATGATGAGGAGGAGGAGGATGAGGATGATGAATACCAGGTTTAAAAGTCCTCTCAGCGAAAATCACGGGTCATCGCATTTTTCAAATCTATATGAACGATGATTTCTCCGAAAAGATGGTGACTCAATCGATTTTACAGGGATTATTGCAAACATCCAGAGTAATGAATGTGCGCAGTATATTTTCAAACCCTCTCAATTTTGGTAAAATTGTAAACATAAACATTTTTTTAAAAACACGTTTATCATGCTGACTGTCCTTCTTTCGGGAGAAATCTTCATATAGATTTGATAACAGCGACGACCCGCGATATTCGCTGAGAGGACTTTTTTTAAACACCTGGGATTAACAAGTAGACTTTCTACTCCGCTCACAATCACAATACTGGCGGCCCCCTGTGTCTCTGACTTTGCGACCGCCATTTTACTATGTTGTGTGTGCTGGGTAAACTATGACGCGTGACTGGCATCAAAAGAGTGGGTAATTTTCTCCATCTACAAAGTCAACAGCTCTTCATCGTATCGCCGCGTCTGGCGAATCGGACCTGTGTACCTGAAATTTTAGAAATAAAGGTAAATAGCGCTGACTTAACACAAGTAAACAATAAACTTCAGGCGCGAATCTGATGTGACCTTAGATTATAATGAAACAGAACGCGTTTACTAAATAAACAGGAACACAAGATGGCACTAAGCCTATTTAAATGACTTTCCAGTCACTGTATACTTAGCCGAAACTAAGCGTTTTCAACGCGTTACTTTTCTTTATTGGCAATGATGTGACCCGACGAATATATGCTTTAAAAAAATAATTAAAAAAAGCAAAATAGAAATATAAAATTATGGGCCATTGTGTGAACTACCTAGAAGCTAACTATTTTTAATTGTTCAGTCAGTGTTACGACAAAGCGGGAAACGTGTTTAGAAATTGTTGAAACACAGCGACCTTGAGAACGTGCAAATATGAATCATCTAAACTACTTAGCAACAGTTGAAGTATTTGTTTAGTTTTAAAAAAAATGATTAAAATCGATCCAGTTATTCGTAAGATAGGGCAAAACAAAATGTTTTTTTGAATTACAAACAAAAATTGAAATTTGGAGCTACAAACCAACCTTGGAGCTACAAACCAGACCTTGTCTGGTCGACAACCTGAGTGCTACTGAGTGATTGTCCTTGATTTGAAGTAAGCTGTATATACCAAAGGTCAACAAACTTGGTTCAGCCGGTGTTTTTTGGTTTGTTTTTAGTAAATTTATTTTAGATTCGTTTAGTTGGTGTTTTTTTGTGTTGTTGTTGGTGTTTTTTGGAGGGGAGGAGGGCGGGGGTGGGGGGGCAAGGGGTTAGGGAGGTATATGAAGCAAAACGTGTAGAGCCTCAAAGTGACTTCAGCGTTGTCTTTGCGGTAGAGCAAATATGATGGTACAGGGGGCTGACCATTAACCTAGATAAAGTTCCTATAAAGTTTGGTAAAAATCCGTTCAGTGTTTCTTGAGAGATGTCGCGGGCAACGGACCGATGGGAGGAGAGACAAAAAAAGACCGACCGACCGACTGACCGACATTTGGCTCGATCTGGTTCTCGACTATTTCAAAGTATTGCCAGATGTTATCTGGGACATGCAAAAGGTAAACTAGCGTCGTCCTGCCTGTTGCTGCTGCAGCAATGCATACGCACAAGTCGCTGTGATGTCACCCTGCCTTTTCAGCTTTTAGAGTGCTTTTTATCTCCCATCTCTCTCCTCCCCCACCCACCCCACCTTTCTTCCCTCCCCCACCTTCATGATTACTTGCAATGAAAAGTAAAGCTCCAATTCTCCAGTTGTCGAAGGCCCTGCGAGCCGAGTGCCGGGTGCCGGGTGGATGTTATCAGCTTGTGCCACGTTCATATATTTCACAATCACCCATCTCCTCCCCAGCAAACGATGTGATAAAAAAAATGAGAAGACCTCATTAACAGCCTAGTTCTTTTTCTTTCTTTCATTCTTTTTTTATATCACTTTAAACGCAGGAAGACGATGAGACAGACAGACACAGAAAATCAGGAATGCGAAGTTTTCTTTTTCTCTCTATCCCCCACCCTACCCCTGTAACAAGAGCCGAGATTTAGACACAGCACAGTTTAAGCGTTGGCCGTGTTTAGTCAGGTTAAACGTAAAAGGTTAGTCTGAAGCAGACGACAGAAGTTGCTCTATGGTACACATTTCTTATGCTGACGATAGCCCAGTAGGCTATGACATCATCGCAGCTTACGTTAGAGCGCTTAGATTTTACAGCCAATCAGATTTTACAACCATCCAGAACAGAGAGTGATTAGGTAGAACCAGTTCTGCCTGGTTAGGCAGAGGCCAGGTAGAGGGTCATTGTGCGTTCAAGCTACGAGCAGTACACTGCTACACTCTAGCAGAAATCTCTCCATAGACTAGACAGCAGGGCTTGTTGAAAACTCGATTCGATCAAGTTAGCCACGGCCTGACATTGTCAAACAGACGAGCAGGTATTGTCCCAACTAGGCAAAAGACAAGAACAAGTTGTCGCTGAATGTTGGTCTGCAGAGGCCTCTCACGCACTGTGCTAAGAGAGCCCACAAGTCTAGCCCCAAGGAGAAGACTCCACAACAACACAGCTTATCACGGAAGCAACCACAACACAGCGCTTCGAAAACGCAGTTAAGTGCCTACCGAAACAGTGCACTAAAACTGGTATCACAGGACCACAGTAGTCCACTCTTCCAGAACTCTGATCATAAGGGCAGAAAGTAACCAGTGCCCGATGAAGATACAGTAGCTGCCTATAACTCTCAAAAGTGAACCAGTCGTGGAAACAATTGAACTTTTAAGTTAGTATCGTACTTCGCAGATCGTATATTGAGTAGAGGAAATAAATGTGGGATATTTACTGTTATCAGGTGGCTGGACTACCTATGTTTCATAGCCATGTGAGAGCTAGTGTGACAGTGATCTTTTACCAAAACAAATAAATGTATTAAGTGAAGTCACAGGGAGATTTACTAGCGATCCCCATTGACTAAAGACGAGTGGGTAATAACATTCCATTGTGCAGAGCCCAGCAACAATAGACCCACCGTCACAACCCCCAACACCGCTCCCATCCTGTTACACTCGAATCGATGTTGGTGTTTTCTATCAGTAGTGGATTCAGCCCCAATGCTGAAGAAGAAGGTCATCGCCACTTTCATAGACCTCTCCAAGGCCTTCGACAAGACATGGAGGGAAGGCCTACTCCTGAAGCTATTGACCGCAGGTGTCGCTGGCAACTTGTTTAAGTGGATCAGAAGCTTCCTGGCACACAGAACGGCAAGGGTTAAGCTCAACGGCAACTTCAGCTACACAGTAAAGATCAGGGAAGGAGTCCCACAAGGAGGAGTGATCTCCCCAACTCTGTTCGTCGTTTTCATCAACGACATCACCAAGAACCTCTCTCGACACATCAGCCGCGCCCTGCATGCCGATGACGTCGCAATGTGGAACGCTGCCGAGTCCACTCCCACTGCTGTCGTCAGGATGCAAGAGGCTCTCAACAGCATCTCCAGGTGGGCAAGCGACTGGTGTGTCACCATCAACAGCCTGAAAACAGTAGCCACTTGCTTCTCACTCTCCAACACCAAAGAGACCCTGAAGCTGAAAGTCGGCAACCAAGTGATACCGGAGGAGGAAACTCCAACGTACCGGTGTCAAGCTCGACAGGAGGCTTACCTGGAGCCCTCACATCCAGGAGATGGAGAAGAGAGCAACCAGAAGATTGGCCCTCATGAAGAAGCTCTCGGGCACAAAGTGGGGTGCCAACAGCAGAATCCTCAAGCAAGTGTACACCGGCAACGTCCGTCCTGTGATGGAATACGGTTCAGCAGCATGGTCCACAGCAGCCAAGAGCAACACCAGGAGACTGGCCAAAGTACAAAGCGCTGCCATGAGACTCATCACAGGAGGACTGAAAATAACACCCATCCACAAGCTGGAAACAACAACAGGACTCCTTTCCCTGGGACCAAAGACGAGAAGAAAAAGTTCTGATCCAACATGAAAAACTACAGAGGCTGCCCTCACACCCAGCCCACCAATATCTACAACAGCCAACCAAGAACAGGCTGAAGCGGGATAGCTTCATCCATCAGGTCAAGAAGCTGGCGGCTGCCGTCCCAGACCTCCCAGCAGAACGAGAGCTCCTCCAGGACGCCGAGGACTGGGACACCCCGACTACCGAACTCATGTTCTGCCCTGACGTCCCAGGAGTGAGGTACAAGGGCGAGCAGTCAGAGGCTGCGCTACGCTCCCTCACTCTGGAGCTCCTGGACCTGAAGTATCCCAGGCCCATGTGGATCCACGCATACACGGATGGATCCTCTGATGCAGCCGTTAGCAACGGAGGCAGCGGACTACACCTGCGCTTCACCGATGGAAGCACCCTCTCCAGATCCCTGCCTGCTGGAGCCCGGTCCACCAACTACAGGGCTGAGCTCAATGCTCTTCATGAGGCTGCCCGGCTCCTTGCTGCAGAAGCGCCCGCCTCAAATATCGTCTTCCTGTCTGACTGCCGCTCCATCATCGAGAGCCTGCAGTCGCCCAGCGCCTGTTGATTGCCCTCTCTCAATACACGAAGGTAGCAGTCCAGTGGATACCTGCTCACTGTGGTCTGTCAGGAAACGAGGAGGCGGACAGGCTGGCTAAGTCGGGCAGCAAAATGGAGCAGCCACAGCCCCCAGTCTCTTATAAGGAAGCCAAGACTCTGGTCAAGCGGCACTTCCAGGCAACCTGGGCCACCCAGCATGACCCTCCATCTGACGACCAGATGGCACACCTCCAGCGCCATGAACAGACCACAATTTTCCGGCTACGAACTGGTCACTGCCGCCTGCGTTACCACATGCATCGCCTAGGCCTGTCACACACCCCTGACTGCCCGTGTGGAACAGACCTCCAGACCCCAGAGCACATCCTGCAGTCCTGCCCCCAGTACCAGAATGCCAGGACACAACTCTGGCCTGCAGGACAGACGCTGGACGTAAAACTCTGGGGCTCCAAGCAAGACCTCGAAACCACTGCCCGCTTCTTAAGTTTGACAAACCTGGACATCTGAGGCCCCATTTGGAGGAACGCAGAAGAAGAAGAAGCTGAAGTACTGATGAGTGTAGCTCAGATTCGTTTATTCACGCAACCCGCTCAATCAGCATACAAGTCACAAAGTCGACGTATGAAGTTTTCCACTTTTATTCAGCACACATCAACAACTGCATACAATCGCTCAATCGCCTTTCGACTCTCAAGTTTTACTTTCCAACTCACTATCAACAACTTTCCCTTACCCACACACAGGGCATCCATTTTATAATTTTTTCTCTTATTCGAGATGACGACAGGTCGTTCTAGAAATGACGCATTACAACCAATCAGAATTAAAGATCGTCATCGCTGACTTACGTCATACATATTTCTTCTGCCTCCGGGAATGCTCTCATACTTCGATATCCATCGGGAAGTTTCCATTGATAGTAAATACTCAAAATCTAGAGAATTCTCCAACAATATCGACCAACTAAAATTATCAACGTTATACAAAACCTCTCCTAACAACAATGCAAACTCAAATCAAAGGTAAATAAACTCCATTATTGAATACTTTGCAAAACGAAACGATTAGATCTATCGTGCGCGTTTCAGACATACTACCATTCGTGTTTCAACGTAACACATCCCTTCTCTATCTCTCTCTTTGCCCATCATCATCATCATCATCATCATCATCATCATCATCATCATCATCATCATCATCATCATCATCATCATCATCGTCCACTTCTTCTTCTTCTTCTTCTTCTTCTTCTCTACCGCCTTTTGTTCATCATCATCATCATCATCATCATCACCCCTTGGGGTCATGAGCAATCTTGTCACTGTAGATTGTTCTAACCTATAAAGGGAACAGTGAAAGCCCCAGTTGAAAACCTGTCTTGCCTTTGTAGGCATGACTAATTCACTGCGGCAACAGTTCCCCCCGTTGGAGTGCCGGGGGTTTCAGTATAAATAGTATCCCCACTTTCTGGAAATTTAGTGCTTTAAATTCCCACTGTCGCTGTCTTCATCATTTGCTCTTTCCCATTCCTGATCTGTCCTATCACTCAGCTATACTTTCTTCTTCTTCGCTAGATCAATGACCTACCTTTTTTCTTGAAAACTCTTCCTGGACAAGACTCCTTGTTTGTGTATGAGGTCTGTTGGATCAGCTTGGGAGTGTTGGACGCTTTCTGCCGGGTGGTCACTAGGGCTTCCTATGATTGTATTATTTCGCACTATAGGCATTTTATATGTATGTGTTTTGTTGATGATTTATAATGATGGTTGTATTCTATTTTGTTTTTGTAACCGGGGTGTTCGCGTAGTTGAGGTCAACCCTCAGCCGTCCCCCGCGTGGGATGTCTTTATTGTAAAGTGACTGGCCGGAGGAGGGCATTCAATTTTCCCACTAGGGTTGTTTCGGCAGATCTTTTATGCGGATCGGGGGTTGTCCGGTCCTGATTTGGCTCGGAAGAGTCCGCTGGACCTAAAGCAACAATAAATCAATCAATCAATCATCATCATCATCATCATCATCATCATCATCATCATCATCATCATCATCATCATCATCATCATCATCGACTACTTCTTCTTCTTTTTCTCTTCAACCTTCTTTCCATCATCACAATTATTATCGTCGTCTTCACCATCGTCATCATCATCATCATCATCATCATCGTCGTCAGTAGCATCATCAGTAGTATCATCATCATCATCATCATCATCATCATCTTTATCATCTTCATCCGCTGGACCTAAAGCAATAATCATGTAATGTAATGTATCATCTTCATCATCGCCATTGTCCACTTATTCTTATTCTTCTTCTCTTCCCACCCATTGCACCAAGGTACCAGCGCACTCAAGATACACCTCTAATCTTCGCTGCGTAGCGTGAACAGGATATATCGTAATATCGCCAAGATAATAACTTGAGTCCGCTATGAGCGGACGATGCTACCTGCGAAATCACGGAAAAAGCGCAATTTGACTGTAAATATATACAGAATGTTGCTCTACAACATTCCGCTCTTTCCGTCTCAAAAACCCAATTGCCTTGTTGGATTCTTAAATTGCATGAAACCAAGTGAGGACACTATCCGGCGTCAACAAATGGTTCAAAAACATTCTCAAGCGGTTCGTAAAAGACAGTTGACCTAGAAACTAATACAGTTTGACCTAATTCGTCCCCTAGAGGAGACGAAACTTACATTTTTCTATTTTCATGAGTTCACTGCAGTCAAATTGCGCTTTTTCCGTGATTTCGCAAGTAGCCTCGTCCGCTCATAGCGGACTTAAGTTATTATCTTGGCGATATTACGATATATCCTGTTCACGCTACTCAGCGGTACTTTCAACTGTATCTTGAAAGCGCTGGCAGCCATGCGCATTACCTCCTCTTCCCCATCCTTTCATCATCATCATCATCATCATCATCATCATCATCATCATCATCATCATCATCATCATCATCATCATCGACCAATACTTTTTCTTCTTCTTCTTCTTCTTCTTCTTCTTCTGCTTCTGCTTCTACTTCTTCACTTGCATCTTCTTTTCATCACCATCATCACCATCATCATCATCATCATCATCATCATCATCATCATCATCATCATCATCATCATCATCATTATCATCATCATCGTCGTCGTCATCGTCATCATCGTCATCTTCTTGTTCTTCTTTTTCTTGTTCTTCTTCTTGTTCTTCTTCTTCTTCTTCTTCTTCTTCTTCTTCTTCTTCTTCGTCCTCGTCTTTGACTTTGTCTTTTTCTTCTTATTCTACTTCTTCTCTTCCATCTCCTTTTCATCATCGTCGTCATCGTCATCAACATCATCATCGTCATCTTCATAATCATTATCGTCATCGTCCACGTCTTCGTATTTCTCTTCTTCTCTTCCGCTTCCATTTCCTTATAGTCATAGTGATCATCATCATCATCATTATTATCATCACCTTCATCATTATCATCGTCGTCGCCAACATCTTCTTTCTAGTTCTTGTTCTTCTTCTTCTGTTCATCATCATCGTCATCATCACTCATCATTCATCATCATTTCTTTCTCTTCTTCTTCTTTTTCTTCTTCTTTTTCTTCTTCTTCTTCTTTTTCTTCTTCTTCTTCTTCTTCTTCTTCTTCTTCTTCTTCTTCTTCTTCTTCTTCTTCTCTCTCCCTCTCTTTTTCTCCTCCTTCTCTCCTTCTCCCTTTCGCTCTCTTTGTCACTCTCTCTACATCCGTCCCTCCCCCTTTCCCCTTTAACATTCCTTCTCCCCTCTTCCCATCACCATTATTAACCCAAAACGCAAACAAAACCTAATGCTTGCCCTGCGAAGCTGACAATTTTTGGGTTGCTATCTGTCTTAATTGAAAAAAGATATTTCCAGTTGTAAAAGTCACCTCTACAAAACACTTTAAATTAAATAAGCTAACAAATGTCAGATAATTTAAACAGTTTGCTCTCATTAAAACGAGATTTATTTTTCGTCTTCAAACTTTAAGAGTCTGCACCTGTGTGTATAATATTTACGAATGTTTTCACTGAACTCTTTCGATCATAGCGGAGGTCAGTGATCGCTCTTTCAACAAGGTCAGCTTTATGAGAGCGATATCCATTTTTCTTTAGTAGTGCGTGTTCAAAAAATATAAATATTGTTGTGAAAAAAAGTAAGATATTAAAATATTTAAACAGGTGAACAGGCGTATTAAATGCTTTTGCGTACCTACAATACATCCAACAAATAAACAAAGCCTTGTTTGATATTTGATACAGGGTGGTAGTCATGATTTTAATTCATTCTTCTGAATTAATTTTATCCTATCCTATCCTATCCTATCCCGTAACTCGAAAGTCGTTTGGGCACAATAGATGAACGTTTAACCAGCGTACTCCATCTTTCTCTGTCCTCAGCAACCCTCATGCCTTGGCTCAGTGTCAAACCAGTCCATTCTCGAATGTTGTCCTATCACCTCTTTTCCATCTTGTCTTCCTCTTCTTCTGCCTCCTTGCACTGAGCCTCGCAGGATGGTCTTTGCAAGGCCTGATGCTTTGGTGACGTGGTCATATCATCGGAATTCACGTTTCTTTACCATTGTGAGCATGTCATGCGACTTGTGTGATGGTGTGTCGGACTTCCTCGTTGATGATGTTCTCGGTGTAGGAAATATCCAGAAGTCTTCTGTGGCACCTCATTTCCATGCTTTGTATTCTTCGTTGCAGATTTGCTCTGAGGGTCCATGTTTCTCAAGCGTATAGAAAGATAGAGATGACAAGGGAGCGCAGCAGCCTTTCCGTAGAGTTTAGACTGATGGTTCTGGCTTTCCAAATGGGTTTCAACCTTGTCAGGCCAGCAGTTGTTTGTGCGATCCTGGAGAGGACTTCTTGTCGGGACCCATTGTCTGATACAAAGGCTCCTAAATATTTGAAGCTATGCACTGTGTTGAGGAATTGGACTTGGACTTTCGTGTTGATCCCATGGGGGGTTGTTGGGAATCGTTTTGGCCTTCTCTGCACTTATTTTCATTCCACATTCCAAATGCTCTGGAGGTGGTGTCAAACCTCTGTACCAGCTGTTCAAGTTCTTGTTCTTCTCCAGCAAATCCATCAATGTCATCCGCAAAACGAAGGTTGGAGATTGCTCTACCCACTATGCTGACTGTGCCTTCGTGATCTGCAAGAGCATCTGACATGATGCTCTCCAGGAAGATGTTGAAGTGTGTTGGAGAGAGTATGTATCCTTGACGCACGCCGATTATTGTTCTGAACCTGCATGCCAGAAACGGTTAAACGGTTTCTTGAAGTCTACAAACACATGATATAGATGTTGTTGGTGCTGTACATGTAGGTATTACTTGCAGATGATTATGAGGTTGAAAATCTGCTCAGCGGTACTTCGCCCTGCCCTGAATCCTGCTTGTTCTTTATCTATGATTTGTTTAGCTTGGGGTTTCGACCTGTTGGGTATTATTTTTAGGAGGACTTTGCTAGGATGGCTGATGAGGCTGATGGTGCGGTAATTTTCACACTCCTGAAGGTTACCCTTTTTGGTAAGTTTGATAACAAGCGATTGAGTCCATGGTGTAGGTCTTTACCCACTCTGCCAGATCTTGTTACAGATAATGATGAGGACGTCAATCATCGCTTCTCCTCCTGCTTGAAGCAATTTTGCGGGGATGTTGTCTACTCCCGCTGACTTCCCCTTGTTCATCGATTGCACTGCTGCCTCAAATTCTTGTCGGAGAAATAATTTTATAATCATATAGATATTAGTGCTTGGTGTCTGTTATTTTTTAATTGGCAGAGTTTTGCATTTAAAAATATACTGTTTTATTAAACCGAAATTTTGTCCTTTTTTTGTTGTTGTTGTTGTTGTTGAGAATAATGCGTTTTTATTTCTTCTTTTAGTATGGATACAGTTTGCTCCTATCCCAAACAAAGCTAAACCCCCGTTGGGGTGCCGGGGGTTTCAGTATAAATAGTATCCCCACTTTCTGGAAATTTAGTGCTTTAAATTCCCACTGTCGCTGTCTTTCTCATTTGCTCTTTCTCATTCCTGCTCTGTTCTATCAATCTGCTATACTATCGTCTTCTTCGCTAAACCAGTCATCTACCTTTTTTTTAAAAAACTCTTCCGGGACAAGACTCCTTGTTCGTGTATAGGTCTGTTGGATCAGCTTGAGAATGTTGGACGCTTTCTGCCAGGTGGTCACTAGGGCTTCCTATGATGTTATTATTTAGCAATGTAGGCATTTTATATGTATGTGTTTTGTTCATATTTTATAATTCTGTTTGTATTCTATTTTATTTTTGTAAACGGGGGTTCGATAAATTAGAGTATAGCCTCAGCGTCCCCTGCGTGGGATGTCTTTATTGTAAAGTGACTGGCTGGTGGAGGGCATTCAGTTTTTCCACTAGGGTTGTTTCAGCAGATCTTTTATGCGGATCGGGGGTTGTCCGGTCCTGATTTGGCTCGGAGAGTCCGCTGGACCTAAAGCAACAATTATGTAATGTAATGTAAACAAAGCTAAGCCGTGTTTCCATTTTTTTATCTGCAGGTGTGTATGTGTTGGGTGTGTGTGTGTATTTACAAGAAGTATATGGTAAAGTTTCAAGGAAAATGGAGTTTGCGGGAGGGGGGGGGGAGGGGAGTGAGGAGCATATGGAAACAAAGTAAGTAATATTGTATTAGCTATCTTTAGCAAATTTCCTTGACTTAAGGTATTTTATTAGAACCCTGTTTTAGATGTCTTAAATAGTTAGCACTAGCCCAAAGAAGAGAGAGGCAGCATTATGTCGGCAAAGCAAAACTAATATATTATAAGCTATCTTTAACTAGCTTATCGACTTAAGATACCTTTTTAGTGCCATGTTTAAGATATCCTAAATAGTTCGCACTCATTAAAATAGTGCTTGTCAACCTAAAACATCCGCACCTGTGTGTATTATAACACTTCGTAGACATATGTGGAGAAGGGGAAGAAGTAGATTAATTATCAAATGATACACCACCTGCAGTGATGTAGACTTGTTTCTATCGCTTTGTATCTGTAGGACAATTTAGCGGGGATACTTTTGACTTTGGTTTTCACCAGTGGTCTGCTACTATAGTATCTGCTGTTTTTCTTGTTTCTTTCTTTCTTCAACATCTTCTCCCTTCTCTTGTTCTTTTTGTTCTTCTCGTTCTTGTTCTTCACGGTAGATTATCATTGATGATCCCAGTCTTTCATCATCAGAAAAAATTTAAAGCTAATGCCCTTTTACCATCAGTGTTCATTCAACATTGTGATCCTCTTGTTTAAAGTGCAGAATGGCCTGACACCACCTTATTTAAACAATCTATTAACTGCTGCGACAGAGCGTTACGGGTCCAATAAATACATCTGCCTCGAACACGAATTGAACGGTTTAAGAATAGTTTTGTATTCTCGGGACCTCTAGTCTGGAACTCTCTTCCTTTAAAACATTAGTACGTGTACCACTATCCCTTCATTCAAACTAACAGTAAGGCAACATTGTCTTAATACGACCTAACCACTAATTTTGTCAACTGTTTCGCATTGTGCTACTTAATTCAAGTTCAAGTTCAAGTTCAAGTTCAAGAATACTTTATTATCTCAACAGAGAAATTATGACATACAATTGCTGATCGGTATAAAACATTAAAACAATACATACATAGATAAAAACAAGTACACAGTAGACTACATCTATAGTAAATGTCCAGTATGAAATGACATCTCAAACATCATACAAACATCAAAATCTTATATACAAAAATATTACTTATATCCATTTGATGCGTCTTTGAATGGATGTGTAATTATACCATCTGATTACCGTCTTTGAATGTATGTGTAATTATACCATCTGATTATTATTTATATACCTTGGGTTGTTTGTTATGTATTATGTAATTTGCAACACCAGTATTGATGGTCATATAGCGTTTTTATCTGCAAGGCACTGTGCAAGGAGGCAGAAGTAGAGGGAGACAGAAAAAGAAGTGGGAGGACAACATTCGAGAATGGACTGGCTTGACACTGAGCAAAATCATGAGGGTGGCTGAGGACAGAGAAAGATGGAGTACGCTGGTTAAAAGATCATCTGTGGTGCCCCAACGACTTTTGAGTTACGGGATAGGATAGGTTATGACAGGATATCTTTTTTGTATGCTTCATAAGAGTTCTTATAGTTATTTGTTTTGTCGTGTCATTATAATTATTTGTCTTGTCGTTGATTGTAAAATTAGGTTCCCGCCTAAAATCTGCATCCTGTTGTGAATAAAATGTCTGAATCTGAATCTTGTTGTTGTTGTTGTTGCTGTTGTTGTTGTTTTGTTATTGTTGCTGTTATTGTTGTTGTTGTTGTTCTTCTTCTTATTCCACGTTCTACGTCTTCTTTTTCTTCTTTTCAAGTTTCTTGGGTCTGGTCTGTTGTATCAGCTTAGGAATATTGGACGCTTTCTGCCAAAATGGTCAATATGGCTTCCTATGATATTATTATTTTGCAATGTAGGCATTTTATATGTATGTGTTTTATTGATATTTCATAATGATGTTTGAATTCTTTTTTTTTTGTAAACGGGGGTTCAATACATTAGTATATATCCTCAGCGTCCCCTGCGTGGAATCGCACAATGACCGGCTGGTGGAGTACCTTCAGTGTTACCACTGGCGTTGTTTCTGCAGATACGTTATGCGGATCAAGGGTGAGTCCTCTTTCAGCAAAGTTGTGGTTTTGATTTTATGGTCCTGATTCGGCTCTTTGCAGTCCGCAGGACCCTGTAAGCAATGAATAACTAACTAACTTGCTCACACCACCTCAATGCTTATGTGAGCAGCACTCTTAGGTTCCCCCACATTTTGCTGGCTGCGGGCTATTTATAGCTTGCCTACACCCTCCCTTTCAGTGAAAGGAAAGGAAAGAAGCATTGGCGAAGCTATCGGCGAAGCTATTTATAGCTAGCCTGGCTGAACTAACCTCAAAACCTAAAAGCTTTGGTTGAGTCGGTGTGTGCTTCAGGGCAGTAAAACAGCGGTGTTGTCTATCACGGGGATTACGAAAGCGCCAGAGAGACTGGTCACCCCCCTCCCCTCTGCCCCTCCCTCCCCTCTGTTAGCCACAGAAACAATGATCCGGCAGGAATCTCCCGATCTGTCCATCAATGTCAAGAAAGAAGGAGAAGATGAGGAAGAAGAAGAGGAAGTATGGGAAATAAGGAGAAGAAGAAGAGAAACGGGAAGAAGATGTAGAAGAAAGAAGATGGAAGAAGTCGCACCATAAAAGAACTTTCCTTGTTTTATCTTATTCTCCGATCCAAATTGATGCTTCATTGGTGTACATGTACAGTTAACAGGTGCCATGTGCATCTGCTCCTCAGTGCATAAAAAAGAACATCTTGACTTACCTAAAAATTTTAAAAAACGAACCAATAATGTATCCTAGCTGTTGTTTGTAGGGGAACAGTGTTAACTTTTGACAGTTGCACGGAGATTGCCAGTGCACTTCTTTTTTTCCTTTTTTTAAAGTATGTTATTTTACTGACCACAGTCAAGCCACGTATCTTACCCTGGCTTTGTGTAGCCACAACGATAACTTGTTTTGACGTTACTGGTTTACCATACACGACGGTAGTCTCACAGAAAGCGCGCCCTTGTTAACTGTTTAGACTGAAGAGTGGCGCCGACTGTAAGTACTGATTGGTCACTCCGAATTCGCTTTGCATCTGCTTTGACTTATTTCGGCTGTCATACTTTTCAGCACACAAGCTATGTGTTTATATGTTGATATTGTTTATTTAGCTGTGTATATGTATGTATGTATGTATGTATGTATGTATGTATGTATGATTGTATGTATGTATGTATGTATGTATGTATGTATTTGTCTGTGCACACATTTATGTGTCTGTCTAGTCTGTATACCTAGTCTGGAATCAGATGTAATCTGTTTTGACGGTATCGCGGTTATCATACTATTTCAACACCTAAAACTTTTTCTGGAATGATGCAAGACTGAATTCTTCTGTCTTATAAGTGCGTGTAATACACTTTCTTGAGGTGAATTTAGGAAGCAAATTTTGCACTTTTAAGAGATCGGCAACGTCGCCTGGGTTAACACAAAGAAAACCAGCTTAGATAAAATATAAGACATTAAAATAAAATAGAATAAAGTTTACACAATCTTAGAAACTGTAACCGCATTTACTCAAACCCAAGCTTTGCTGAACATCCTTTGCCATCAACAGATCTAAGATGATGTAAGTAATATTATATTGGGAACTTGAGTGCGATTCCCCGCTTTTAGTTATTTGCTTTGATGAAGTTAACAGTTTTATTTAATTTTATTCCACCGTTGGGGTGCCGGGGGTTTCAGTATAAATAGTATCCACACTTTCTGGAAATTTAGTGCTTTAAATTCCCACTGTCGCTGTCTTTCTCATTTGCTCTTTCTTATTCCTGCTCTGTTCTATCAATCTGCTATACTATCTTCTTCTTCGCTAGACCAGTCACCTAAACAACTTTACTAAGATCGACACGCAACAAGTGAATTCAACTGCCTTAGCTCGCCAATTCGTGTGTAGCAGACAACCTTTGTTGCGTGTAATCATAAGTGTGGGAGGCGTTTAGGTTGACCTATAAACTCGTGACGTCACACTATCCCTTCTGATTGGTCCTCGTAAGCCCAGCTTGTGTAGTTTTGCAGAAGAAATCAAACATGCGCTATCCTTATGAAATATTACGTTAGCCAGTACGCAAGGAATTCATAAGCGTAACATAAGTGTGGCCGGGTGATACAGGTCAATGTGGCCGGACCTTAAGCTACAGGACAGAGTTCCGAGGTTCAACAGCTAGGACACTAAAAATGAGTGATTGGCGGCAAGGATAGGATGAAGAGAAGGAGGGGGATGGAAAATGGGAGGGAGGGAGAGGGAGGAAGAGGGAGGTAGTAAACAACACCGTGAGGCTCTAAGGGGAACTTAAAGAGAATATGTGCAGAAAAGCCTTAGAAAATATGTACAAATCCTTTGTCCTACCTCACTTTGACTATGGCGATGTAATCTGGGATAATTGTACAGACACTCAAGCTGGTTTATTGGAAAAACTCCATTTAGAAGGTATTAGAATTATTGTTGGGGCGGTGAAGGGGACCAGCCATGAGTTATTGTATAGAGAGTCTGGACAATACACATTGAAGGAGAGAAGGAAAAGACATAAGCTACTTACTTTTCATAAGATGATAAACGAGTGCTGTCCTGAGTACTTGTCCAACTTGGTCCCACAACTAGTATCAGCAGTTAATCCATATCACCGCAGAAGACCTCTAGAACGTAGAGTACCCCCATACAAAACTGAACTCTACAAAAATTCTTTTGTTCCTTCAACCACAGTATTGTGGAATGATCTCCCCGAGGAAATTCAAGAAAGCCCATCCATTAGCTTATTAAAAAGACACCTTTCCAAAGATGATCCACTTGTTCCATTGTACTATTACCATGGGACACGACAGCAGCAGGTTTTGCATGCCCGACTACGACTTGGCGTAAGTAACCTTAATTATGACATGTTCCGCCGTCACTTGTTAGAAGACCCAGTCTGTCAGTGTGGGCATCCTGCAGAAACATCTGAACATTTCCTCCTTTTTTGCCCTACATTCGGCACTGTACGTACGCAGACAATTAACCAATTAGACCCTCCTTTTCGAAACATCAACACCTTATTGTTTGGCAGTGAACATCTCTCCCCACAAGAAAACGCCAACATCTTTACAAAAGTCCACACATTCCTCACATCTAGTGACCGCTTCGTTTAGAAAATAGCCCAATTATGCAAATTCACCTCTGATTGGTAACCTTGATACCAGCTAAACCAATCCCCATTTGTTTCCCTCTCCCTAGTAGTTACACCCCATCCCTTCGCACCAAAAGTTTATTAATAGCTGTCAGAGAGAAACTGACCAGATAATTGTCTCTTCGAACGGAATAGATGAGTTCACCATCTATTTTAAATATCTGTTCACGTGCAAACACGTAGTCTCGAATTATTTATCTCTGTGTTTGTGTGTGTGTGTGTGTGTGTGTGTGTGTGTGTGTGTGTGTGTGTGTGTGTGGATGTGTGTGTGTGGGTGTGTGTGTGTGTGTGTGTGTGTGTGTGTGTGTGTGTGTGTGCACGCGTTGTTTTTATTTTACTTTCTTCTTTTTTACTTGCACGTGACCTTTTTTTTTTTTTTTTTTTCTCCTCCTCCAAACTGATTTTTTTTCTCTCATTGTTTTAGATTGCTGCAGGTATTTATTTACCTTTTAATCGACAGCTACTATATTGTGTACAGTTTACTCTAGGGTGCATGTATCTGTTCTCGTTAGTTAGTCATTCATTTATTTCTCTATTACTTTTTTTTTCGACGTTATTGCAATTTTTTTTTTGTTATACTATAGTTATATGGTTGTTCTATTTTCATTGTTAAAAAGATTAATTTATGTGCTTCTGTTTTTTTTGTTTTTTTTTGTTAATTGCTTTGTACTTGTTCCTGTTCGCCAAACATTTCATTGTTGTCATTTGTCAAAGGGTAGCACTCATTTAAGCTTTGCCTTTGTGTGCCCTTTATGTTCTCCATGCCTGGTTTACTTGTTTCGTGAATAAAATTCTGTTTAAACCAAAGAGAATATTTTATATAGCTGTCATAGTAGAGATGGCATTCCCAGCACCTTGCACTCCGCGTCTTGAAAAGCACAAACATGTTCGGGAATAAATTCTACAGTGTCGGACCAACCCATTTACCGGCAAAGTAATGGTGATTGCTTTTAGGGACTTGGCCCAGCGATGTACACACCGCTATATTCAAGCTGAGCGTCCTAGAAAGTCCCACATACTGCTGGAAAATATGCTAGTTGGACAGTAACAATGCATTGTATTGTATTGTATTGTATTGTATTGTATTGTATTGTATTGTATTGTATTGTAAATAACTACATTAACGGTTCATCAGGTAAACTTTTTGGTTTGAAAGCTTTAGGTTTGGAAAATTTCCACTTCGTTTTAAAATCGAACTTTGGTTTTGTTTATGAGAGGTACAAAGATACTATCTAGCCTATATAGTGTACATTCGAAAGAAATGTCGGAAAGAAAGGGAGAGAGGGGGGGAAGGGAGAGGGGAGATGCAGACAGTGAGAGACGTAGACTGAAAGACAGAGATGGAGAGAGAAAGAGAGAAACTGAAAACTGAAACTGAAACTGAAAAACGTTTATTACATAAGGATAGTAGCTTTAGGTCCAGAGGTCCTTTCTTCCAGCTAGTCCTTAACACATGCAAATATATAATAGATGTGAGTACAATGTAACAACATACATGAACTACAAATAAGTAGTATGAATACTATTAGGATAACATACGCATACACACAAGCAATCATACTCACAAAATTGAAATAAAAGTACTATATATATATACAATGTACAACGTATTTCAATACAAATGCACATATACATGAGATATGCGGCATATATACTCACGCATGTGAGAAAGAAAGAATACATAATCGTGTCTTCGAAATTTTGTTTAGGCTTTTTACTTTAAAGCTAGTTCTGAATTAGAGCAGACAGACCAGCCTTAAACGAGGATAGGGAGTTTGCATATTTTAAATGTTGTGACAGGGAGTTCCAAAGCGATGCGCCAGAGTAGGAAATGCTAGTTTTAAACAGATCTAACCTGGGTGTGATACATACAAAGCTATTCCTTGAGTTGCTATAAGGGAGGGAGAGAGAGAGAGGGAGGGAGGGAGGTAGAGAAGAAAGAGAGAGACAGAGGCAATCTTACAATGACAGTTCTGCAGTCGCTTAAGGGAGATAATGAACTAGCACCCTCCAGCGGACTATCCACAAATATACACTCAATCAATATTTCATTTATTGTCTATTCACACATTCAGGTTATATTAGACATTAATTAAGAACAACAACAATATAAATAAAATCACAATTAAGAAACCTTGTAAACAAAATGGAATAAAAGGGGAAGAAGGATTTAACACCAAACTATAAAAGTCTACCAATAGGAGTCTGTGCAATAATTTTCACAACTGCTGTTATCTGTGAATGATGTAATACATCATCTAAAGAATGTCCATATTCAGTCAAATGATGTCCTTGGTGCAAATATACACAGACACAATACAAAACACTACACAAACGAGTGCTGGACATAACGGGTGCAAAGTTCCCACGCGTGGACTTAGGGATCTCTGGTCATTTAGGGGTACAAGTAACAATATACTAAAGAAGAAAAAGGTCAATCCCCTACTTACATCAAAATACAAAACACCCACAGTTGACAAACAATCAACAAAATTGCTTTCAAGGACATAATGAAACAGCGCGAACTAATAAAATAGGTTTACCTCAGGGAGCAGTTTTAGGTGCGGATATAAAGATTTCTATAGTCTGTATCAAACCTTTATACACAGTGCAAGTCTACTACTATTCGTTCGTTATACCTGTACATACATCTGCGCCCAGGTCAGAAAACCTAGACACTAAACAATGCATTACAAGAGCTCGAGCAAGGCAATACAAGAGCACTCCAAAGGATAATCACCCATTAATGAATTGTTTCCTAAACACATAATCCGCATAATACTGTTGTCCCGTAACCCTACGAGCCTTTTAGGGCGTCGTGGTAGTTTATGGTAGGGTAGTGAAGGGTAGTAGAGACAGGAGACTAACAGTTTTAGGTAGTAATGTGATGTAGTGGTTAGGTATTTATTTATTTAATCGTTCTTAGATAGCGCCTTTCCAGCTCAAGAGCTGCTCAAGGCGCTGGCTGATACAGGATCTAACACAAGCCGTGGTAGGCGTTCTTGACTGGCGAAGTTTTGCAGAGATGAGTCTGCAGTTGTTACTCTCTTTTTTTTTAAACAGGCGATTTTGAACGATGACCGTGCTGCTTGGGGATCGAATCCGTTATGGAATTTTCTGGGCCCACTCTCTGCTGAGTTAAGTAGAGTGAAACAGTGAACAGCATGGTAACTAGTTCTATGGGGGTACTTTTTTTAAATTTATTCAATTCTGCCGTGAACTGACAAAACCGAGCAAGTCCACAAAACCTACTTTCGAGAAAATCGACGTTTTGTGTTGCGCTATATTACGCGATCGTTTCTGGAAGTTTAAGGGCATATTAAAATGCAATTCATCGATTTAAGAGTGCATACCTTAAATGTTAAAGAAATGTTTGATAGATTTGATGTTTTAAGACTATTTGTGGACTTGCTTTGTTTTGTCAGATTATTCTTGAGATAGATCTTTGTTGAGAACATGACAAAACCAAGCAAGTCACCCGCTTGGTTTTGTCAGTTTATTATTGAATTAAATCCTTGTTAAAAAAATTCACAAAACCAAGTAAGTCAAATCCGCTTGGTTTTGTCAGTTTATTATTAAGTAAATCCTTGTTTTCAAAATTCACCAAACCAAGTAAGTCCCATAGGCCGTTTCGTTTCTTTGTTAAAAAGTCTGACGAGATGAGTCACATAAGTTGGGTTTTGTAAGATGTGGGTGCGGCAGTTACAGTGAGTGTATATGTGTGCCTGTTTATTGTTTTTAGCCATTCTTCACTTAATATTCCTGGGTTGGTATGCAGAAGTCATGGTTTTTTTTTGCTCTCCCTTCAAAATAATATTAGATGCAGCCAATTTAATTTTAAAAATACAAAACTATTTTCCTTTCAGTTTCCTATTGTAGCGATCTTCCTGCCTTTACACCACGTGTATGTCTTGTATTTTGTTGCCCTTGTTGTGTGTCTGTAATATATTTGTTGATGTTTGTTTGTGGGTTCGGGCACTGAATAGAATAGGCTCAACGTTTCCCGGCGTGTCGTAAGAGGCGACTAACAGGGGTAATGTTAGCACGGCATCACTGGGCGAAAGTCTTCTACACAGAAGTCACCGGCCAGGGCGAGGAACCTCACGTTGCTACATGTTCAACGACCACGTGCTCGGGGCCAAGGCGAGCCACACTGTATTCGTGGATTTCGGCTGTGGCCAACAGCCTGGAGAAGATTGGGCACCGCCAGGTCCTTTTTTGCCCAAGACACACTACATGCATAATGACACTATCCACTAATTCCATACCGGATAGGTCGTCGCCCGGCTAAAGAACCGCGCCTTCCGTTGGCCACCAGGACGGAGGTGTTAAGTATGCTACTGATGGACAATTTAGCAAGATCCGCACGAGAAACAACATCGTCATAGGAACCTGGAATGTCAGGACCCTAACTGCGGAAGGAAAATTAGTAGAACTGGCCCACGAGTTGGACCACTATCGATGGAACGTTCTAGGCATTAGCGAACTGCGCTGGAAAGGCCTAGGTGAAACAACGACAGACAAAGGCCACAAGCTCTATTTCAGCGGTAGAGATGACAGGCACGAACACGGCGTTGGATTCTTGGTCCACAAGAACATTCTAGCCACTGTCATGGGTTGCCGCCCAGTAGACTCATTACCATCCGCCTGAGAGCAGCCCCTTTCAACATCACCATCATCCAGACCTATGCCCCAACATCAGACTATGACGACAGCGAAGTGGAGGATTTTTATGAAAATCTACAGGCGATCCTTGACCAAGTGCCGAAGAAGGACATAGTCATAGTGCAAGGCGACTGGAATGCCAAGGTTGGCCAAGATGCGCACCACAACTGGGGAGACACATGTGGACCCCACTGCAACAACGAGACAAATGACAGGGGTCTGAGATTCTTGGAGTTTGCCAGATACAACAATCTGGTACTGGCAAACACGCTTGGTCTCCACAAAAACTCCAGACGATGGACATGGCACAGTCCCAGGGGGGAGCATCACAACCAAATAGACTACATCATGGTCAAGAAACGCTTCAGATCAAGCATCAACATTGGCAGGACACGCACTTTTCCAGGAGCAGACATCGGAAGTGACCACGATCTCTTGATGATGTCTTTCCGGCTCCACTTGAAGAGAGTAAATACTGCACTAGACTGAAGTTCGACCTGGACAAACTGCAAGACCCGGAGGTGGCAGAACTATTTCAGGCCACAATTGAAGGGAAATTTGCACCACTGCTCATTTTGGGGGCTGGTGAAGTAGATGTCAACACCATGACCACCACCTTCAACTCAGCTGTGACAGATGCCGCCACTGAGATCCTTGGCAAGCACCGACCAAAGAAGAAGCCGTGGATCACACCTGAACTTTTGGATCTGTGTGATAAACGAAGAGAGATTTAAAAAAAGAAAGAAAAAGAACACCTCACAGGGAGCTGATGTCTACCGAAAAATCAACAATGACATCCGAAAAGGCATACGCACAGCAAAGGAGAACTGGATAGAAGATCAATGCCAGGAAATAGAGAACAGTCTGAACAAAAACAACAGCAAGAAGGCCTACCCGACTGTAAAGCGGCTGACAAGTTTCAAACAGCCCAAAGTCTCCACGATCCAAAGCAAGTCTGGCATATGCCTTACAGAAGAACAAGAAGTCTTGGACAGATGAACAGAGTACTGCTCTGACCTTTACAACCATACACCAAATGGAGACCCATCAGTTCTAGCATGTCCCGAGAACAGAGAAGCAGAAATCCTCCCAATTCTCCGGGAAGAAGTTGAGGCAGCAGTGCAATCGCTAAAGAAAGGGAAGTCAGCGGGATTGGACAACATACCCGCGGAACTGCTACAAGCAGGAGGAGAAGCGATGATTGATGCCCTCACCATTATCTGTAACAAGATCTGGAAGAGTGGAGAGTGGCCTATACCATGGGCCCAGTCGCTTGTCATCACTCTTCCCCAAAAAGGTAACCTTCAAGAGTGTGAAAATTACCGCACCATCAGCCTCATCATCCATCCCAGCAAGGTCATCCTGAAAATAGTACTCAACAGGTTGAAACCCCAAGCTGAACAAATCATAGCTGAAGAACAAGCAGGATTCAGGGCAGGGCGAAGTACCACTGAACAGATTTTCAACCTCAGAATAATCTGTGAGAAATACCTACAGCACCAACATCATGTGTTCATAGACTTCAAGAAAACGTTTGACCGAGTCTGGCATGCAGCTCTATGGGCAACAATGAAAGCGTACAACATCAGACCTAAAATTATTGAAGTCATGATCATCAAAACCCTGTATGACAAGGCTACCAGTGCAGTCCTCCACAACAGCGCCATCGGGAACTGGTTCAGAACAACAATCGGTGTGCGTCGAGGATGCCTACTCTCTCCAACACCCTTCAACATCTTCCTAGAGTGCATCATGTCAGATGCTCTTGCAGATTACGAAGGCACAGTCAGCATAGGGGGTAGAGCAATCTCCAATCTTCGTTTTGCGGATGACATTGATGGATTGGCTGGAGAGGAACAAGTACTTGAACAGCTGGTACAGAGGCTTGACACCATCTCCAAAGCTTGTGGAATTGAAATAAGTGCAGAGAAGACCAAAATGATGACCAACAACACCAATGGCATCAACACGGACATCAAAGTCCAAGGCCAATCCCTCAACACAGTGCATAGCTTCAAATATTTAGGAGCCATTGTATCAGACAAGGAAGTCCTCTCCAGGATCGCACAAACAACTGCTGCCCTGACAAGGTTGAAGCCATTTGGAAAGACAGGACCATCATTCTACATTCCAAAGTAAGACTGCTGCGCTCCCTTGTCATCTCCATCTTCCTATATGCTTGCGAAGCATGGACCCTCACAGCAGATCTACAACGAAGAATACAAAGCATGGAGATGAGGTGCTACAGAAGACTTCTGGGCATTTCCTATACCCAACACATCACCAAAGACGAAGTCCGACAGACCATCACACAAGCCATTTGACAACACGATGACCTGCTCACAGTGGTGAAGAAACGGAAACTCCGATGGTATGACCACGTCAACAGATCATCAGGCCTTGCAAAGACTATTCTGCAAGGCACAGTGCAAGGAGCTAGAAGAAGAGGGAGACCGAAAAGGAGGTGGGAGGACAACATTCGAGAATGGACTGGTTTGACACTGAGCGAAGCCATCAGGGCTGCTGAGGACAGAGAGAGATGGAGTATCTGTGGTGCCCCTACGACCTCAGGGTTACGGGACAGGTTGCCGCGTAGGCGGAAGATCTACAGGATCCTTCATGGTGGGCAGGAAAGTACATGAAGAAAACTCTTTTTCAAAAAGCCGAACACGTCCTTTGCTGACCGAAATTTCGTCATCATTTTCACAGGAAAATAATATTGCACAGCAGCAATAACATGGATTCTCACTGGTCCACTTCATCTTAAGGCGCTTTCTCATTGGTCGGGAGGACTTACTTTTCTTTGTCAGGTTATTGTAGAAAATGACGTCATCATGCCAACTCGAGCATCAGCCAGAGGATCGCCGAAACAAAATCGCAGGGGACTTGCTTGGTTTTATCAGTTTATTCCCCCACTTAAAATTTTTTTAACAAGGACTTACTCTATGATATCTCCAAATCTAAACATAGTTCGGATTTGATTTTTACAGGTAAGATGCGTCATTCTCTTGCAAGTTTGATGGCGCAAAAAACTCATTTTCGACCTTAGGTGGACTTACTCGGTTTTGTCAAATCACGGCAGAATTGTCGTTATATAGCGCTTTTCCAGCTTAATAGGTGCTCAAGGCGATGGTCGATACAGTACGCATCTTCTTCAAGCCGCCCGAGGCGCCTACATTTACTGCCTTTGGCGCGCATCGTCTGATGCTCAGACGACTGTACTACAAATCTACAGTACTCTACAATAATTCGCTCACTTCACAACAATTCTTCAAGCTCCAACTATACTAATATTAGTCTAAATAGCGCGATCACTCGTGTCAAAACCCAGGGGCTTTAGTTAATCCGAAAGGCAACTGACTCTAATATGCGTAAGAACAACACTTTTCTGGTAATATGTGGACCATTAATATTTTCCTTAACGCTTTTCCATTTATATTCTAAGAAGATAATTCTTGTAGTAATGGATTGTGTACCCTAATTGTGTGTGTAGTAGAATAAATCGTATGCTTGCTCGTTATCTGACTCGGTGAATGAAAGTGCAATTTCACAGTTCCATTCGACCACATCGGTTAAGCCACAGAACGTAGTTCTTATTCTTCAACATTCAAATAATAAATGGAGTTAGTCATTCATTGCTTTCAGGGTCCAGCGAACCGCAAAGAGCCGAATCAGTACCACAAAATCAAGACCACAATTACTTCACTGAATGAGGACTCACCCCTAATCCGCATAAAAGATCTGCCGAAACAACCCTAGTTGTAGCACTGAAGGCAATCCAACAGCCGGTCACTTTACAATAAGGCTATCCTCTAATTTATCGAACCCCCGTTTACAAAAAACAAAATAGAATACGAACATCATTATAAAATATCAACAAAACATACATATAAAATGCCTACATTGCCAAAAACATCACTGGAAGCCCTAGTGACCATTTGGCAGAAAGCGTCCAATATTTCCAAGCTGATCCAACAGACCTCACACACACAAATGAGGAGTTTTGTCCCGGAAGAGTTTTCAAGAAAAAAGGTAGGTGACTGGTCTAGCGAAGAAGAAGATAGTATAGTAGATTGATAGAACAGAGTAGGAATGAGAAAGAACAAAGGAGAAAGACAGCGACAGTGGGAATTTAAAGCACTAAATTTCCAGAAAGTGGGGATATTATTTATACTGAAACCACCGGCACCAACACGGGAGAGGGGAGGGGAGAGGGGGGGGAGGAGAGAGTAGGGAGGGGAGAGGGGGGAGGGAGGGTGATAAATGGAGTAAGAAAATTGGTTGCTGCCAGATACAAGGACTATCATTTATTTACTTTTTGCTCCATGAAAGAAGAAGAAGAAAAAGTAGAAGAAAAATAAGAAGCCTTTATAAAGCGCGATTTCCCCCGTGAAAACGGTTCAAAACGCTGACAGGCGTCAATGCATGAATGGTAAACAATGCGGCATTTATTATCAAGCAATACTAAGAAACAAGTTCAAAGAAGCCACAGCCAACACCTTGGGTAGCAAGCACGCACTACCTTGACCACAGGTCTCAACAGCAGGCTGGTCAGTGGGCAAAAGAACTAACACAAGGGCAGGAGAAGCTGGCACATCACTCTGGTACTTTGTTACGGCTGTGGTGCGTGCTCGTTAGTGATAAACAAAAGACTCATTATCGGTTCCCCAGTGCTGGACCGCCGCTTCTCGCACTATCTGTGGTGGATAGTACCGTGTTCATGGAAGACAAAACAAAACAAACACTGTCTAGACTCGTTGGCTAGACTGCCATTGCCTGCCCCTGCCTGAGGATGGGAATACCATCCCAGATTGGAGTATCGGAGATTTAATGATAGCTCCTTTTCACTAGCTGCTGAATCACTTGTTTAAGACGTTGATAATCTCTCCAATAAGAATCACTCCAATTTTGGGGGCGACAAATAGTTTGTGTAGAACACAAGTGATACAGGTGATGTGTAGATCACAAGTGATAAAGGTGTTGTGTAGAACACAAGTGATAAAGGTGTTGTGTAGAACACAAGTGATAAAGGTGATGTGTAGAACACAAGTGATAAAGGTGTTGTGTAGAACACAAGTGATAAAGGTGTTGTGTAGAACACAAGTGATAAAGGTGTTGTGTACAACACAAGTGATAAAGGTGATGTGTTGAACACAAGTGATAAAGGTGTTGTGTAGAACACAAGTGATAAAGGTGTTGTGTACAACACAAGTGATAAAGGTGATGTGTAGATCACAAGTGATAAAGGTGTTGTGTAGAACACAAGTGATAAAGGTGTTGTGTAGAACACAAGTGATAAAGGTGATGTGTAGAACACAAGTGATAAAGGTGTTGTGTAGAACACAAGTGATAAAGGTGTTGTGTACAACACAAGTGATAAAGGTGATGTGTTGAACACAAGTGATAAAGGTGTTGTGTAGATCACAAGTGATAACGGTGTTGTGTAGAACACAAGTGATAAAGGTGTTGTGTAGAACACAAGTGATAAAGGTGATGTGTACAACACAAGTGATAAAGGTGTTGTGTAGAACACAAGTGATAAAGGTGATGTGTAGAACACAATTGATAAAGGTGTTGTGTAGAACACAAGTGATAAAGGTGTTGTGTACAACACAAGTGATAAAGGTGTTGTGTAGATCACAAGTGATAACGGTGTTGTGTAGAACACAAGTGATAAAGGTGTTGTGTAGAACACAAGTGATAAAGGTGATGTGTACAACACAAGTGATAAAGGTGTTGTGTAGAACACAAGTGATAAAGGTGTGTACAACACAAGTGATACAGGTGATGTGTACAACACAAGTGATAAAGGTGATGTGTACAACACAAGTGATACAGGTGTGTACAACACAAGTGATACAGGTGATGTGTACAACACAAGTGATAAAGGTGATGTGTACAACACAAGTGATACAGATGTTGTATACAACACAAGTGATAAAGGTGATGTGTACAACACAAGTGATAAAGGTGTGTACAACACAAGTGATAAAGGTGTTGTATACAACACAAGTGATAAAGGTGATGTGTACAACACAAGTGATTAAGGTGATGTATACAACACAAGTGATAAAGGTGATGTGTACAACACAAGTGATAAAGGTGATGTATACAACACAAGTGATAAAGGTGATGTGTACAACACAAGTGATACAGGTGTTGTGTACAACACAAGTGATAAAGGTGTTGTGTACAACACAAGTGATAAAGGTGATGTGTACAACACAAGTGATAAAGGTGATGTGTACAACACAAGTGATAAATGTGTTGTGTACAACACAAGTGATAAAGGTGATGTATACAACACAAGTGATAAAGGTGATGTATACAACACAAGTGATAAAGGTGATGTGTACAACACAAGTGATAAAGGTGATGTGTACAACACAAGTGATAAAGGTGATGTGTACAACACAAGTGATACAGGTGATGTGTACAACACAAGTGATAAAGGTGTTGTGTACAACACAAGTGATACAGGTGTTGTGTACAACACAAGTGATAAAGGTGATGTGTACAACACAAGTGATAAAGGTGATGTGTACAACACAAGTGATAAAGGTGATGTGTACAACACGAGTGATAAAAGTGATGCGTAGAACACAAGTGATAAAGGTGTGTACAACACAAGTGATAAAGGTTTTATATAGAACACAAGTGATAAAGGTGATGTGTAGAACACAAGTGATAAAGGTGATGTGTAGAAAGAAAGAGATTACTCTTATATAGCGCACTTATAAGCTCAGGAGGTTCTCAAAGCGCTGGCCACTACTATCCAGCAATCACGAAATAGTTTGCTAAAGTCAGGATTCGAAACCACGTCGCCCGAGACGCACACAAGTGATATAGGTGTTGTGTATAACACAAGTGATAAAGGTCTCTCACCTAAAGAGATGTGGCCGGAGTTTATTGAAAGCGCACTAGATATTAATAATAATAATAATAATAATAATAATAATAATAATAATAATAATAATAATAATAATAATAATAATAATAATAATAATAATAATAACAATAATAATGAAGATATTTATGTAGCGCATTTTCATAATACAATCGGTTCAAAGCGCAGGTCTCACGCATTTATACTTCACGTTAACATCGAAATACATACGAAAGTGAAGTGAAAAGATTAGATGCTGTCCTCCATGAAATGAGGATTTGTTTTTCTGGCTCTTCAAAGCCCATACGCATGCATTTTTGATTCTTGTGCGCCAAAGAAAGCCAAGCAACAAGAGAAACTGAAAGAGAAAGGATCCATAACACGCACCTCTTCGGATGACAGTATACATCGAGGTCTAGTCTGCGCCTGCGCGCAAAGATCTTTGGTCCAGATTCAACAAGCTTTCTTCCACTGAAAGTCGCAGCTGCTCTGCGCGCTCCGTTTTCAAGTCACTCCATACTGCAACATGTCTACTTTTTTCTACGGACTCTTTACTTAAACTGTCTCCTATGTGTATACGCTAATGTGTCCGGGGACGCTAATCTACCAATGCAATGCAATGCCTGCGCGCATTGTATCGCACGAACTTGTTCAGATCTTGACTGTGATGGGCTGGGCGTGGGCGAGCTACAACAAATACAGGCAGCAAGCCCCATAGATCCCTTCTCCCTCCTCCCATGTAAGTTGCTCATCATTGTGCTCAGTTATCTGGGCGTCAGGCGATGCGCTTATGATGAGTCAACAAGACGACTACGATGATGACCTAAATGACGATGAAAATGATGATGACGATGATGACTACGACGAACGATGATGATGATGATGATAATGATGATGATGATGATGATGATGATGATGATGATGATGATGATGATGATGATGAAGAAGACCGACAAATGTGACTATTATACGATTATCACTGTAACGATGTAAAGCCATGGTCACACAGCCATTTACGGCTGAATCATGGCCAAAGCGCGTCCAAAATTTGTTACCCGTGGAGTGGACGTTGTTGTTCGCGTTGATGTCGAGGTTAAGACGAGCTACGGTCGAGGTATAGACGTGGCAGGACGCGGGAAGAAATCTGAACGGCATCGGACGCGGCAAAGATCTTGCCTCGGTCACACAGCACTCCACGTCTTAATCACGTACAAAAAGTTCGGAAAATCTGGTGGACGTGGTCGTACGTGGTAATTTTCGGTCAATTTTGGTTTGGCCGTGCTTTGGACGGGGTATGGCCGTCGGCGGCTGTTCCACTGCTGAAGCACTGCAACCACGTCTAGCCACGTGTAAGCCTAAAAATAAATTTGCACATGTTCACGAGAGGGAAAAAGGCGACACTGCACGTGCCGAGGTCTAAGAAAATTACGGTATTTATATGCCGCAAATCAGAAGTGATACAGAAGTGATTAGGCAGTGATCAGGACATCTTTCGAACGTGTTCGAGACGTCGTTAGGTAGTGCTATGTACGTGGAAAAATCCATTTGTCAGTGATAAGCCGCTAAACACACGCTATTTCCCGTGATTCCAACGCGGTACATGCGTCTAATGACCGTGCTCTGGCCGTGACTGAACGCTAAACTTTCGCGTCTTACCGCGTCTCCCCAAGTTTTAATCACTGCCGTAACACGGATTACCACGCGTGTTTCACGTGTGTTGCACGTCTTTACCGCGTGTGTTACCCGTGGTTGTGCGAGGGCTAAAATTTTGAGCAGTTCAAAACTTTTTGCCGCGTCCGATGCCGTTCAGATTTCTCCCCGCGTCCTGCCACGTCTATACCTCGACCGTAGCTCGTCTTAACCTCGACATCAACGCGAACAACAACGTCCACTCCACGGGTAACAAATTTTGGACGCGCTTTGGCCGTGATTCAGCCGTCCAAAGCACGGCCAAACAAAAATTGACCGAAAATTACCACGCACGACCACGTCCACCAGATTTTCCGAACTTTTTGTACGTGATTAAGACGTGGAGTGCTGTGTGACCATGGCTTAAGCCCATAGCAATTCATGCCACTCATAATAGTTTAAGCATCGTCCAGGAAACAAGCAACAAGCATCAAACCCCCTCGCACATCACGTTTGCCCATCAGAAAGTTTGTTTTGCTAGGGGTTGAAGAAGCGGAAAACCATTCGCAGACGACTACACGAGACCAACCATCCGATCATTTATTTTGGCTGTACACTTAAGAGGGGTCTTATCTTTATTGTTGGTGTCCTGCTATGACCCCGCGTTGGACGGTACGAACTAACGTGTTTTAGGTACGCGACTTTCCAGGACACTGAGGGTTTTCTCCGCGTACTCCGGTTTCCTCCCTCTATGCAATAATGGTATTGGATGCAGTCAATCTAAGATTTCACAAATAAAAATTGATTTCTATTCCGACTTTTGTAAGGATTCCTTCAGGTCGCCGAACTGAAGTAAAAGCGAGTGATAGCATCATTTATCATAATCATTAAAAAAAAAATTAATTAATTAATAATAATAATAATAATAATAATAATAATAATAATAATAATAATAATAATAATAATAATAATAATAATAAAATAATGATAAGAAGAAGAAGAAGAAGAAGAAGAAGAAGAAGAAGAAGAAGAAGAAGAAGAAGAAGAAGAAGAAGAAGAATAGCCGCTAGGCCACAGGACGCAAAACGCCGTTCTCGGGAAAATAACGCCAGCTGAAATTGTTGGCCGTCTTAGGTAAAAGCACAAACTCCGTCCGCACCACAAATGTATCTGATTAGTAGTAGTAGTAGTAGTAGTAGTAGTAGTAGTAGTAGTAGTAGTAGTAGTAGTAGTAGTAGTAGTAGTAGTAGTAGTAAAAGTAGTGAGGATTTGTATAGCGCACATATTTCGCCGTACTTGGCGACTCAAGGCGCTGGCCGATACAGGATCTAACTCAAACCGCCCGAGGCGCCAACTGTTCACCACGAACTTGGGAAGCCCTTGGCAGACGTTGACGGCCGCGCTGCCACATCCATTCGGCTGTACAATGTGTATAGAGAAGATAATTTTGCGTTTGTAGGCTGTTTTGGTGTGTATGCTGCGTGTTGGGGTAAGAAAGAGAGTTAACATGTGCTTATGTGTTTGTGAATCAGATTGTGTATTTTTCTGTAAGTCAGCATGTAGCCTACGTTTGTCCGTGAATCGGTTTTGTGTGTTATTGTGAACAACTCGGTCGGATGTGCCTGCCTACCTGTCTATTTAAAGGTATGCACGTTTATCTGCATCTTCCAAAAGCGTTCATTCATTCCAGTAATTTAGTGCTTTAAATTCCCACTGTCGCTGTCTTCCTCATTTACTCTTTCCCATTCCTGCTCTGTCCATCACTCTGCTATACTATCTTCTTCTTCGCTAGATCAATGACCTACCATTTTTCTTGAAAACTCTTCCTGGACAAGACTCCTTGTTTGTGTATGAGGTCTGTTGGATCAGCTTGGGAGTGTTGGACGCTTTTTGCCGGGTGGTCACTAGGGCTTCCTATGATTGTACTATTTAGCACTATAGGCATTTTATATGTATGTGTTTTGTTGATGATTTATAATGATGTTAGTATTCTATTTTGTTTTTGTAACCGGGGGTTCGCGTAGTTGAGGTCAACCCTCAGCCGTCCCCCGCGTGGGATGTCTTTATTGTAAAGTGACTGGCCGGTGGAGGGCATTCAATTTTCCCACTGGGGTTGTTTCGGCAGATCTTTTATGCGGATCGGGGGTTGTCCGGTCCTGATTTGGCTCGGAAGAGTCCGCTGGACCTAAAGCTACAATAAATCAAAAAAAAAACTCTCTCTCTGTCTCTCTCTCTGTCTCTCTGTCTCTCTGTCTCTCTCTCTCTCTCTCTCTCTCTCTCTCTCTCTCTCTCTCTCTCTCTCTCTCTCTCTCACTTATTTTTCAGTATTGGTCGGAGAGTAATGCCTCAGTCACAATAGACGCACGACGATCGCGCGACGTGTAAATCGGGCGATTTGTGCGACGATCGGGCGGCGGCAGCGCGGTGAATCGGGCAAATCGCAGCGATTTTTCGACGTCGGCCGAGCGTCGGTGACGTTTTAACGCGGAGTTAAAATTTTGCGATCATCGCCGCGATTATCTGTGTCGTCCGGGCGTCGGGCAAGTGCCGGCCGAGCGTCTCCCGATGTTTGGGCGATAATCGGAAGATTTTTTGTTATTTGCATTTGCAACTGCTGCTGCTGATGCGAGATTCCAGTCAAGACAGGATGTCGATCCCCCATCAACGACTGCGGCAGCTTCAGTTGCAACTAGAGCTGGAACGAGCACGTCTGCAGTACGCCCGACTGGTGCTTGCTGTGAGGCGAGCAAACAAACTTCCGGCGAGACATTTACGTCAGCAAAGACGGTGGTGGGTGAAACCGTGGCTCCAGAGGCGCATCATGCATGGCCAGTACAAAACGCTCATGCAGGAGCTGATGCAAGAATGTCATGGCGACTTTAAGTCATTCCTGCGGATGGAAGTGGAGATGTTTATGGAGTTGTTGAATAGGGTGGCCCCCGTCATCGCCAAGAACATGAGATACAGAGAGCCCCTCGATCCAGGCCTCAAGCTAGCAATTACCTTACGGTACCTGGCCACCGGAAACAGCTTCCATTCCCCTGCCTTCGCCTTTCATGTTGCACACAACACGATATCCTTGTTTGTGCCAGAGGTTTGTGATGCCATCGTACAGATGTACCAGCCCGAAGTCATCCGCACACCAACGAACCCACAGGAATGGCAGGCCATAGCGGATAGCTTCTCCTACAGATGGAACTTCCATCACACCTGCGGTGCCTTAGACGGGAAGCACGTAAGAATTAAGAAGCCAAGGAAGTCTGGCAGCCTGTATTATAACTACAAGGGGTACTTCTCCATCGTGCTACTAGCCCTGGTCGACGCAGACTACAAGTTCATCTGGGCGAATGTTGGCAGCTATGGCTCTGAGTCCGACTGTGGCATCTTCAACCAGACAGACCTGCGACGACGCCTCGAAGACGGAACTCTCGGCATTCCGGCACCTGCGCCACTCCCACACGACGACGAGGACATCCCGTACTTCCTCATCGGCGATGATGCCTTCCCCTTGCGTCCCTGGATGATCAAGCCCTACGCCCACCGCTTCCTGGACCACGACGAGCGGATCTTCAACTACCGCTGTTCCAGGGCGAGACGATAGTGGAGAACGCCTTCGGGATTTTGGCCAACCGCTTCCGAGTACTACTAAGCACCATCGAAACCCAGCCAGCTAATGCCACCTGGACAACCAAGGCCAGCGTGTGCCTGCACAACCTGATGCGTCTACGGTACCCTGGCCTACAAAACGCTGACATGGACATGGAGGACGACAACGGGAACATCATCCCAGGTGCGTGGAGGGTGCAGGAGGTGTGGGAAGAGGTGGAGCAAGAGGGTCGTGCGCCAAGGGAGACCCGTGATGGCAAGATGCAGCGGGCCTACATGAAGCGTTATTACTGCAGCGAAGTGGGCAGCGTACCATGGCAAGAGGACGCCATCATGTGAGTTGTCACCAAAGCTCGCAAAAGAAAACGCTCTTTTCAGAGCCAGAACAAACAGACTCTGCTCAGAGACCCCACATTTTGCCAGGAGATCTTGTGTCGCTCTACGAGTTTACCGACCTTGGTGGTTGCAGTTGTAATTTTTTTTACAGCCCCCTGTTGTAACTTTCACTTTGCCAGTTGTTTTCGTGTTGCTGTTTGATTTATTTGTTTGTTTTGTTAATAGGAAAAGTAAAAGTACTGAAATTATTATTATATTATAATACATGTACATTCTCACGCCGAACACACACTTTCATTCTTATTAAAATAATTACAAGCCTGCTGATTTCTCTTGTTTGTTTCCAGTTTATAGTCTCCAGCCCTATACACTGATTTCTGATGACACGAATGGAGGCTATGTACCCTCCAGAAAATCAAGCTGGCGTCGCCCGACGTCCCAGAGGGCGACGGGCGATGCTCGCCCGACGTCGGGCTATGCACGTCCGGGTGTCGCAACATTGGTACCGACATCTGGCGATGTTGAGTGGGCATCCTGCGGTGCCCGCTCGACGTCGACCGACGCCCAGCCCGACAGCACTCCGACCTTTTCGCCCGACGTCTTTGAGACGTCTAACGAGCGCCGTGAGGGCGCCGGGCGACCTATTTACACCACCGAGAACATCGTCCAAATCGCCTGCGACGACCCCGACGTCTGGAAATCGTCAAAATCGCCCTAATCGGCCGACGTCGGGCATGTTGATGTTCAATTGTGACTGAGGCATAACTGTATATAAAAATACATAAAAAGAGGATGCGTGCACGGTTTCTGCTGTAGCGATTGAGAGTGTATTATCTGTATGAAAAAAATGAGAAATGGAGATAACAAAAGTTTTCTTGCCGATATTTTATAAGGATAATTCATACTTTAATAATTCGTGTATAATAATATTATTTTCCCATCCACTTAAATAGGATTACGGGTTCTGGTATGCGAGGTGTTTTAAATATTTTCTTGTGTCGCCTCTGTTTTTTTTTCTTGTTCGCCTACATGTTTTAAATTATTAATGTTTTTTTTTATTTATTCACGTTTTAATTTATTCGTATTTGTGCGAATTCTTGTCTTAATGACGGGTAAAGTTTCTCTCTCTCTCTCTCTCTCTCTCTCTCTCTCTCTCTCTCTCTCTCTCTCTCTCTCTTTTTTTTTTTCTTCTTCCTCAGTGGTCAACAATCAACATGATGGACAACGCCGTCTCCTTGACCCCTCTCCTACTGTGTCCACTGTAGTGGTTAGTCAACGACAGCATAGTGATGGGCACGGACAAAACATGGTGCAGAAACAATGAAAACATGGAAAATCCATTTTTGGGCTGGGCGGTGGTTGGTGTGTGGTGTGTGGGGGGAAGGGGGTAAGTGATTTGTGCGTGCCTGGTGGTGGTGTCCAGAGGAAATTCTTATAATAAAATCATGGAAAAGAGGAGGAGGAGGTGGTTTGAGGATGAATGACAATGAAGATGATGAGGAGATCGAGGAGGATGAAAAGGTAGAGTAAGGAGGCCGATGATGATGGCGACGACGGTGATGAGGATGAGGAGAACGATGTTGATGATGATGAAAAAGAAGGAAAAAAATCACCACCCCCACCTCCTTCACCACCTCCACCACCACCACCAACAACAACAACAACTACAAAACAACAACAACAACACTAACAATACCAACTCTACAGCCAACAACAGCAGCAACAACAACAACAACAGACGAATGAGAACGCCACGACGAAGTCGAAGTCAGAAACAATAAAGACGGAAAGGACGAAAGATGAAGAAGATTGCCAACACGACGCCGAAGTCGGAAAAAGAAAAAAAAAAGGTATAAAAAAATCCCAGTAGTGACTCACACGATAAATCACTGGGGGCAGCTAATAGCCAAAAGGAAAAAAAACGACAGTTTCTGCAACTACATCCAGCCTTTGGGACAGCAGATGGCAAATGGGAGCCGACTGGACGGTGCACACACTGCCCCTCTAAGGTCCTCGATAATCACAAATTTGAGTTTGAATCATTACCCTGTTTCTTGACCCTTGGAGCACTACCCTTCATCCTACCCCAAAATATCATGCCCTTAAACCGCAAGACGATTAGTTCTCCTTGCGGTAATCTGAAAGTCCTGTTGGGCTATAATTGCTTGTAATAAATAAAGAAATAAAGAAGTCCTATTATGGACCTTAAACTTCTGTTCTATCTCAGATGCATTTCTTGTTTTTCTTCACTGCTTTCTATACAACTCTTATCTTTTCCTCCTTTGCTAAGTCCTACTACACACCACCTCAAGATTCTTGTCCTGACTGGCATTCCTTTTACGCTTCAAGATTTTCAAGTCACTGATTCCGTTTTTCTCTGTTTTCTCTGTCCTCCAACCCATTTTGTTTTCTTGATTCGCTTTAAAAATTCCTTTACACGTTCTGTTCCACTTATTTCACACTTTATCACAATTATCCCCGTCATTGTTTGTTTCTTTGTTTATTGTTGTTCACACAGACCCTTAATATCAAAACCATAGGGTGGGATATTGTTTCCATTGCGTGGATTTCATATCCTATCTTATCCCGTAACTCAAAAGTCGTGGAGGCGCCACAGATGATCGTTTGACCAGCGTACTCCACCTTCACTGTTGATTTTTCGGTAGCCATCAGTTCCCTGTGACGTGTTCTATTTCTTTTTATTTCTCTTCGTTTGTTACACATGTCCAAAAATCAGGTATAATCCACTGTTTCTTCTTTGTGCGGTGCTTGCCATGGATCTCAGTGGCGGCACCTGTCACAGCTGAGTTGAAGGTGGTAGTCATGGTGTTGAAATCTACTTCACCAGTTCCAAAAATGAGCAGTGGTGCAAATTTCTCTACAGTTGTGGCTTTGAATACTTCTGCCACCTCCAAGGACAGCTTGAAAATGTTCATTGTGTTACGTTGAAACGCGAACGAAAGTATGTCGGAAACGCGCACGATAGATCTAATCGTTTCGTTTTGCAAAGTATTCAATAATGGAGTTTATTTACCTTTGATTTGAGTTTGCATTGTTGTTAGGAGAGGCTTTGTATAACGTTGATGATTTGCGTTAGTCGATATTACTGGAGAATTTTCTGGATCTGCGTGTTTACTCTCGATAGAAATTTCCCGATACATGTCGAAGCAAGAGGACGTTCGGAAGGAGAAATAATAATGTATGACGTAAGTCAGTGATGACGATCTTTTATTTGATTGGTGGTAGTGCGTCATTTCTACCGGGTTCGAAATTGTTCGGGAAGAGAGAGAGATTATAAAATTGTGTGCCGCACTGTTGTTGAGAGATTGTTGTTGATAGTGACTTGGAAAGTTGTTGAGTTGAGTTGAGAATTGTATGCAGTTGTTGATGTGTGCTGAATAAAAGTGGAAAACTTCATACGTCGACTCTGTGACTTGTATGCTGAGTGAGCAGGCTGCGTAGATAAACGAATCTGAGTTACACCTTATCAGGAATTCAGCATTGGGGGTGAATCGGATACTGATAAAGAAAAATACCAACATCAAACGGAGTGTAACATTTTGGGGGTCAAGCCGCGATTCACGCCATAGCCAAGGGTTCAACTGCTACAACAAGCGAGTCAACGTTACGAGAGGCAGTCATCGAGGGTAGCCGCCAACGAGTTGCGTCGAGAGGGGCCAACATACTGGGACTACATTCCCGATAGGTTCGGGTTGACTGCAAGGGCGTGTAGTCGCTGAAGAGTTGCTTCGTGAGCGAACAACAGATCGGGACTACGTGGCTGCCGCAAGACTACGTCGAGGGACAGTCTCGGAGCTACATCGCCAGTATTAGAGAGAGCGACGAGCGGACGTCGCGTCTACTTCAGCACAGGAGCGTATACATCAACACCAGCGTGGTGCAGCGTCGCATACGACGAGGACAGCGGGACTTGCGTCAGCGAAAGCGACTAGTGACAAGCATCAGCGCTACTGCAGAAAGCGTGCTGTTCTAGAACAGTCTAGAAAGGTACAGCACAGTCAAGAACTTTCTAGAAGAAGAACCTTCCAGAAAAGAACTTTCCAGAAAAGAACTTTCCAGAAAAGAACTCTCCAGAAAAGAACTTTCCAGAATAGAACTTTCCAGAAGCATCAAGATGGCTGACTTCTGGCAGAGAGGGATTGAACTGAATCTAAAAGGCAAGCAGCTGACGGAGTACGTCAAGTCTCAGATTGAACTGCAGCGTCAAGAAAGAGAAGACCTGCGCCGGCGAGAAGAAAGAGAGTTCGAGCTGAAGCGTCTTGAAGGCGAGCGTCAATACCAGCTAGAGTTGGCGCGTATCCAGAACAATCAGCATGCGCCACAAGTCACCAACGACCATACGGCTCCAAAATTGCCAGCTTTCGTCGACGGGAAGGACCAGATCGACAGCTATCTGGCGAGATTCGAAAGGTTCGCCGAAAGCTCCAATTGGCAACCTCGAGACTGGGCGATTCGACTAAGTGCACTTAAGCGCTCGAAGTTTACACCAGACTGTCGAACGATGACGCCAAAAACTATGACGTCTTGAAAGAGGCCCTACTGCAGTGCTACAACTTTACAGAGAAGGGCTACCGTAAACGCTTCCGTGAATGCCGGCCTAAGTCAGACGATACGCCAAAGCAGTTTGTGGAGCGCCTGTCGTCATTTCTACACAAGTGGGTGGAGTTATCAGGCGAAAGGAAGTCTTACGACAGTCTCCATGACCTGATCGTGAAGAAACAATTTCTCAATGCCTGTCACAAGGACCTAGCGACCCACTTAGAAGAACAAAAGCTGCAGACGCTTAAAGATGTGACTGAGGCTGCTGAAAGATATCTCATCGCTCATGGGAAGACCTTGGGGCCACCCAGCGCGACGAAACATTTTCAGAAGACTGGAAACCATGTGAACCAGATACAGGGGAGCCAGACGAACCAGAAACAGACGGACTCCACGCCTCCTCCCAGGGAATGGCATTCAAGAGGCTGTTTCACCTGCAACGCTACAGACCACAGAGCGGCTAACTGTCCTCAAAACAAAAGTAGCGGACAGCGGGGCAGTACGGACAATGCAGCGGTGGGCAACCGACAGAGACGTTTCTCCAATCAACGGCAAAACAGTAGATCTGACCATCAAGTGTGCGGCGGGAGCGTCATTCTTCCGAGTGGGACCAAGCGCACAGCTACTCCTGCGGACGTGCAAGAGTGCATGACCGATGGCCAACTCCTCCTTGCCAACGGGAAATCCATCCCCGTCGTCGCCAGCGCAGCTGTGACCGTCCAGAACATGCCTGTTTCAAAGGGACGCGTCGGAAATCATGAAGTGACTGTTCTAAGAGACTCTGGCTGCAGTGGGGTCATCGTCAGAGAAGACCTAATCGCTAAAGAACAATTCACTGGCGATTCTAAATGGACACTTATGGCCGACAGCAAATGTGTGAGAGCGCCAGTTGCGAAGATTCATGTCAACACCCCTTTCTACATAGGCGAAGTCGAAGCGGTTTGCCTGAAGAAGCCGCTGTATGATTTGATGATCGGGAATATCGACGGCGCAAGACGACCCGACGACCCCGATCCAGAGTGGAGTCCTGCCTCAACCCAACGCGTCGAAGTTGTGGAGGAGGATCCACTGCCATTTCCCGATGGAGACCTTTCAGAGCTGCTACGGGACAATGTGGTTACTCCGGCTCAGCCCTGCCGACCAGGGATCGTCGGTGCTGTTACTACCAGGGCCCAGGCCAAAAGAGACAAGACGTCTACGCCACTGAAGGTCGCCGACAACTCTAAAGCTGCCATCGTGGACAGAGATAAGCTGATCCAGCTCCAGGAAGCTGATAGTACTTTAAACAAGTACAGGAACCGCCAAGACCACGTGACCAAAGGCAGTGGTACGGTCTATTTTGAGGTGAAGGCCAAGATCCTGTATCGAATCTTCCAGCACCCGAGGGTCAACGGAGGGAAACCACTACGTCAAGTATTGGTACCGTTACCCCTAAGGCGCCAGGTGATGGAAGTAGCACATGACTCAATCATGGGAGGTCACCTGGGTATCAAGAAGACGTCAGACAGAATCCAGGCGGTGTTCTACTGGCCAGGACTTCATGCGGACGTCAGCCGTTTCTGCCGATCATGTGACATTTGCCAGAAGACCATACCTCGAGGAAGGGTCCCGAAAGTGCCTATGCAGAGGATGCCTCTGATCGACCGACCTTTCAATCGGCGAAATAAGACCTCCGAGTGAAGAAGGTCATCGGTGGGTACTGACTTTAGTGGACTATGCGACTCGGTACCCGGAAGCAGTGCCTCTGAAGAAGATTGACACTGAAACTGTTGCAGAGGCGCTGGTGGACATGTTCAGCAGACTTGGAGTGCCTGAAGAGATCCTGACAGACCTCGGGACGCAGTTCGTCTCTGACTGCATGAAGGAGGTCAACAGACTGCTGAGCATCCGGCATTTGACTACGACACCCTACCATCCAATGTGCAACGGGCTTGTCGAAAAGTTCAATGCTACGTTGAAGTCCACCCTGAAGAAACTGTGCAGCGAGCAGCCCAGACAATGGCATCGTTACATCAACGCCTTACTGTTCGCCTACAGAGAAGTGCCGCAGGAGTCCACCGGCTTTTCTCCGTTCGAGCTGCTGTACGGAAGAACCATCCGAGGGCCGATGCACATCCTGAAAGAACTGTGGACGAAGGAAGTGGACACCCCAGAGGTGAAGAACAGTTACCAGTACGTGTTTGAGCTACGAGAGAAGCTGGAGCAGACTCTCGAGATAGCCAGAGAAAACCTGAAGAAGTCCCAGGACTGTGGAAAGCACTACTATGATCGTAGGGCTGTGAACAGGAAGTACAAACCTGGCAACAAAGTGCTGGTGCTGCTACCTACCGACCACAATAAGTTGCTGATGCAGTGGAAAGGCCCGTACGAAGTGGAGACCGTGGTGGGGATCAACGACTATAAGGTGAAGGTCGGCCAGCATTCCAAGATATACCACGCCAACCTCCTTAAGCTGTACGTGGAAAGGCCATCAGAGACTGTGCATGCAGCAACAGCAGCTCAGATCGATAACAGCTTTGACAGCGAGGAACTGTTGGAACTTGGAGACTTCCACAGCAAAGAAGGCATCGATGATGTTAAGCTAGGACCACGCTTGACAGAAGGTCAAAAGATGGAGCTCAAGGACCTTATGGGGGAGTTTCCCCATAGCTTCAGCGATGTCCCAGGCTCTACGACTTTGGTCGAACATGAAGTCCACCTCACTTCAAATATGCCTGTTCGATCCAAACCATTCCCTATCCCTTTCAAGACCCGTGAATCCTTGAAGAAAGATATCGATGAGATGCTGAAGATGGGCATCATCAGGGAGTCCAGTTCCCCTACGCGTCCCCTGTCGTGGTCGTGAAGAAGAAGAACGGGAGCAACCGAGTATGCATCGACTACAGGAAGGTTAATAAGATCCCCGTCTTCGACCCTGAGCCGATGCCTACCGCAGCAGACCTCTTCCGCCAACTATCGGGGAGTAAAATATTCTCAAAGATTGACCTCAGCAAGGGTTATTGGCAAGTCCCCGTGCGTCAACAGGACATACCAAAGACTGCTTTCATAACTCCTGATGGGACGTACGAATGCCTAAGGATGCCCTTTGGCATGGTCAACAGCGGAGCTACCCTAAAGAGAGGAATGAGGAAGATGCTCAAAGGGATGGACAACGTCGTGTGTTATTGGGACGACCTGCTAGTCCACACCCGCACCTGGGAAGAGCATCTGCAGACCTTGAGGGAGCTGTTTCACCGTCTAACAGAAGCTAACCTGACCGTGAGACCCAGTAAGTGCATTCTGGGAACTGACAACGTCGACTTTATCGGCCATTCGCTGAAAGAAGGACAAAAGGGGCTTCTACTAGAAAACGTCACCAAGATTCTGAACGCTTCACGTCCCCAAACCAAAAAGCAGGTGCGATCTTTCCTGGGGTTGGCTGGATATTACAGGGAGTTTGTACCAAACTACTCCGCCATCTTAGCACCCTTGTCGGACCTGGTGCGGAAAGGCTGTCCAAACCAAGTGCAGTGGGGACCGTCTCAGGAGAAGGCATACCAGACTGTGCGCGATCTCCTTTTGAAGGATCCGGTGCTAAGACTGCCTGATACTTCCAAGGAATTCGTCTTGAGAACAGACGCAGCGGACGAAGGCATCGGCGCCATACTGATGCAAGAACACGAAGGGAAATTATTTCCGGTCAGTTACCCCAGCAAGAAGCTGTCCAGGGCTGAGAAAAATTACTCGACCATGGAGAAAGAGTGCCTAGCCATCATATGGGGAATCCGGAAGTTCGAGCTGTACCTTCAAGGAGTGAAGTTCGTGCTACAGACTGATCACAAGCCGCTAACTTACTTGAACTCTGCCAAGTTTGTGAACAGTCGCATCATGAGATGGGCTATGTACTTGCAGAACTTTAACATGCGAGTAGAATCTATCAAAGGATCAGACTATGTTGGTGCGGACTTCCTCAGCAGAGTGTGTGAATAAAGAACATTGACTGTGTGGATGAACTGTGAACATCGACAATATCCAGATAGACTTGCAGATGGAAGAACATTGACTCTGTGTGAATGAACTGAGAACGTTGATAGTGTTCAGACAGGCTGAAATAAGTCTTAATTCTGTACTTTGTTTGTGCATTACGTTTCAACGTTGTTGAAAGAAATTGGGTAAATTTCTTCTTGAGTGGGGGGTTATGTTACGTTGAAACGCGAACGAAAGTATGTCGGAAATTTTTCTGGATCTGCGTGTTTACTCTCGATAGAAATTTCCCGATACATGTCGAAGCAAGAGGACGTTCCCGAAGGAGAAATAATAATGTATGACGTAAGTCAGTGATGACGATCTTTTATTTGATTGGTGGTAGTGCGTCATTTCTACCGGGTTCGAAATTGTTCGGGAAGAGAGAGAGATTATAAAATTGTGTGCCGCACTGTTGTTGAGAGATTGTTGTTGATAGTGACTTGGAAAGTTGTTGAGTTGAGTTGAGAATTGTATGCAGTTGTTGATGTGTGCTGAATAAAAGTGGAAAACTTCATACGTGGACTCTGTGACTTGTATGCTGAGTGAGCAGGCTGCGTGGATAAACGAATCTGAGTTACACCTTATCAGGAATTCAGCATTGGGGCTGAATCGGATACTGATAAAGAAAAATACCAACATCAAACGGAGTGTAACACATTGAAATCCTCGACTTCGCTGTCGTCATAGTCTGATGTTGGGGCATAGGTCTGGATGATGGGGATGTTGAAAGAGGCTGCTCTCAAACGGACGGTAATGCGTCTACTGGAGACTGGCGGCAACCGTTGACAGTGGGCGACATCCCATGTGTGGTTTAACCAATCAAAAATTCTTGAAATACATGCTTTTTCGTGTATTAGTCTACTCATTCATATCTCTCTCTCACTTCCTCTCTCTCTCCAAACACGCATGCACACTACACAACTGTTTCCTCTACACACACACACACACGCACGCATGCACACACACACAAAGCAACCCGCGCGCACTCATATCCCTTCCAAACACAAACACATCACAACATAGCACAATGGCCGTGTTTCAATGGTCGCAATCACTGAGCACCTTAGTGACCAAACGGGACCGCAATGATGCAGTAGTCCTGTCATCGTCTTTGAAACTGAAACATGGGACAGACAGTCTCCGGCCAGCTGTCCCCTTCGCACTTTTAACCCTGAACTGTCCTCCCACTTTAAGGCAGCGCATTCCCATGTTAACTAACTTAAATCCACGTTCGCGTTCACACACGGTAAATTTGCATACAATCTGGACTTGGATTTTGTTTTAGTTTATTCATCATCCATACGGGGTGGAATTCGGGTTGCCTTCTCAGCGGAAGCGCGGCAGCCGCAATTGCAGCGCTACCCAGGACATGGAGGAACAGGGCCTTTAGTCCGTGCTGGATATATTAGTGTTTGTGGTACTCACCAGTGTAGGAAATGAGGGTCCGAATCTGTGTAAGTCCGTACGTTGAAATGCTGGCGTATACAGACTAGATTAGACCTATATATATATTTATTCTCTGTAACTGTGGGCATTTGTAGACGACGATGAGGATTAGAGGAGATGGTCGGTGTCACAGGGCAGTCTGTGATGAAAGCCGGGCAGGTTGTGGGTGGAGAGTTAATGAGTTAGGGGTAGTAACTGCGTGTTGTCGTATGCGTGGTTATGCGTGCAAATCGTGGCAACAGCGTAGGCCGGTTAGCTAGTAAGGAAGTGTACTCACGTTTGGCAGAACAGGTTTGACAGAGGTACAGTGTGGACGGTTTTTGTCTGGTGCTCTGATTTTTGTGTGTTCTGGAAATAGGGTAGGATAACGAAGGATTGTGTTAACTGGTCCAGAGGAATACTAGTTGTGGAAATTGTTGCTTTCTATAATTGTATACTCAGTGCAGAGTATGGTAAAAGTTAGCAAAGTTTGGTGTTAGTGGTGGTAGGTAGTGTGAGGCATTGTCCACTACGGGAACTATGCACTACAGGATTACCCTATTTGGAAGTATTCGTTGGGAGACAGTTGGAGTAAGGTCAACGGGTGCGATTACATTCGAACCGTGTGGGTTAGTGCGATGGTGTTCTTTCCTTACTGTGCCAGTAACCGAGGGCCGGCTGTTGGGGTGTTGTACGATAGCTGTGTGTGAGGCTGGGGAAGGGTGAGGATGGTTGCACTGAGGAGAGGCAGAAGGAAGGAAGAGTGCGACTGAGGAAGGGGAGAATGATGGGAAGAATGAAGGGGAGGATGAAGAGAAGGATGGAAGTGGTTGCTGTTTTTGTTGTGGATGCTTGAGATGAATAATGTGTTGATGTTTACATGTATTCATTTGCAGCATTGCTCATTTCATGCATTCATAATTTCATTGAGTTTCGTGAATTATGTGTTTGTTTACAAGTGACAATAACAGTAGCTAAAGAGGATAAGTGAGTGAATCAAGGAAGGGAAGCGGACAGCAGTTGTGTCCCCTCAAGCATCTAAAGCTAATTGAGTATAGGAGGGGGGAGAGTGTGATTGGAGGGGAGGGGGACAGAATCCGGTGGGCATGATATTAACGATGCGACAAGCATGTTGCAGGTTCGACAATTCGTCAGTTCGACAGCTCGTTGACGGGTCAGCGTTCTTCAACGTTAACAACGTGCATCGACGACGACGGCACTTGGTCGAGTGGACTGAACATCGTCATCACCATCAGTACGTTCTGTGTTCATCGTTGTCTACACGTCCTTCCCATTGGCTTCATCATCATCATTCCACAACCCCACCTTTCCTGTGGTGGTTGTGACGTGGGTGGACGGGACCTGGCCTCGACGTCGCAGTGTAGCTGACCGGAGGAGTTCAGCTGTGAGACATCGACGGTGGCAGGGCTGCCGCGACTACTGCGTCACTATCACCACTTCATCACCATCGTCAGCGGCGAGTGGGGACGGCGACGCCACCACGTTTGGACATCGTCAGCACCGGTCCGATAACAGCTACGAGAGGGGAGTGGATACCTTTTACGGGGACTTCGACAGGGACTTCATTCCGCCAGGTTGGCTCTTTCCTTGTTGTCCCTCTCCTAACACTCGAACCCCCCTCACGTTAGTTTATGTGCAACGGACATTTGCTATTCACAGTTCGATACATAGACGTGGTTGAATAGCAACCTTCGATCATCCTGACGTACCATTTCATTGTTTCATCGAACCATTGATTGTTTCATCACCATTTTCTTCGTTTCATGTGTAAATGTTGTATGTATATGAGTGTGTGGCTTGAATGAATAAATAGTTTGAAAGTTGTATATATATTTGTTGTGTTTTCATCACTTCCGTCTGCGGGTAATCGCCATTCTGTCTGGGTTGTCTGCGTGAATAAGTTGTTTGTTTGTGGTGTCTGCTTGGGCAGAGTCGTGGCGGTGACAGTCGGTAATGATCGATCTCCGTGTCATGATATTTGTTCAAAAGGCTGCAATATCAGTTTGTTTAATTGTGTTTGCTAACACGTTACCACTATAGAGAAGGAATTAAGGAATATTGAGGTTTAACTGTTTACATCCACCATTGGCGATATGGCAGATGGGGATAACCATCCCAGGGTACAATGGTTTGTAGATAAATGAACACCCAATGACCAGAGTAATCACACAGCTAAGATGGACCCGTAAAAACATTTTGACGTTTATTTTGCCCACCACGGGACTCGAACCTGGGCCATCAGTGTGCCAAGCGAACGCCATACCACTAAGCTACGACGGATGGACCTATAAAGAGACAAGGAATGAAGAAAGAAAGAAAGAGGCGGTTAAGAAAAGGGGAACAAACACGAAGCAGCTTTTATTTAAAAAAAAAAAAATATTAAAAAGTAATCAGTCTCTCGCTCTTCTTCTTGTTTGTTTTTCTTCTGGTTTTGATTGTTGTTGTTGCTATTGATGTTGCTGCTGCTGTTGTTGTTGTGCTTCTTCTTCTTCTTCTTCTTCTTCTTCTTCTTCTAGCAACAACGCAAACTCAAATCAAAGGTAAATGCACTCTGTCATTGCATGCTTTGCAAAATAAAATGATCGGATCTATCGTGCGCGTCTCACACGTAACAGATAGGGTAGGGGCGGAGTGGTCAGGAACAGACAAAGAGATCAAGACAAGGGAGGAAAGTCCACATTTTAAACAAATCGTATCTTCCAAAGTACATAATAATCTCTTAATCAGATGATAGCGTGGTCTGACTGTGTGGTCAAGCAGCGTAGCTGAAGTACTGCACTGGGAAAGTGGACTCAGCCTGTCCCCGAGTCAGCAGCATTAAACAGCCTACAAACAAGACCACTTCTTGTCTATAAATTCAGCTTCTGTTTAACATTTCGTCAGCAATTCAACACCCGGTGGCAGCGAGTTCAGCAGGATGGCAGACCTGCTCTAGGAACCGTTCAGACCCACAGGCGCTTTAGCTGATAGATCGGAGGACCTATCTATCTTGCATCCCCCACCGCCATCGAGATTATGGGGTCTAGAAGTCCAGGCGGCGACAGCGACCTGTGGGAGACACCGATACGCAACTCCACCTCATCCCTCAACCTTCATTTTCTTCTCGGTTGGACTCCATCGACTGGGCGGCGGTTGCTCTTCGCCGATGGCGCCTCGTCGCTCTGCTCCCGCCGTGCCTTTCCCTGGCAAGTCCTTTTTCCTTTCGCTACGGTTGGACATCACAGGAACCATTGTGGAGACTGGCCACTCCGGACTGCTGGCGCTTCGCGCCGCCAGTGCTCTTTCGTGATTGTCTCCCTTCTCTCTACACGGCTTTCCTTCTGGATTATCATCAACATTCTTCACACCTGGACTTCTTAATTCATCATCGAGCGAGCCTTTTTCTTCCCTTTGCCGGTCTGCTTCTTCTATTCATCCAGAGTACCGCCTTGAGCGCACCGCACTACCTGACTTCTTACTCATCATCACGTCTTCTAATTCACGTCCCCTATACGCTGCAGGATCAACATGTACAAAACTGGCACTCAGAAATTAACACAAATGATTTATATTATAGTTATAGAATGTTTAAAGAAATTTTTGAATTTGAAGAATATTTGACAGTTTTGCCCGCCAGCCTAGCTGCTGTTGTCATAAAATTTAGAACCTTAAACCATAAGCTACTAGTGCAAAGGGGACGGTTTCTTGGAATCCAGAGATGTGACAGAATCTGTAATAAATGTACTTTTAATGAGTTAGGAGATGAATTTCATTTTATTTTTATATTTCCACATTTCGACGATGATAGAAAAGAGCTGCTTAAAAGGTTTTTCTATGTGCGACCCAATGCTATTAAATTTTCTAATTTATTTTCAACGAAAAATAAGACTATTCTGCTGAAACTGGCTAGGTTTATGAAAATAATAATGGATTGCTTTAGAACGTAATATAATGATTTGTAATATTAATGATAGTAATAATAGGGATTTTTTTTTCAATACTGACAATATAAATACTCAATACCAGTGTGTACCCCCCCCCTTCTCCCCTTCTGTATCACCCTATCTTGCGAGAGAGTGCGTGCGATTTGTGATCAGCTTGTGTGGACATAAGTTTTATGTAGTATGCTTGTGTTGTGTGATAATAATGAATGTGTATTTTCTAAATGTTTATTATGTCTCTTAGAACGCGACTTTTATTTTTGTAATATATGTACTTATGTATTTTATATTGCATTTTATGATTTTTATGGTTATTCTACATGTATGTTTATTTTTATTCATTTTCGTTGTATCCACGTGCCCCAAGGGGTTTTATGGAATAAAGCGCTTTTGACTTGACTTGACTTAACTGAGGTGTCCAGGGACACTAATCTACGCAACAAATGAACGGTCAATTCGGCTGGCAGGAGTAGGGACGGTGGGGGTGGGATGTAGAAGAGTGGGGGTGTGGCTGCGCTTTGGAGGATGCTGGAGAGGGTGGGTGGGTGGATAGAAGGTTTAGGGAAGGGATACAAATGAAGGCAATGGGTGATTGGATGAATTAATCAGGAAATAAGTATTGACGTTTAACGTCTACACCCACCACTGACGGATACGATAGACGGAGATTACAGCCATCCATAGGGAAAAGGGCATCGTAGGGACCTAAATCAACTGAACCACAAGAGCAATAACAATAATAATAATATTAATAATAATAATAATAATAATAATAATAATAATAATAATAATAATAATAATAAGAATAATAATAAGATAAGATAAGATAAGAATATTTATTCACCAAGTAAAAACGTTACAAGGATTTGGGTGCGGCATGGCGACAATGAAATACATCCTTTCTTGCACAGTCACACATGCATTCATCGTGTCATACGCTTCATTGGCATACAACATGTATACAGCACTAAAGGATAGGTAAACACAATGTTAAACATACATCACTCATCAGTCATATAATGTTATGGAGTCAAACACACCCTGCAAGTAAAACAAAATACAGCATTAAAACAATTTAACAGCATCAAATAAAATGATGAGAATTTTATAGCTTCACATCCAAATCTACACACACCACAACACAACACACCACACACACACCCACGCATACACACACATACATCATCATCATAATAATAATAATAATAATAATAATAATAATAATAATAATAATAATAATAATAATAATAATAATAATAATAATAATAATAATAACAATTTAACAACGCTCAATTCCAAACAAGAAAATTGCTCAAGGCGAATTACAGAGCATTCATGCATATGAACGCACAACACACACATCATAACATTATATCCTGCGAAGATGGACAGTGAAAACTTATCATTGTGCTTTTTATATCTTACCATGGGATTCCAACCAGAGTCATCAGTGTACCAAGCGAACGTACTAACTTTGAGCTGCGGCTGTGATACAAGGGAATTGGTTTAAAATGATTCACTCTGACCACTCCCCTCGATAGATCCTTTTAACATTCACAGTGAGTGTCGCCCTACTGAAAAACTTACCAAAAAAATAACGTTTTCGAAAGTATAATTTTTTTTTTTTATGAATACATTCTGTAATTTTTGTGTCTATTAATAGCAAACGCCGCCGGCTAACCAACCAACTTTCTGGAACTAAATATAGCAGCCGGTAAGAGACAGAACCCATATACAAAATTGCTCGTAAGGTCTTTCGTTTAAGCTTGATAAAATAGACTTTACCCTACACGAATTGGTTTTGGTTTGGTTGGTTTTATTAACGTCTTCGTCATCCAAATGATACCCTACCCGACCCAGACACCAAAATGCACACTTCAAGACGCGCGTTTCATTCAGAACTATGGTCAAATTAAAGGTCACACGTCTGTACAAATAAAAACAAAGGAAATAACTCCTTGTCGGAACCGAAATTGAACATTCAAACATCAGCGTTTGGTGTGAGCAACCAAAGCCCATTTCATCATCGTTTAAGGTAATAACAATGCGAATATGCCAAACATTCTTCGAATTGGGGCCTTTTAAGAAAGCGAATCTCCATTGCTGAAGTGACGGGAGTTACTGTATTCAAGGCGTGGGTCAGAGTTAGAAGGTGTGGGAGTGTGATGAGTGGGGTTAGTGTGGGTGTGTGGTAGGGTTAGTGAGAGGAAGAGGAAGGAAGTGCCACAGAGGGAGAGAGCGGGAGGTTAGGGAGGAATGTCAGAGTGTCTTGGTGGGTTTGGCGTAAATAATTATGACGAGCTGGTACTATCGAGCTACAGTAAAACAGGTGACGTTCTACATGTTTCACATTTGCGGTCACACTACTTATCAGAGCTGAAGAGTAGAAGCTCTAGAGACCTCACCTTTTTCAGGGCCAGCTTAATGAGAACTGTGCCAACTAACTCCCTCTTCCTCACCTTTTCCGAATTCGTCAAGAGAGTCGGCAACCTGTCGTACGCAGCTAGCTGGGAGGACTGACACACGGGGGTACGGTACCGAAATGCCTAAAAGGAAATCATCTGATGAGAGCGTTGTTGTGGAATAACTAGTTATTGCTTTGTTCGATAGATGCTTTTTTTTTGTTTATATGTTTATTTGTTTGTTTAGACCTTTCTGTCTTTTTATGTGCTAGTTGTTGGGTTGTCTGTATGCCCACTTTCTAAAACTATGTGCAAACATGCTTACCCACATCGCTGGACTCCTACCGCTTGGCACACTCATAGTCTCTGTGCCAGATTCGAGACAACAGAACAAACTCTATTCCTTCTTAGTCTCCTTCTTTTCTTTCCTCCTTCTCTCCTTCTTTCCTTCTTCTCGCTGATAGTTTGGGCCAGCACAGCCCCAACAGAAGACCTTCTGTCTAACGTTTCCTTACAAAAAAAATGGCAGCCACATTTCCATGCCCGTGTTAAGGGGGAGATAAGTAAAAGGTAAATAAGCTTAATCTCCCTTTACACCTCGCTCTTGTGGGCGAGGAGAGCAGAAAAGGTCGTGGTGCAAACTCGTTGGGTTTCGCCGTCTGCTTGTAGATCGAAACTGTGACTGTGTTGATTCTGAGCAAAGTCTGTTTGAACATGGAGTTGTGCTATGCAGAAATCATTTTATTTTTGAGCTGGCAAGAGCTTGTCTTTTCATGTGGAGCTTGGCGCTAAGGTTTGGATCGGCAAAAAATTTGCATTGCCTTGGTGTGCAATTACACATTGAGTAGGGTTGGATTAGACATTAGTTAGGTAAGTAAATGCGTATTTAGGAACTGTAATGTGAGCCTTTGTAAGGTAAAATCAATTTGATCAATTTGATGATAGTTAAAGCCACCATAATATGGTCTTCGGGCTATAAGCAAAAGCCTACCCCCGTCAATGTTGACGTTCCAATGACGAGTCATTTGACAGTTTGAACTTGGTGTCACGTGGGGTTTATGGGCTCTGCACAATGGAATTATGGACCCTCACGTTTATTCGGTGGGAACTGCTAGTAAGTCACCCTATGAATTACTTTAATAAATTTATTTGTTTAGCTCGTTCTGTGTTAAGGTTGGGGTACAGAAATAGATAGAAAAATGGTAAAAGATTACTGTCACACTAGCTTTCACACGGCTATGAAACATATGTAGTCCAGCCACTTGATAACAGTTAAAATCACACATTTATTTCTTCTACTCTATACAAGATTCTCTAAGTACTAATCTAACTTAAAAAGTCTCAGTTACTGCTAATAGTTCGATCGCTGATAGTCTGGGCAGCTGTTATATCTTCCTCGGGCACTTGCTATTATATCTCATGTAGATTTGGACTACTGTGGTCCTTTTTTACAGTTTTCTGAAGAGTTGGACTACTGTGGTCCTGTTTCGATCAGTTTAAGTGCACCTTTGCTTTTGCACTTAACTGCTAGATGGTGCGTGCGAAGTCCTTCTGTGAGGTAGCTTCTGGTACACCTTTGTCGTTGTGTAGTTGGGTTCCCTTGCCACGCTGTGGGGTCTGACAGGGTGTTTTTCCGGGTAGCTCTTTCCGACGTGCGGTAGAGGTTACTCAGCCAACTAGTCGTTTCTGTGGAGTGGGACGCACAGGATAGCTCGCCTGCTCGTCTGTAATATAAGAGACGAAATTCTGCACAACCCTGAATAATCGGTTTGTGCAGAGCGTCTCACTGAAAGCCAAAGTAGCCCTCAGTGATAGCTCCACATCTCTATACATAAGCGACGAACATTCTGCTACTTCCGGGGTTCACTGGAATCTCAACTCTAAATTCCTATACATACATAAATATCAATCGTGTCTAACTATACACATACAGAATTAATAATAATATAAACATTCACGGGTACAGCCACTGGTCTGCAAACATACATATAAGTTCAACAACAGTGGTTCCGTACAGCATACAACATGGCGGCGCAACCGGTCGTGTTTCGCCACGTGTTCGGCTTTTCCACATGGTCACGCAAATTCGGATTAACAATTCACATTTATGCATAGCAAATTCCACAAACATAATTTCAACAATAATATAAATATATCACGAGGAAACAGAAGGGTGTTCATTTACCTGTTTGACAAGTTCAGGCCCGTGATGACTTGAGAGAATTCTAAGATTCTAAAGTCCTGCTTCCTGGTCTATGAGTGAAGAGATTTCTCTGCTAGCTATTTAGATGTTGACTCTTCCTCGTCTCACACACGACTGATTCAAACTGCGCTAGGGTCTGACACAGTCAGAACTGCTCTACCCGCTAAGCCTGAGCTCTCATTGGTTAAAAACGGTCAGATTCAAAGCTCAAGTGCTGACTCACTGCGCTGTGTGTGGCTCGCTCGCTGTGTACCTTAATTGCTGCTGTGTAATACACTCCTCTCTCTAATGTTACAATTACTACACAAGGCTAAATAGTGATAGGCAGAGTTAAAACTAGCCAGTTCATGACACTTGGAGCTTCGTGAAACGCGATCGTCATTGATGCCTTAGTTTTGCTAATAATAAAAGACTGAAACCTTTTTAAAAATCGAATAATTTTTTTTAATTCAATATTATGTCAATATAATTGAGAGGGGGGTGGGGGAGGGGAAGGGTGGCTTCCTAAAAACGTTACCCATATAATATTATTTGTTTATTTATTCATTTTTATTCATTTTTTTCAGTCCTTATTACTTCCTTCATTTAATTTGGATATAAATATTAGTGCTTTGTTTATTTGATTTTATTATAATGTCATATTGCTATACTAATTGTTAGTGTTACAAGCTTATAAGGCTGGATAGAAAAGAAAACACATCAATTGCTTACTTTTTTACGCGTAGTAAATAAAAAAAATTGCTGTTGTTGGTGTTGTTATTAATTTTATACTTTTGACCGAAAAAAAACGTATTTTAATAAACAGAAAATGTTTGCTTTTGCCTCGAGTGTTTTGAGCTGTCTTTTGGCTTGGGTTTTGGGTTGTTGATGTTTTTTCTTTAAGTATACAATGTTTTTTTTTTCAGAGAGCTTTTATTTCTGGGGTGACAACGAGAACTAAATAGAGGAAAAAAATGAAATGACCTCTCTAAGGCTGCACACAGTCTGAGGCTGGTAGGTCAAGTTTCAGAATCCACAGACCCCTCTGCTGTCTGAAGCCTTGTCAGTCTTGGTTATTTTCCGTCGCTGTTTGATCTTGACTTGTACTTAGACAGGCTTGGGTAAACTTGGATCACCACAACAGGTAAAAGGGATAAGCACACTGCCTATCTGAGACTAGCCTCTCCACTAATTTCTGTCGATGGTCGTAGAATGTGAGGTTAAACTGCAGTCCTGATGTAGTTTTCTCTATTTCCTTATATATGTATTAAAAAAAAAACACAAATATTTTAGCTACTAAGAATTATAAAGAACGGGTTATAATTAATCTCGAAGAACAGTTGGAAAAGAAAAGGAAAAGAAACACTATTCGTTGTTTTCAAATAATATTACGAACTATGTTGAGGAAGAATCCGGAAAGGTCGTGAAGCGGGTTACAGCGAGTGGTCTTTTGAACATCATAAGCTTCTGGTTTTGACTTGACTTGCTACTACTGACGCGCATGCGCTCGGAATCGCTATGCTGCAAAGAACGACGAGTTAGCATTGTTTCTATTAGGAGATCGACTCAGGCTGGGAGTCTGTCTGACACGGAGCTACTGCACTTACCATTCGCAGGGGTGTTGAGCATACTCTGGTTTCTCTTACACCTGCTCCTAAAGGCGTTCAGACCCACAGGCGCTCTAGCTATGCGGAGATGAGTAGGACTGTCACCGTTCGTGCGATTTGGGGGAGTCGCTGCTAACCTCGGCAGTCCAAAAGTCTACGCTGCGACAGCGAACTGTGGGAGATCCCGAAACGATACTCCGCCTCACCCTTCAACCTCCGGTCCTGATTTGGCTCGGAAGAGTCCGCTGGACCTAAAGCAATAATAAATCAATCAATCAATCAAAACCCTTCAACCTTCATTTTCTTTTCCTGTTGGCTTCTTGGATTGTGAACCTGCTGCGTTGCCTTGCCTCCGAGCTTCTGTTCCTCGGTTACCTTCATCTTTTATTACAATTGGGCAGCACAGACATTGTTGTGTAGATTGGCGACCTCACTGTATCACTGAAGAAAATGCTTTGGTAGGAGAATATGAAGAGAGGGCAACAAAATGTTCAGCATGTGCCCTTCTCCTTCTTTATGCTGTGAGAATTTTGTCCGCCGTTTAAAAATTTATTTATTTATTATTTATTTATTTATTCATTTATTCTTGTGGGGTTTTTTTGTTCGGATTTGATGTAGATTATGTTGTTCTCCTAAAGGCTAAAGGTGCACTCGGATGGCAGTATTTTTGCAAAGGTGTCTTTTATAGGTTTTTGAAGCATAGCAACATAGTTTGCAAAGACATGTGGATTGCCCCTTCCCCTTCTCCACATACACCTCCTTTCCCGTGAAGGAACTATTACCCCTGGGGGTCATGAGCAATCTTGCCACTGTAGATTGTTCTAACCTATAAAGGGAACAGTGAAAGCCCCAGTTGAAAACCTGTCTTGCCTTTGTAGGCATGACAGATTCACTGCGTCAACAGTACCCCCGTTGGAGTGCCGGGGGTTTCAGTATAAATAGTATCCCCACTTTATGGAAATTTAGTGCTTTAAATTCCCACTGTTGCTATCTTCCTCATATACTCTTTCCCATTCCTGCTCTGTCCTATCACTCTGCTATACTATCTTCTTCTTCGCTAGATCAATGACCTACCTTTTTTCTTGAAAACTCTTCCTGGACAAGACTCCTTGTTTGTGTATGAGGTCTGTTGGATCAGCTTGGGAGTGTTGGACGCTTTCTGCTGGGTGGTCACTAGGGCTTCCTATGATGTTAGTATTTAGCAATATAGGCATTTTATATGTATATGTTTCGTTGATGATTTGTAATGATGGTTGTATTCTATTTTGTTTTTGTAACCGGGGGTTCGCGTAGTTGAGGTAAACCCTCAGCCGTCCCCCGCGTGGGATGTCTTTATTGTAAAGTGACTGGCCGGTGGGGGGCGTTCAATTTTCCCACTAGGGTTGTTTCAGCAGATCTTTTATGCGGATCGGGGGTTGTCCGGTCCTGATTTGGCTCGGAGGAGTCCACTGGACTTAAAGCAACAATAAATCAATGAAGGAACTATTAACTGATTTTTAGCTGTCAACAGGAATAGTCGACGATCAAAGCATGTTGCAAACACCCAACGCGTACTTAACATGTTAGTGACATTTAGCGATGAATTTCACAAGATATTTTGTTAGTGAAGTTTATGCTTCTACAACTATGTGACAACATTATTAACGTCCTAGGGCGAAAGTGAATCGCGTTAATGGGTTATTTTGTGCCTAGAGTGTTATCGTTCTTGACAGAAAATAGCAGCGAGGTGGTCCAGAGCAGTTTTGGTGCAGAATGCAATTGCGTTTGTGTTTTACGAGAGTGCTCTGAAAAAAATATCAAGTATTTACCAGACTACTCCAGTTGTTTGACGATTTTCGCATGCGTTCCCACAACAGGATAAAAGGCACAGGCGGCAGTATCAGTACACATCGTCCCCTATACGCTTATGTGTCCGGGGACGTTAATCTATATAACTCACTAACTAATCAGTACATAGAAAGACAGTCTCTCTCTCACATTCACAAACGAACGCCTGTGGGTAAAGCAACGCTAAGAGAGTCCGCTGAGGTATCAACAATATTGGGCATTTTAACCTTTTCAACGTGTAAGACATGCAATGATCAACGTGGCACAACGATAAACGGAGCTTTCAACTATCTAGACGAGGAAATTAGTATACATGTACGTTCATCTATTTTCGAACAAATTACATGCGCCGCACAAACGTTGAAATTGCTTTAAAATTTGAGACTTCCCAGAGGGCAGTTTTACGAACGAATAGGAGACTTGCATCGTACGTCTAAGTTTATGTATAACTTTGATGCGTAAGTTTCATATTCGTTCGTAGCCCCCGTTCATAAAACTGGCCCCTTGATCGTTTGTACGTGTGTCTCAACTCTACTTAGCCTTCAAGAAGGTAAATGACGCTTTAACTTTGCAAAGGGAACTAACCTAGGACTATTACGTCAATTTTGTGCAAAGTGTTATTGCCACATCATCAGTAGTAACGCACACATTTTAGTTTAAAAACTTTGTTAATAAATTTCGCATGCAGTTAATAATGAAATCTATTTTGTCTCTTGTAATTATTGTCGCATATATACAAAATCATGTTGCATAATAGTATGGAGTACTTAAGACAAATTAAAGGCCTCTCAGAATTATAAATAAGTACAAGCAAAAGTGACTGTACTGTATCTCACATGCACAGAGAGAGAGAGAGAGAGAGAGAGAGAGAGAGAGAGAGAGAGAGAGAGAGAGAGAGAGAGAGACCACCACCACCTCTATCACCAACTAACACCCTTACACAAACAAACGCGAAGCGACCGAAGACGTAGAAAGACGTGGCACTAAATTGTTTGATAATACCTTTAGCATGTGTCACTCAATTGCACAATAAAGCGACGAGGCCAGGGTCTCACTTGCTTGCCGGCTCCTTTGATTTGTAAAAGGGGCCAACAGTCACACATTGTTCGGCGTCACCGTGCAGATAAAGTGACCACGACACCGTGGAACTGGACAGTCGTTTTACCTGGTCTTAACTGCCGTCCAATGCAGCCAGACAAAGGGGAAAGAAAAGAGATACACAGACGGTGACAGACAGACAGGCTCGTTAGTACCAAGGCCAAAGGGAATACTTTTTGTTATTGTAATAATTGGCTAGATTGGAGGGTTGTGGTTTTGAAACAAGGACTAACATGTCTCATACTAAAACATGTCAAGCGTGGTTGTTGTGGGTTTTTTATTTGTTTTAATTAAAACCCCACAGGGCCTCTTCACAGACGTAGAAGACGATAATAATCAAGGTTCCTCGATTTTGTAACTCTACTCCTTTGCAGCTATATATATATATATATATTTATATATATATATATATATATCATCACCAATCAGAAAGTGAAAGCAAGGAAGCTACAGTCAATGAGTTCGGGGCGATCATCTTTATTCACAGATGCAGCATGAGAAATGTCACAAACAGCACACTAAAACTCTACTATAAAATTTTGCAGCGTGACCCACAGATGCCAATTCACCCCTGCAACAGACAATAAAATGACACACATAAACATTGTGCCTCGCTTAAGTTACAAAAATAATAAAATATGGCCTAACAATCTCAAACAGATTGTCACTGTGTCCACAAGGTCAAGGTCATCAATAAATCTGTGACCATACAAACCCATGCTAATATTTAAAATGGTTCAACTCAACATTCGGGTCAAGGTTATGTCTTGTTTGCGCTTGGTATTCACTACAAAAATGTATTGGTCTGTTTGAGTTTAGTTTTTGTCTAATTTACTTTTAAAGTCTTTTTATTGATAAAATGATTTTCGATTTTTTTTGTTTTTTGCCGGGCCTACCTTGTGGCGCACTTGGTTTTAGTCTGCGATTTCCCATGCCGAAGGTCGCGGGTTCGATTCCCGCTAGGGGCGAACTTATATGACTTAGGTACGAGACTATTGAGGTCACCGAGTTAGGGTTTTTCTTCTGGGCAATCCAGTTTTCTCACTCCCTTCAGTAATGGTTTTGTAGGGATTACATGCAAACATTTCCAAAAATAAAATTCGACGTCCAGTCCGTCTTTTAATAGCGATCTTCCTGCCTTTACACCATATTATTCAGTAATGGATGTATTTGTTGTATAAGTAAGTGTGTTAAACATGTCAGCGTGTCTGTTGGTACAGATCGCCGCGCTTTGAGCCTGGGGCGTCAGACGATGCGCTTAGTGCTGCCAGTAAGTGCGGCGCCTCGGGCGCCTTGAGTTAGATCCTGAATCGACCAGCGCCTTGAGCAGTTCTTGAGATAGAAAAGCGCTATATAAAAGAGCGATGAAATATAAGTGTACAAATATTTCATACCGGCCGCTGAGATAGGCTTTCAATGGTCGATTGTTGATCTGTGTGTGAACGTTGTTAGAATAGTGGTTAGCTTACCACTGTGTGCACTTCTGTTAAACCCTTCACCAAACAACACTAATCTTACGGCCAAGCACTGATCAACAATGTTGTGTTAATGGTCATTCTGTAAACGCTCTCTGCTTAATGCATGTTATTGTTTTCGATGCCAAATTGTGTTCATACGCGTGTAAGTGGGCGGTGCGTATGTGTATATGTTTGTGCATGTGTAGGTGGTAGGTGTAGGGCCTATACGTGCGTGTGCGTGTATTTGTGTGTGTGAATGTTCTATCTGTCAGTCTGTTTTTGTAGCTCTCCTTCGGATGAGAGTATAAACCGAGGTCTAGTCTATGTCGCATGCATTACATCATAACGGACTTTAAAGATCCTGACGCTCATGTCCTAAACGGGTGAGTGCCGGTGACAAGAACACACCCAGCATGTACCTTGGATAAAGCGCTTCACTTAAGGCTGCTGTACTTTCGAAAATGAAAGTGCCCGAATTTCACCTTGGTGATAATAAAAGTTGTTAAAATAAAAAATAAAAAATAAATAAAATAAATAGGCCTAGCATGTGCGTAAATATATATTGCCAATGCATGTGTATGTATATATGTGTGCGCGCCGCACCATGTAATGTGCATGTTTGTTGATACTTCTCCACTTTCTATTTTCATTCACCCCCCCCCCCCCCCCCCCCCCCCTCTGCCAGAATTGTGATAAACATTATGATGGCCGAACATGACATAACAGCGCTAGTTTTCTTAGGTGTTTCCCTCCTGCCTTTTTGACCGTAATGTACAAGGAGAAAACAGCAACAAATAAGTTTCGTTACAAGGGGCATTGACCTAGCCTACAAACAAAAAAACCCCGCAATTCTATATTAATAACTTGCGTTTCTACCAATGAACGAACATTGAGGTTTAACGTCTACACCCACCATTGGCAATCATACTGCTAAAATGGACAGTAAAAATGGCCACATTTTATATCGCCCACCACGGGATTCGAACCTGGGTCATCGGTGTGCCAGGCTCTACCAATTGAGCTACGGCGGTGGGCCTTTCTACCAACAGTCCAACTCTTTAAAGTTCGCGTTGTTCAATGTTGACAGTTGTACGCAGCTTTTTCGTTTTTGTTTAAATTAAATTGAATCATTCTTGTAGAAAGAGAGGATAGAATGAGAAAGAGCATGAGAGAGAGAGAGAGAGAGAGAGAGAGAGAGAGAGAGAGAGAGAGAGAGAGACTTCAATAATTTATTGTCTATAATTAACACGTCATTAAGGCAAGGATTCGCACAAATACGAATAATTGGAAACATGAATACATTAAAACATTAATAATTTAAAACACATGGGCGAAAAGGAAAATAACTTAACTGAGGCGATACAGGCAAATATTAAGAACACCTCGCATATCAGAACCATTAAGCCTATACAAGTGGATGGGAAAAAAATATTATACACGAATACGTGCAGTGAGCTATGAACCGTTATAGCCAGAATATGATATCGTCTTTTACTGTATAGAAGTTACGAAAGACCTACTACCAGGAGTTATCAAATAGCAGACAGGCGGATAGCGCAGTGGTTGGAGCACTCGCTGCTGTGTCGCATGTTGAGCTCCGTCCATTGCGGTTTACACTTGGATGGGTGACCGCAAAACGCGAAGCGACAAATAACAACGCCCCCAGTTGACTCAACTTTGACTGAGTACCTATTCTCTTAAGAGTGGGGAAGGTAAAGCAGCAAGGGAGAGATATGGGCATCACCCTCATTACGCTGGCCCAAGATAAGTGTGATCTCCAACATCACGCTCCCCTACGGCCACAAGGCTATGGGACTACCTTTACCTTTTTTTTCACCAAGTAAATTAACGTCCCCGGACACTCTAGGCATATAGGGGACTTAATCAAATAGCCATCTACCGTCTGCAATTTATGCCTGCGCGAATACGAAGCTAACACATAGTAGCCCCTTCTATAGCCTAAAGCGAATCGCGTGCGAATGCGAACATAAAAACTGTCATCAAACCCTTCTGAAATGGCAAATTAAAAATGTGATAGGCTGTGAAATGGGGAAATAATGGGCCGGTCAGCGAGGGAGAAATTCGTAAACAAGCAGTCTAGTGGACAATGGCCAACACCTGAAATGTAGATACACTGGAGCTGCAACTGACGTCCTGCACAAGCCACGTGTTGTTGTTTTTTAACCAAGTTCGTCTTCAAGGAAGGCGCTGGGGAGGCGGGGTTTCAGATTACGTTGGAGGAGAAGGAGGTGATGAAGGATTGATACGAAGTTTGAAGAGAAAGAGAGAGAGAGAAAGAGAGAGAGAGAGAGAGAGAGAGAGAGAGAGAGAGAGAGAGAGAGAGAACGAGAGAGAGTGTGTGTGTGAGTGTGCGTGTGTGCTCTGTGTGTGTGCGTGTGTGTGTGTTTCTTGTAATTCTATAGTAATAAGAAAATGTTTTTTCTACCGTCAAGTGCAACACTTTGAAGTTCGCGTTTTGCAATGTAACAGTAGCTCGCGTCTTTTAAAAAAAACAACAACACCAAATTGTGTTATTCTTGTAATTCTAGAGTAATAAGAAATTGTTTGTTTCCACCGTCAGTCCAACATTTTAAGTTCGCGTGTTCTGATGTTTCTATAAATGTTTTTTTTTTTAAATTATTTGCTTTCCCGGAATGAAGTTAATACGCGAGACAACATCACGTCGTTGTCACACTATATTTTTACCAAATTTGAGCTCAATGGCTGTAAATGATATATATAGAATAAAGACGACAGGATGAGAAGGAGAAGAAGAAGAAGAGGAAGAAGAAGAAGAAGAAGAAGAAGGAGAAGGAGAAGAAGAAGAAGAAGAAGAAGAAGAAGAAGAAGAAGAAGAAGAAGAAGAAGAAGAAGAAGAAGAAGATGATGATGATGATGATGATGATGATGATGATGATGATGATGATGATGATGATGATGATGATGATGATGATGATGATGAAGAAGAAGAAGAAGAAGGAGAAGAAGGAGAAGAAGGAGAAGAACAAGAACAAGATGGAGGAGGAAGATGAAGAGCCATCATTAGCACCACCACAACAAAACGACAATGATGATGATAGCGACGATATGGTATTGAAGACGAGGACGACGACAAAGACAGCGACGATGATGATGATGATGATGATGATGATGATGATGATGATGATATGATGATGATGATGATGATGATGATGATGATGATGATGATGATGATGATGATGATGATGATGATGGAACAAAAACACGAAGAAAACAAAGAGGGAGATAAATCCTTCCCGCGTAGAATATCAGCGGACAAGATGACAAAAAGAACATGTTACAACTTTTTGGCGTAGTCTTTGTTCTCAGATCGAATGTTGTCTGCTGTTGACGCTGAGGAAATGATGTTTGTCTGAACCCCAGCCACTTGTGCGGTCTGAGGTATTCATTATAGGCATATATAGTATTGTGGGGCGGCGCAGTTACGCATGCAGGGGTTAGGCCACACGCTAGGAATGCTTCCTGTTAAGCAACGTCGAGCTGGTGAAGTACTGGGATTTGGGTGACCTATTGAATGTTCAGCGATAACCGTGCAATATGCAGGCTTCGACGCTTGGAAGCTTGTCGTACCGAGGAAACAACAAACAAGGAACAACAAACAAACCTGATCATGATGCAAGCGGCCCCTTAGTCGGTGCATGCACGCATGAGAGGGCCGGGTAGCTCAGTTGGTAGAGCGGCTTACTAGTAACCGAAAAGTCCATGGTTCGAATCCCGGATTGGCCAAAGTTTGACCATATTAGTTTCCAATTATCATCAATTGATTCTGTGTTGTCAGAATAATGTGATCAGTAGTCGCCTATATACTCCGATGACTTGTGACTATAATAACCTAAGCACGCGCGCACTGCGTCGCTCGGACGCAGAGACAAAGAAAGACAGAGAGGGATGAATCAGTGACAGAGACAGAGAGAGTTCCAGTGGCGAATCGATGAGACAGAGAGAGCGTGTTAGAGAGAGAGAGAGAGAGAGAGAGAGAGAGAGAGAGAGAGAGAGAGAGAGAGAGAGAGGCAGGGAGAGAGAGAATGAGAGAGAGGGAGAGCGCGCAAGAGAGAGAGAGAGAGAGAGAGAGAGAGAGAGAGAGAGAGAGAGAGAGAGAGAGAGAGATCTGTGCGTTTTGACGGAGAATCCTGACGGATGCGTGTTACAATAACAAAAGCGCTAACGAATAGTTTGAACATCCACAGTTGACTTTTAAACAGACATTCCTCCTTACTACAAAGTAAAAGTTAGCCCTCAAAGGAGCATTATCAGTTACCCCGGCAGAGGTGAAAAGTTGCGAGATACGGTTCAACATTTTCACGATGTGCTAATGCTGCGCTAAACCCTTTTCAATCCACTCTTTAGTTAAGTTTAGTGACAGTATTATGTTTCACGGTCTTTTGTTGTTTTAGTGATGGTGTGTTCTTTCCTTCCGTCTGTTTGTCTGTCTGTCTGGCCGCCTATCTGTATGTCCACCTGTCTGACCGTGTGTCTGTCTATCCGTCTGTCTGTTCATCTTTATGTCCATTTGTCTGTCTGTTCTGTTCATCTGCCTGTTTGTCCGTCTGTGCTTTCTATTGTTGTCATTACCTGTTAATTCTTTCGACTCTGCTCTTTAGTTTGTTCGTCCTGTTTCTGTGTTTCTTGCTTTCTTTCTTTCTTTCTTTCCCTCTGTCCTTCTTCTTGTAATCAGTTCCAATTGAGCGTTTGGTCTGTTAGCTTAAGTACTATTTACAATACACTGCCTACAATGTCTAGCGAATAGGCCATCCTGTCTATGTATCTTTTACTTTAATTTTTCTATATTAGTGGTTTTATTGACGACATCTTCATAAAGGAGGTGATAAGTCGAATCTCTCCCTTTATTCTTACCCCCCTCCCCCTCTCTCTCTCGCTCTCTCTCGCTCTCTCTCTCACCCTCTCTCTCTCTCTCTCTCTCTCTCTTTTTTTTAACACGTCTCTCACTTGTGAGCTAAAGTTACCACGTCATGCATTAACGTTTTCTGTGGAATTTTCCAACATCGGAAAAACCGAGTGGTGACAGCTATTAGCGACGTCACAGCATGGTGTTTAAATGTGTAAACTAACATAAACCAAGGTTAAGAGTAATTTTAAAACAACGAAAGGTTTTGACCGCGTCTTTGAGTGAAGAGATGGTTGAGGCAGTAATGTTGTTCACACACATGAGATCCATCCAACACGTTGATATGGGTGGTCCTGATTCGGCTCTTTGCAAATCCGCTGGACCCTATGAACCACGACTAAATAACTAAATCCTATCCTATCCTATCCCGTAACTCGGAGGTCGTAGGGGCACCACAGATGATCGTTTAACCAGCGTACTCCATCTTTCTCTGTCATCAGCAAATCTCATGGCTTCGCTCAGTGTCAAACCAGTCCTATCCTATACTATCCTATTCTATCCCGTAACTCTGAGGTCGTTGGAACACCACAGATGATCGTTTAACCAGCGTACTCCATCTTTCTCTGTCCTCTTACGATATGCCGGGAAACGTTGGGTCTATTCTATTCAGTTACCCTAACCCACAAGGCAGAATAACTAACTGTTCTTAGAGATTTAAAATAATTTAAGTGTTCCTAACTCAGCATCGAACCCACGTCGGATAAGACACTCATCCTTGTCTCAACAAAAGAGAAACAATACAACGTTGCGAAATCAGGTTCGTTTCCCATACACTAGCGCGCCCTTAAAACTCTCCCCCAACTGCCCGACAGGTTGAGGGATGAGAATGATAGAAAGTAGGCCCTACCTTAAAAACATACAGATGCCATTTGCTTTTGAGCATACAGACGACTTCAGCGCTATCAAAAATTAATGAACACTATAATGAAGTCACACTCATTATCACTTCTTTTTTTAACAGTAGTCCGATCAGCGATATTAAATTGAATCTGCCACTAGGTTTCTGCTCATTAGAGATTATCATTTTCACGTGTTCTGCATCTTTGGAAACGACTGGCATTCCTCGGTCTTGCATGTAGGTTGATCAAAAACAGCGCAGCAATGTTTGACACGACTGATCAAGAGCCCAAGATTAAGGTTATTATTAACAGCGGTTGGGAGGAATTGTGAAATAATAAAGACATTGGTTTCACACATTTATTTTGGCATTTGAACAAGTTGTAGGTGGTTTGGAGAGGGGTGGAGGGGGGGGGGGAGGGTAGTGAGGAAGATGGGGTGAAGGTGTAGTGGAGTCGGTGGAAGTTCGAAGAGAGGGGTGTGAAGGTGTTGAGAGTGTGTGTGGAAATAATAATGGAGAAGTTGAAGGGAATTGGGGGAAGGTTGAATTTGTAAAAAAAATTGTATATTTGTGTATGTGTGTGTCTGTGTGTTTGTGTGTGTTTTTCTGTGTGTGTGCGTGTTTATGTACGTATGTATGTATGTATGTGTGTATGTATGTGTGTGTGTGTGTGTGTGTGTGTGTGCGTGTACGGACTACAACGTCGGCAGAATAAAAGTCTCGTTTGATACATAAATCAACCAGTGTCATGATCGGCTCTTGACGGGTATGGGAGACCAAAAGATGGGAAGGATGAGGGTGGGTTGAGGGGGAGGGTGGCGCCATTGACGAAATGTGCTGAGTTTATTACAACAATGTTAAAGTGGACATTTTCTTTGGAAGGGAAAGGGGGGGGGGGCAGGTCCAGTGTAATACAGTTAAATCCAAATAAATTTAAATACATCAAAAGGTGTATGTTTGTGTGTATGGGTGTATGTGTGCGTGTGCGTGTGTCTGTGTGTGTATGCACGTGTGTTGCGGATGAGAGCCATTTACGCTACTAGCCAATCGGGTATAGATAGGTGTGCGATTTGCTAATATCTCTTCGATTAATCTAAGTAATAAAACGCTTGGCAGCCCAGCAGAAAATATTTGTAACGCATCTTATTAATTCCTTGGCCGGCGCTGAAATGATGACGTTTAATTAAAAGATCCTGTCAAAGATGTTTTGGTTAACTCCTGTGCCCATTAGTCTGGCGAAACTATCCACTCTGCGTGTTTTACCGAAATGGTTCCGGCAATTTTTGACTTAATTTGTGTGAGTAATGAAGGAGAGAGCCGGAAGGGCTGAACATGTTTATTTGGAACTAGAATGTATTCAATAAAGAAATCATCGTTGTTCCTTGACAACAATGAAGGTATAATTCTAGATGTAAGGATGAAACTAAGCCAGTACCAAAGAGACGGAAATACATCAAGATCATTAGTTCATCAAACATTTCAGACAACTGCTTTTTATTTGGTCTGTCTTAATAATTGGCCAAAAATAATGTTGAAGTAAGTTGATGTCTATTAGAATAATCAACAACAGCAAAATTTGAAAAAGAAAATAAAAATCTCTCGCCGTTATGATTCAGAACTTCGGTCAGGTTAATACCGATCATATGGTTAGAAATACCACGGTTTGTTATTTTTCCTGCACTTTTAATTGGCATGAAGGAATGTTAATTAATGCAAAATTGTCTAGACTGGTCCGTTAACGAAGGAATAACCAGAAACCCTGTTGTTTTCTTCCTTAATTATAAGATTTCAAACCTTGAACAGCTTGAACTTCGTTCCTCTAGACACTTTGATTCGTTGCCAGCTATAGATTCTGGGGATTGAGTAAATGGTGATGATGAGGAGGATGAGAAGGTCGAGGAGAAGGAGGAGGAAGAAGAAGATGATGAAGAAGAAGAAGATTATGATTATTGTAGGCCTACTATTGGGGGTTAGTGGTAGTAGTAGTGGTAATGGTGGTGATGTGATGGTGGTTGTAGTCGTAATATTAATGATTATGCGAGTAAGATGATGATATTGATGATGATGATGATGATTGATGAGGAGGAGGAGGATGAGGATGACGATGACGATGGTAGTGGTGATGATGAAGGAGATAAGGAAAGTAATAAAAAGAAGATGCAAATTTGAATCATGCTGCTGCTGCTGCTGCTGCTGCTGCTGATGATGATGATGGGGATGATGATGATGATGATGATGATGATGATGATGATGATGATGATGATGATGATGATGATGATGATGATGATGATGATGATGATGATGAAATCCTAAACAGAAAAAAAATTGGTCAAACAGGAGACAGAAGGCCAGAATTAATTTAAAAAAAGAAAAGAAAAAAAGAAAAGAAAAAGACGGATGTGAAAGATGGATTTGTTCTCAAATCTGCTGCCTGGAAACTAAAACGTTTATTTTCCTTTCCCATCAGCAGCTCCTTACTGACCGGAATATTGTGTCAACAATTTATAGGCAGCGTTAGATTTTTTTTAAAGCCATTTTGCTACTCCTATTAATAGATTAAAAACATCTCTTGGTGTAAAACCAGAAGGCATCATGGTCGCCGTCAACATCATGGCTTTCGTCATCCTCATAATCCTCATCCTCATTATCGTCATAATAATAATAATGATAATAATAATAATAATAATAATAATAATAATAATAATAATAATAATAATAATAATAATAATAATAATAATAATAATAATAATAATAATAATAATAATAAATTGCATTTATACAGCGCCTTTTTCATTAGAATAACAACTCAATTCGCTTACACACATCATTCGTACGCATCATCACAACATTCGCACGACATCATGTCCAGCATCATTCAGAAAGTAATATTAATGTTCTTACTATTTACACCGAAAACGCCTTGCGGCACAAGTACGTTTTTAAGCAGCTCTTGAAGGAAACAAGGTCTGTACAATGTCTTAAACCGGCAGGCAGAGCATTCCAAACCTTGGGTGCTTGAAAATTAAAAGACCGCTCGCCAATTGTTTTGAGCCGACGTTTGGGCGTTTTCAAAAGTTTTTCATCTGATGAGCGCAAAGAACGAGTTGTAGTGTAGGTAGTGAGTACCTCAGACAGACTGATAAGGTAGAAGTGACTGGTCAAAGTCGCGGAAAGCTAGGACAGCAATTTTGTATTAAATGCGGAACTTAACAACATCATCATCATCATCCACCCATTGCACATAGCTACGATCGAAAGAAAGTATACTCCAGGCACACGCTGCGCAGCAGGCCAAAGTGTGTCCCTTGTCCCTTGAAGGGATACTTTGGCGAGGTTAGCAGCCTGCTCAGTTACAGTGTCGGTGAAAGACTAGAAACGGAAAAGTAAGTTTCGTCTCCTCTAGGCGACGAATTAGGTCACGCTGTATTTGTATCTAGGTCAACTGTCTTTTACGAACCGTTTGAGAATCTTTTCGAACCGTTTATTGACGCCGGACAGTGTCCTCACTTGGTTTCATACAATTTATGAATCCAAGAAGGCAATTGGGTTCTTGGGACGGAAAAAGAGCATTTCTGTAGAGAAAAGGGTTAGGGCAAGGGCTAGGGATAGATCTACAACCCTTACCCGAATCCTTGTAGCAATATTCCGCTCTTTCCATCACTTTTAAACAGTACTGCGGTTGGCATCCGCGGCTAGCAGCGAGCCCAAAGTATACTTTGAAGGGATGGAGGAAATACTTTCACCTGCTGCTAGCGGGAGTTTTGGCGATACTTTCTACCGATCGCAGCAATGTGTATCATCATCATCATCATCATCATCATCATCATCATCATCATCATCATCATCATCATCATCATCATCATCTTCTTCTTCTTCTTCTTCTTCTTCTTCTTCTTCTTCTTTTCTTCTTCTTCTTTTCTTCTTCTTCTTCTTCTTCTTCTTCTTCTTCTTCTTCTTCTTCTTCTTCTTCTTCTTCTTCTTCTTCTTCTCATTCTTCTTATTCGAAATCGTCATCATCATCTTCATGTTCGTCGTCATCAATTTGATCGTCTTCCTCAACATCGTCGTCGTTGTCGACAGCATCATAATCATCATGATCGTTTTCTTTTTGTTGTTTTTGTTTTTGATGTTGTTGTAGTCGTCAACATCATCGTCATGATCCTCTTGTTGTTGTGTTTCTTGTCGTTGTCGTTGTTGTTAGCTCTTCTTCTTCTTCGTCTTCTTCCTCTTCCTCTTCTTCTTCTTCTTCTTCTTCTTCTTCTTCTTCAGCCAGATCCAAGAAATCGTAAAAACTCTTAATCGAAGTTTTCGTGACAAAGCGGGCTTTTCTTACGAAAACCAATTCATCTTGATCACAGTCTGGGCTATGCTTGGTCCCAAATCACAGACAAGCAGCCAATTCTCATTCTCTCACTCCCATTTCTTCACACTCCCCAACTCCAAGTCTCTGTCTTCGCGTGTGTATGTGTGTGTGTGCGTGTGTTTGTGTGTGTGCCTCTCTGTCTGTCTGTTTGTATCTCAGTGTTTCTCTCTCTCGCTCACCTCCCTTCCCCCAGTCAATTGAACGTCGTGTTTCAATCGTCATTGTTGTTTTTTTTACCAGATGGCGGAATAATTCCACAAAGGATGCTATGGATTTTCTTCTTGTTCTTGTTCTTGTTCTTGTTCTTCTTCCTCTTCTTCATCTGCCCTTGCTAGTGTGCCGCTCGAGACCTTTTCATTTCTTCTGTTTTATTTATTCCTCCTCCTCCTCCTCCTCCTCCTCATTCTCCTCCTCTTTTTAACTGGAAATACTTTTACATAGTCGGGAATCAGAACGACCCAAATGTCTGTCAAACCGTCCCCCCGTTGAACGCCTTCTTTTCTTTTTCTTCTTCGTCTTTATCGTATTCTTTTTCTTCTTGAAGTTGTTGTTGTTGTTGTTGCTGCTCTTCTTCTTCTTCCTCTTCCTCTTCTTCTTCTTCTTCTTCTTCTTCTTCTTCTTCTTCTTCTTCTTCTTCTTCTTCTTCTTCTTCCTCTACCCCTACGTCTTTCCCCATCCTCTTCCTCTCTGTTGTATTCGCATCTTCGTTAAATTCTCATCAGTCTTGTGGGGATCCCCGCCGCCATTGTAGCTGTTCCAGGCGTCCCATGGCGGACAAAAGACAGATCGAGGCTGACCGGAAAAGGACATAACTCTATTGTAGCTGTCGTTGGTCGCTCTTGTCCAATCGCAGGCTAGTGATGCGGGATTGTGGGCCTTGCTACCGTTGATAACGTGACACCGATTGTTGTCACTGTTGTTTTCGTATCTCGCCCCATCCCTGAAACTTTAGTGTTTTGACATGACACTCGTCAGTTTTGGATGTTAGTGCAGACGGTGACGAGAAGTGGTGCAAATATATTGGTCTGCGGAGTAAGAAAAATATTCAAAGACTAGAAGTTGTGATAGGCTTTTCTTAAAATTATAGGCTTACGTGATGTAATTGGCGCCGAAGATTTTGCTTGGTTTTCTTGTTTAGCAGATGTTTTTAAGGGAGCTGGATTTTGCTTTGGGATTTGGGGATTTATTTGTCACCCGCGCGGTGGAATTTGACCTCCAGTCTTCGCGAAAGATCTGGAGCCGTTAGAGCAGAGTTACCAATGGCATGGGGATTTGAGAGGGGAGAGGAGGGGGGGCGAGAAGGGAGATGGGAATTGGACTTATAGTGCATACTTAGTTTATCGGTGATTTGGCCATTCACCCGTCTAGGTCATGAGCGTCAGGATCTTTAAAGTCCGTGCGTTGGGATGGATATTTGCACAACTAACAACTACTAACCTCTATGCTTATGGTCTCATCCGTAAATATTAGGTGGGCAGATAAGCCCCATGTACACTCGGACAGGACATTTAGATTCAAATTTCGCAAAATATTAAACACAACAAACCAAAAAAAGACAGAATATATGTTACCGGCAATCTGTGCATTCAGTCAATACGTGTATTGTCTAAAAAAATCAGTCAATTCGTGTTTTGACTGTGACCACTAGCCAATACATGTAATGACTAAAATTTACAGTCAATACGTGTATTGTCTTAAAAAATGCTCTGGTCAATACACGAATTGTCTGAACTGTCATTCGGCATTTAAATTTCAACTGGTTGTTAACATGAATAAATCAATGACCACACAATCATGTGTTGTTCTTTTATTGACAAATCCACACAACTAAACGATGTTAAGTATAAGTCAGCAAATATAAAAAAATAAGCTTAAAAACTATCTTTGCCTCGGTCTCTCTCTCTCGCACCCCCAAGAGCTCTCTCTCTCTCTCTCTCTCTCTCTCTCTCTCTCTCTCTCTCTCTCTTTCTTTTCGCACCCCCAAGAGATTCAAAGAAAACGGCTTCCCTGATGCATACCTGCCTTTTATTTGTTAACACACGACAGCGAGTTGTGGCACCTACTTTTACATTTTAACTTTGCTTTGAAACATTTGCACCGTTTTCTTTGTCCCTGACAGTTGCATTTTACGAATCCTTGACCACCCCCAAGAGACCCACAGCAAACGGCTTCCCTGATGGATACCTGTCTGTCTCTGCATATGTCATCATCATTCATATGTCTTTCCTTGCAGACTTCAAACTGGTTTCTCGTAAAACATCCACGAAGTACTCTTCCTTTGGTGGCAAGTCTGTATGTTTGATTTTCTTTCTTTTCCACAACCATCCCCATGATGTTTCTTGGGTCTCCGTGACCACGATCCACACTGGGGATGGGGGTGGTAACGCTATCGCCAGGTTCACCAGGAACAAGTTCACAACGGCTTCTCTTGAGCATCCGGTCAGCTTGTTTTCGTTGACTGAAACGAACTTTTTCCCTAACAGCAGTAAAATGAGTTGCAGTGATGACAGACTGTGATGATAAGCTGCCATCATCGTCCGGACTGACTTGATGTCTGCTAGTGGTATGCATTTCAGGCTGTGATGATAGGCTGCCATCATCGTCCGGACCAACTTGATGTCTGCTAGTGGTAGACTTTTCAAGTTGTGATGACAAGGTGTCATCGTCGCCCCGAGTGGTAGGCCTTTCAGACTGTGATGACAGGCTGTCACCGTCGCCACGACGAACCAGTTCCTCTGGTGAGTCTTGCACTGACATGCTGTCGCCATCATCACGTCCTTCTTGGATGATGTTGACAAGATCTTGCTCTGATTTCATGAGATCAATGATGCTGTCAGGAAGAGTCAGTGAGTGAGTGACCTCAAACCCACTTTAGGCTCAACACCAAACATTGCCTTGAAAGGTGTCTGATTGATTCCTGCATGAAGGCTTCTGTTTTTTGCAAATTGAACAAACTTCAGTCCAGAAGACCAGTCTGTAGTTTCGTGATCATTCATCCAGGCGCACAACATGTCCTTGATATCTCCATTCGCCCGTTCCACTGAACCTTGGCTTTGAGGTTGTCTGGGCTTTCCATGAACTATTCGAAGTTGTGGCCACAGTTTTGTCACTTCTATAATGACGTTTGCAGCAAATTCCGACCCGTTATCACTCTGGAGAATGGTTGGTGCACCAAGCAGCAGAAAAATGTCTAGCAGATGACAAGCAACTTCGTTTGCCCGTTTTGACCTCAGTGGTTTTAAAACCACACACTTGGAAAAGTGTTCCTGATAGACCAAAATCCACGTGAAGGATGCACTTGGCAAGCTTTGCATGTCGACGAGGTCGATTTGACACCGAGACAAGATGTCACTTGAGATGATAGGCTTCACCACGACACCTGTAACACGAGGCCTTTTCTTCTTTCTTTCGCATTCAATGCACATTGACTTGAACAGTTGCAACGAATGTCGTGGAATGTTTTCATACTTCCTTGAAAGTTCTTTGTCCATCCGATCTCTGCCGCCATGGCCGGTTGCGAAAGCAAGCCTGGAATGAGTGATCAACCGAAGTTTTGTCGCGGTTTGAAATCGCAATCGTCATCACGAGATTGTCGCTGAAGTTACGTGCCTATTAACAAATATCAAGGTTTATGATCTGAGCTCATCACAATTCTGTGTAGGCCTAATATAAATAATGCTATACGCTCGCATATTCTCTGAAACATTGTCAGATTACTTGATTGAGCGAAACACGCATTGACTAAAATGACCTGTCAGTCAAAGTGTGTATTGAAGTGGGTCAAAATTAAGACAATACACGTATTGACTGGAAATTTTAGTCATTACATGTATTGGCTAGTGGTCACAGTCAAAACACGAATTGACTGATTTTTTTAGACAATACACGTATTGACTGAATACATAGATTGCCGGTAACATATATAAGCAAATGAAATAGACATTTTATGATGAGTGCGTTCGTGGGTACGTGTGTACGTCTTATCATCTGGAGTAAGAAAACGTTAATAAAATAGCCAAACCAACATTTTATAGTATATTTTCGCAATCTGTGAACTAGACTTCAGACACGCTTTAAACTTGTCACACGATGGACGGTGGGATAGCAACTATCGTGATGGGTCCCTGTTAGGTTCTCACAGTGTACGGTGGAGTGGGGGAGGCGGGGGGAGAGGGATGATTGTCTGCAGAGAGGAAGAGAGGCAGAGAGACTGGCGACAGATTTATTGAACAGACCACAGTCTCCTTTCAAGTGGGGCCGGGTAGCTCAGTTGGTAAGAGCGTCTTGCTAGTAACCGAAAGGTCGCTGGTTCGAATCCCGGATTGGTCAACGTGTGATCATATTATTTTCCCCTTTACCAACAACTGGCCCGCTGGTGTCAGTATAAATCGGTCCAGTAGTCACCTATATGCGAAAGTGTCGTGTGACTATAATCTACAAACAACATCTCCTTTCAACGGAAGACACGTCAAGTATTATCATAATTCTTCTTCGTCTTGTTCTTCTTCTTGTTCTTCTTCTTTTTGTTCTTCTTGTTCTTCTTCTTCTTCTTTTTCATTATTATTATTATTATTATTATTATTATTATTATTATTATTATTATTATTATTATTATTATTATTATTATTATTATTATTCCTGCTCCTCTTTTTTTTTCCTTCTTCTTCCTCCTCCTCCTCATCTTCTTCTTCTCTTACAGCTTCTTTCTTTCCCTCTCAATTCTCTGGTTATTTGACGAGGCAACGTGTAATTCATCCTTTTCAATTAAGACAGCCTATCACTTTCTAGTTTCTTGTTGTTGTTGTTGTTGTTCTTCTTCTTCTTCTTCTTCTTCTTCTTCTTCTTCTTCTTCTTCTTCTTCTTCTTCTTCTTCTTTTTCTTCTTCTTCTTCTTCTTCTTCTTCTTCTTCTTCTTCTTCTTCTTCTTCTTCTTCTTCTTCTTCTTCTTCTTTTTCTTCTTCTTTTTCTTTTTCTTCTAAAATTTGCATCTTCCTACTGGTATTTAATTTTATCCTTTACTTGATCTCACTACTTTAATCATTTTTAATTGTCCACTTCTGCATATTCTTTCTTTCTTTCTTTTTCTTGCTTTCTTTCTTTTTCTTTCTTTCTTTCTTTTTCCTTCTATCCTTGTTTTTCCCTGCTTCTTCTTGTTCTTCTTGTTCTTCTTGTTCTTCTTTCCCTTCTTCTTTCCCTTCTTCTTCTTCTTCTTCTTCTTCTTCTTCTTCTTCTTCTTCTTCTTCTTCTTCTTCATTCTTCTTCTTCTTCTATCGGAATCAATGGGCTGATCGTAAATGTCTTCTTCTTCTTCTAATCCGACAGTTTTCATGTAGTGTGCTTTCTCCATTTTCGTCTTGAATTTGACTCCTCGTTTTCTTCTTTTCTGTTTCTTTTCTGTTTCTATTATTATTATTATTATTATTATTATTATTATTATTATTATTATTATTATTATTATTATTATTATTATTATTATTATTATTATTATTATTATTATTGTTATTATTATTATTATTATTATTATTATTATTATTATTATTATTATTATTATTATTATTATTATTAAATGTATTTATTTATAAGGCGCTTTCCCTCGAAGAGATCAAAGCGCACACACATACACCCACACACACCATGTGGACCGCACGGACACACACACACAAATAGCAGCAATAATTTTAAAAACAAAAAAAGAAAGTGTTTGAGCTGTATGGGGCAGTAAAAAGGTATGTCTTCAACTTTTTCTTAAAAGAGTTGTAGGATGTCGCATTGCGTACATCGGCTGGGAGGCTATTCCATATCATCTTCTCTTCTTCTTCTGCTCCTTCGTTTCGCATCTTTCCTTCCGCTATTCCGTCGTCCGTCCTCTTTCTCATAATCCGCCTTAGTTCATGTTGTTATTCTTCTTGCTGTTAGTCTTGTTATTCTTGTTGTTCTTGTTCTTCTTCTTGATCTTCTTGCTTCTTTTTCTTGATCTTCTTGTTTTTCCTATTGTTGTTGTTATTCTTCTTCTTTTTCTTCTTCTTCTTCTTCTTCTTCTTCTTCTTCTTCTTCTTCTTCTTCTTCTTTTTCTTCTTCTTCTCCTTCTTCTTCTTCTTCTTCTTCTTCTTCTTTTTCCTTTGCCTTCTTTTTCACCTGCATCTGCCTGCCACTTCCACATTTCGTTCTTCCCATATAATAAGATTTAAAATATTTTGGGGGGAGGAATCGTTGCCATAATTATCTTGAGGTTAATCCAGTTTTCTCCTTCGCAGCTTCTTTCTCCTCCTCTTCGTCCTCTTTCTTCCTCTATATGATTGTACTCCTCTTCTATATCTTCTTCTTCTTCCTTCTCCTCCTCCTCGGTAATTTCTTCTCATCCGGTAACTCTTCTCTATTTTTTGTTTCGCTGCAACACAATTTAGAAGTTGTTTATTTTATCTTTTTAGGAAATCATTTTGCCCTGACTTGATCGTAATTCAGTTTGCGATAAAACGAATTTTACGGCAGTGCTCTCCAGGCAATTTCGATCGTTTGCCCGAAAGAGAAGAAAATGATTTTGTTCAAGGATGTCATTGAAATCAATAGAACTGACAAAGTGTTCCAAAAGCTAACCCTTGCCATGCCTAACATGCACGTGATAGACTTGCAAGAGCAGCAGGTTGCGACGAAAGTTTATTTCTCTGTACTGCAATATTGATCGCATAAAAGAATGGAAAAAAATAAAGTAAGAACAAGAGAAAAACAATATTGAATAGTAGACTTTAAATCGAAAGAACGTTCACAGAATAAAAATTGCCTCATCAACTCGTGAATTTTCGCATATACCCTTACGGTTATAGACCTCAGAAGAGCAGGCAACATTGCGACAAAGTTGATGTCTTTCCTCTTTGGGGCGATTTCGATCGCACGAAAAGATAAAATAATGTCGAAGGATAGTCGTTGAATCAAGGGAACGTCCTAGCATTAAATTAGAACCCTAAAAATGTGTCTCTGTTTCTTTTTGCTCTCTAGGGGCAGGGCAATGTTGGTTGCCTGTAAGAGAAAGTAAGGTCACAGGGGGATGTCATTGAATCAAAGAAATGTCTTTAACCCTTTCCATGCCAAACGTGTTAAAATAAAATAAATTTGAAAAGCTACCGTTCTTTCTTGGTTGCCGAGGACGTTATTGAGTCTATTGGCTGCTGAAAAAAAAGAAGCGGATTACAATTGTTGGGAACATATGTATTTATTTATTTATTTTTTATTTTTTTATATAGCGCTTTTCATGCTTAAGAGCTGCTTGGTGGCCTAATGGTAGAGCTTTGGCTTGCGGATCTGAAGGTCCCGTGTTCGAGTTCTGGCGGGGCCATTGTGTTGTGTCCTTGGGAAAGACACTTTACTCCCGTTTCCTACTCCTTCGGATGAGAGTATAAACCGAGGTCTAGTCTGTGTCGCATACATTCCATCATAACGGACTTTAAAGATCCTGACGCTCATGTCCTATACGGGTGAGTGCCGGTGACAAGAACACACCCAGCATGCACCTAGGTCTTTCTCCCCCATCCCTGGCTGCCCAGGATTGTGCTCAGTTGTCTGGAGCGTTATTACGATGCGCCCAGAGGCTGCAAGTTGACGCCTCGGGCGGCTTGAGTTAAATCCTGTATCGGCCAGCGCCTTGAGTCGCCAAGTACGGCGAGATATGTGCGCTATAAAAATCATCGATAAAAAAAAAATAACAACAAGCGCTGGCTGAGACAGAATGTAACTCAAGCCCACTTGCAGCCAGACTACTGAGCACAGTATTGGGCGACCGGGGGGAGTGTGGGGGACAAAGGACTTCGTGTAGCTGGTAACTCGCCCGTCTAGGACACGATCATCAGGTTCTTTACAGTCCGTGCTATGGAATGCGTGCGTGCACAGACTAGACCACGGTTTTATGCTGTAGCGCAGAATGTAGGGAAACGGTGATGCTTCAGCAACTTAGCTTTGACTGTGCAACTCTCACCATCTTCTTCAGCAAAGGGACTGTCGTCAATATATCCAATGCCCATTATCGTAAGAACATTTGACAAACTGCAACTAAATTTTGGGAATCCTTGCTTGTGCTGAATCTTATCTTATCTTATCTTGAATCTTGAGTCTTGAGTCTTGTTACCAACTTTAAAATGTGCATCTGTTTAGCATTTTGTTGTGCAATTAGTATAAGCTAATTTTTGGGGTGCTGTACCGTGATTTCTTTGATTCTGTTTAGTTTTTTTCATCGTCATCATCATCATCATCATCATCATCATCATCATCATCATCATCATCATCATCATCGTCATCATCATCATCATCATCATCATCAACATTCTCATCATCGTCATCACACAAATCATCATTCTTCTTTTTCTTCTTCTTTTTCTTCTTCTTTTTCTTCTTCTTCTTCCTCTTCTTCTTCGTCTTCTTCTTCTTCTTCTTCTTCTTCTTCTTCTTCTTCTTCTTCTTCTTCTTCTTCTTCTTATTATTATTATTATTATTATTATTATTATTATTATTATTATTATTATTATTATTATTATTATTATTATTATTCATTCATTCATTCATTCATTCATTCATTCATTCATTCTCAGCAGTCTCATTAACACGAGGAGACTCAAGGCGCAATGTTTTATGACAGGTTGCAAATCACAGTCATATGCATCACCCCAGACACAGCACAAGACAAGTGTTCTCTGAGGGGAAGGTACTGATAGGGTTAGACGAATGGAATCTGTTTCTAACTCTTTATTGTGTGTGTGGAAATTTGAAACTCTTGAAAGAAATTGATCTCGGCAGAAAGAAAAAAAAAGCATAACAAGGACTGACATTAAAACAGCAAAGATCGTTCAAGAAGAGGAAAGAGGGTATTCTGGAATTTTCTGGGGATTTCTATAATTTGGCACACTATTGATTAAAACGTAGAGAAGAATTTAAGTGCTGTGGATTTCTTTGTGGTGTTTATTTGGGGAAAGCAGTGCAAGAAGAGAGGAACAAATCGAAATCCTGCTAGAGGTAGTTAAGTTTGGAAATGAGTAACTTGAGCATATGGGATTTATGTTTGTTGTTGACTTCGCCGACGTTCGGGCTTTGCCCCACTTGTTCCATTTCTGCTCAAGCGTCCCAAGTTCACACATTTTAGCATTTAGGCCAGACAGGAACGCCGCCATCTCCTCCTTCTTCTCGTCTCACTTGCTCTCTGTCTCTGTCTCTCTGTCTTTCTCTCTCTCGCTCTCTTTAAGGAAAGTAAATCATTAATATTGTTTAAAACTAGACTCCACAAATTTCTATTCTCCATTTGCTAATGATAGTTAAGATCAATTTGACACCTTTTTGTTCTTCCCTATCCTGTGACAATTTAAGTGTTGATAATGTGTGAATTTGCGTGGTGTGTGTGTATGTGTGTGTGTGTGTGCGCGCGCGGGAGGAGGGTGCAGGAGGGAAGGGGTATCGGAGAGCGTGTATTTAGGTGCATTAAAATGCTTAGTTATTTCTGTAATTCTTACCATTGTTAAGGGATATGTTATTTTCAAATTAATGTTGGGTTAATTATTTTGTTTGTTCAGAATTGTTTATTAAGGACTAGCTGTAAGACCGGTCCGTAGGACTAATGCTATTATCCTAATAAAGATTTGGACATCTCTCTCTCCCTCCCTCTCAATCTCCCCCCCCCCCTCTCTCTCTCTCTCTCTCTCTCTGTGTGAAACGCAAAACCGCTTGTCGGAAGACCTATAATCGGCTGATTACCGTAAGAGGCCCAATGACCGGGCAACGAGATGACCAGTTTGAAAGACGACCACCTAATTAACCATTTCCGTGCTCCTCGACGACCACTGGAGGTGAGAAAGAGTCGGTCATCCAGGGTCGTGTTGCTGTTGGGGGGTGATCCTGGGTTAGCAATGATTGAAGTCCATTCTGAGCGTCAGTAGCCAACTGAGCAGAGTTGTTTTCCTTACTGCTCTGTTGCACGCCGGGATATTTGTGGAGTCTAATCCTTGTTTAGTATGCTGGAATCGAACCTGTATCGGCCAGCGCCTTGAGCAGCTCTTGAGCTGGATAGAACGCCATATAATAACGATTAAATAAATTAATATATAAAGAAATACATTATTTTTGAAGATTCCATTCGTGTTTGTGTTTTTATATTCTTGTTGTTTAGGACCCCATAAACTAGATTTTTGTTTTGTTGTTGCTTTTTTCGCACTGTTGAATTCAACTGCTGAACAGATGAATTGACATTATTACAATGTTATTATCCAAGGTTTATTCTGCTTTGTGTACCTATATGGCTGCCAATAACCATTGTAGCGCAGCAGTTGATAGAAGATGGATGTGCACTCCTTTTTTTTTTTTTACAATGCTGGCCCTAACACAAAGGGTATTACCTATTTCTTTTCTTCTTTTTTTTTTTAAAGAAATGTGGCACCATGTGACCAGAGGATCATTTATTACTGTTTTAGCAGACGACCTTTTGACCGGTCGTACACGACATTTAAAAAAAAAGAATGTAATGTATGAATATAAACAAGCAAAATGGTCATTCCATAGCACGCATTAGAAATGTTATGTCAAAACAACAATCCTTGCATTGCTGATTTAGGCCTCAGAGTGACTTTAAAGTTTAAGACAAGCTCTGTTCCATAATAGCGCGACAGGCACGGAGAGGGTGTTCGGCGTTGTTCAGTGAGAAATAGATGCTGCTGTTGTTGTTGTGTGATGCTGCTCATAGGGCTTGACACTGGTCACACAGCTCTGAGATCTTTATGAAAGAAAGTGTGACCTCCTCTTTGGGACCCGACGTTACTCAGTTGGCTGCATGAGCGCTGGGTTTATTCTGGAGATAAATTCTCTTAAGAGCTTAAAACGTACTTCGTCGTAATGGTAGGCAACACATCATCATCGTCGTCATTATTGTCATCATTAATCATCAATATCATCATCATCATCATCATCATTAATCATCATCATCATCATCATCATCTGTAATCATCAATATCATCATCATCATCGTCGTCGGCGTCATCATTATCATCATCATCATCATCATTGCCATCGTCTATTCCTTCCCTTCCTATTCTTGTTTTTCATTTTCTTCTTCCCCCTCCTCCTCCTTTTCGTTTGTACTCGAACCACTTTGGCATTGTTTCAGGTTCGTCCTAGCCTCTCATGTCGTCCCGTTGTGTTGCTACCAACTTCCCACTTCTCTGCATCTAAGCCTTTTTACACTGTTTGTCATATCTGTGTGACGCCATACCCATTTCTCCCAATGAAGCACCGCGAGGCAACATTAAATACCCCCTAAATCTTGGTCTTGGAAACCGGAAATTATCTACGTCTCGCCGCAAGAGGGCGCTAGAGGTATCGACCTGCTGCCCATATTTGCGCACCACTGACAATCCAGAATTCAACCCGTTGTGTTGGATAAATGTCAACTGTCCTGAAACGTTTCGTACCTAAGTCACATAAGGTCGTTCCACGCGAGGTTCGAAATCGCGACCTTCGGCATAAGAAACCAGCTCACTACCAACTGCTCTATCAGGCCACCCTAAGATAAACATGTTTTCTCCCTGTTCCCCCTCATTTATCCCAACCTCCTTCACACTAAATTCTTTTCCCCCCGCCTCCAGCACCTAAATCATCCAGCCCGATTCTTGTAACAATGCGCAACAGCCTATAATCATAATAACAGGGTCTACCCATCTTTTTCACAATAGACCAAAAACATCCCCTATTATCAGACAACACCAGCGCTTGCAAACCCACCCCAACCCCCCTACCGGGATGATTGAAGTGTAAAAAGCAAAAAGGGGAATCACTTCGTGAATAATCGTAGAGTGAGTGACCTCCTTGTCCCTTTTGGGAGCCCGAGGGAACAGGGGGAAAAAAGCAGTCAACGGATGAATGCAAACAGTTGTGTTTTTCTTTATTATTATTTTTGTGTGTATGTTTAGCGGGAACACAGAAAAAGAATAATAACTAACTCCATGTACCGTAATGATGGATGGGATAGGAGAATGACCCCTAGATGTTGCTTCCAAATGACACTGACCGGGTTTTGAAGCATTGATGAAGGTCTTTTCAATCGGGTGGCTTGAGTCAGAGTCTATTATTTTGACCAGGGCCTTCAGCAGCTCTTGAGCTGCAAAACCGCTACTTAACAATGAATACATACGTAGCTAAATAAATAAATAAATAAATATGCTGAGCCATGATGACCGAATTTGGGCGGCTTGAGTTAGATCCTGTATTGGACAGTGTCTTGAGCGGCTCTTGAGCTTCTAAACGCGCTATTTAAGAACGGTTAAATAAATAATTAAATACCTTATGACTATAAAAAATTTTTTTTGGCAATATTGCAAAATCTATGTTCTTGATCTTCATTGTGCCTGTTTACGTCGGCAATGATACAGCTATGGCATACGACCGCGGTGCCACCGGGGAGAGCATGAGATGGTCCCCAGGTGGGAGACTGCTGACCTAAAACTGTTCTAAAGTTGTTCCAGTCAACTATTGTTCTTGGGAAGAAAGTTTTGTTTTTTTAAAATAGACTGGTGGTTTTGTTGCTTCAGTTTTAAAACATTCACTGTTGTTTTTGGAATGGTTTACTACGTTATTCTAGTTTTCAAATTCGCTTGATGGCCTAATGTGTGAGATAGTTGGTAGGAGTACTTGCTGGAACCATCCATCAACTTACAATCTTGAAGAAGAGTGCGAGTCTAAGTTGACGTCCGCGTTGTTGAAGAAGCTGCAGTCCAAGATCAGTCAACATGGTGACGCAGCCGTGTAACCGCTCCACCAGAATCTCTGTAATTCTGGGTGATGAGGCGGGCTGCACGTCTCTGGATGTTTTCCAGTTTGCCGATCGTGTAGCACCAGAAAATGTTTAACCCAGAAGCAAACTGTATGTGCAGTGAACTATAAACCGGTATAGCCGGAATACCATATCGTCCTTTACTGTATAGAAGTTACGAAAGAAAGACCTACTACCAGGAATTATCAAATAACCATCTACCCTCCGCAAAGTACGCCTGCGCGAATACGAAACTAAACGCGAAGTAGCCCCTTCTATAGCCTAGAGCGAATCGCGTGCGAATGCGAAGATAAAACTGCCATCAACCCCTTCTGAAATGGCAAAATAAAAATTTTATGAGTTGTGAAATGGGGAAATAATGGGCCGGTCAGCGAGGGTGAAATTCGTAAACAATCATTCTAGTGGACGATGTCCAACACCTCAAATATAGATAGACTGGAGCTGCAACTGACGTTCTGCACAAACCACGTCCCAATTAACCAAGTGCCTTTTCAAGCTTGTTCGAAATCGTTCTTTGCGTTTCCGTGTCAAGTAAGACCATGAAATGTAGGCCATTTTATAAGCAGACAGCCGTAGCTGTTTAAGGACTATGCAAACTATAGGGTGACCGGTTAGCGTCAATGTAGCGCGGTGGTCTCCAATGCCGAAGTTAGCATACTACTGCTGAACAAACGGACGTGGGTTTGATCCTCGCTGTATAGTGCTAATGCTGCATTAATTTCGTTCATTATTTTTTGTTAAAACATGGCTTAGATTTATTTGTGTGTTCTCATACTTTCAGTGGAGGTTTTAGCGGCAACTCCTGATATGGCGACCTTTATGCACGCGTGCGTGTATGTTAGAGTGTGGATAAGGAGGTGTGGGGTGGTGGGGTGAGATGGGAGTAGATTATGGGTGAAAAGATTATTTTTATTTTATTGTATTTTTGTGTGTATCCGTTTTCAAAAAATATATATTAATCTCTGTGCAATCGCCATCTGTGATGGGATGCAGAGGTGTTGTGTGTGATTGTGCCATGCAGCTATGGTGATCTACTTCTACTTTTCCCACTATATTATTGTGTTACTCTTCGTCTTGTGTATTATAAAATGCACTTTCTTCGTGTAGGCTACATGTTACATTATTACTTATGTGCCGCCGTCATTGTAATTGTCCCGTGTGAGACAAAGAAAGTCTTATTGTGTTGTATTGTATTGTATTTGTATTATGTTGTGTTGTATTGTTTTGTATTGTATTGTTTACAGGAAGCGGGAAGGGACAACAGTCTTAGAGGCAAGGAAGTTCGGGCTTCTGAAAGTGAAAGAGAGCTGGTTCTCTAGAACTAGACTAACTAGGCTATCTCGAAAACACATAGAAGCAAAGAAGTTTGGATTTGGACCTTTGAAAGAGAAAGTGAACTGATTCAGCAAAACTATACGACTTCCGTGGTGTCCACACCTTGAAAGTGACCATTGTCGTGGTCAGAATGATAGAGAGTGGTCACGCTTAGGTATGGAGTGACCACTACTAGAGAAAAGTGTAATGGTCCGTTTTCACTTCTAAGTATAGAGACCCTGTATTTCGGTTTCTTATTTATTTAATAAAACCAGCGCTGCGGCAATACCCGTCGGTGTGGATATGTTTATTCGCATTATAAATGATTTATTCATTCATTTAAGCGTTGTTGTATAGCGCCGATTTCCAGCTCAAGAGCTGCTCAAGGTGCTAGCCGATACAGGATCTAACTCAAGGATGCCCGCGACGCCCAGGTGCTGCGCCTCGTCTGACGCCCAGACGACAGAGCACAATCGTTGGTGACCAAGGATGGGTAAAAATGGACCTATACATGAGCGGACCACGGTCAGAGCAAGGGGATAAGGTGGGGGGAGAGGGGGGGGAGAGAGGAAGGGAGTACCAACACTTTTTATACGCAAATTTCCGATTTCCCGGATGGTCAAACTGCAGAGTTTTGACAGGCAACGGCCGTCAAAGAATTGTCAAAAGCTGTAATTGTACTTTTGCTTTTTTTTTGTTTACTTTTTTATGTTACTTTTTCTTTCTTTCTTTCTTTTTACTACTACTATTACTGCTGATACTACTACTACTACTACTACTACTACTACTACTACTACTACTACTACTAATAATAATAATAATAATAATAATAATAATAATAACGGGTTTTTATATAGCGGGTACTGCAGCCTACGACCAGACTAACCGCGCTTTACATAGTCAATACATAAAATACATGTATACTACTACTATTACTACTACTATTACTACTACTACTGCTATTACTATTACTACTACTACTACTATTACGACTACTATTACTGCTGCTACTACTACTGTTACTACTATTATTACTACTACTATTACTACTTCTATTACTGCTACTACTATTATTACTATTACTACTACTACTATTACTACTACTACTAGTATTACTGCTACTACTACTACTATTAATAATAATATTAAATCAGCTTAATGCGCAGTTCATAATGAAATGAAGTCTTCATAAAACACCATCGGATGAGAGTATAAACCGAGGTCTAGTCTGTCCACGCACGCATTCCATCGCATGAACGTTAAAGTTCCTGACGCGTGAGTGGGTGAATGCGGGTGAGTGTCGGTGTAGCAGGCCAGATTATACTCCGCCTCAAGTATACCCAGGGTATAAACTGGCCTAGCCCAGACTATGCCCCCGTTTAAACTGGCCTAGCCCAGACTTTACCCCTGGGTATTATGAGGCCTAGTGTTACGTTGAAACGCGAATGGTAGTATGTCTGAAACGCGCACGATAGATCTAATCGTTTCGTTTTGCAAAGTATTCAATAATGGAGTTTATTTACCTTTAATTTGAGTTTGCGTTGTTGTTAGAAGAAGCTTTGTATAACGTTGATAATTTTTGTTGGTCGATATTATTGGAGAATTCTCTAGATCTGCTTGTTTACTATCGATCGAAGTTTCGGGATATTTGAGAACGTTCCTGGTATGTGTAGAGAGATGTATGACGTAAGTCAGTGATGACGATCTTTAGTTTGATTGGTGGTAGTGCGTCATCTACCGTGTTCTAAATTGTTCTGGAGTATCAAGAGACTATATAAGCGCCGCACTGTTTCAAAATAGTGTTGAGAGTAGTGTGTTGCTGTTGATAGTGAGTCAAGTTGAGTTGAGTTGAGAATTGTATGCAGATGTTGATGTGTGCTGAATAAAAGTAGAAAATCTCATACGAAGACTCAGTGACTTGTATGCTGATTGGACGGGTTACGTGGATAATCGAATCCGAGATTACACTCATCAGGAGCATTCACGCATTGGGGCTGACTCTACTACTGATTGAAAACACCACCATCAAACGGAGTGTAACACCTAGGCTCGTTTAACCCTCTCCTGCCCATTATAACCCTCCCCCCCTCACTACGGAAGACCTTATCCTTCACGTTACTCTTTAATTTATGTGTTGTAATTGTTCTGATGCACTCAGATAGATAGATAGATAGACAGACAGACGGATAGATAGATAGATAGATAGATAGATAGATAGATAGATAGATAGATAGAGAGAGAGAGAGAGAGAGAGAGAGAGAGATAGATAGATAGATAGATAGATAGATAGATAGATAGATAGATAGATAGATAGATAGATAGATAGATAGATAGATAGATAGATAGATAGATAGATAGATAGATAGATAGATAGATAGATAGATAGATAGATAGATAGGGTTAGGGTTAGGGTTAGTTTTTTTTTTTGTTTTTTGTTGTTGTTTTTTTACACGCAAGATAAAGGCTGTTAGCTGAGTTCACTCAGGTTTAGGTTTTTTTAGTTTGTTTGTTTGTTGTTGTTTTTTTTTACACGCAAGCAAAAGGCTGTTACCTGAGAGTTGGTCACGCAAACGGTCTTGTACAACAAACCCATGAGTGACATCTCTTTAGGTGGAGGTATATTCCGGGCGCGAGGGGTATGACCTGGCCTAAGCTGATCTATACCCAGGGGGTTATACCCGCCTAGGCTACATTATACCCACGGTATAAAGTAGCCAGGGGTATATTCCGGCCTGTTACACTGGTATCACTAATACACACAGCATTCGCGTTCGCCCAGGATTGTGCTCAGTCGTCTGGGCGTCAGACTATGCGCCCAAAAGATTGCAAGTGGGCGCCTTAAGTTAGATCCTGTATCGGCCAGCGCCTTGAGCAGCTCTTGAGCTGGAAAAGCGCCAAATAAAAACGATTAAATCAATAAAATACAATAACCGTTGTAGTCTAAAATCACTTGGGTGAATAGGAGTTAAATGAAACAAACAAGCAAATAAACATACAAGTATACAACAAACTGAATGATCATAAAGGGAATGATATCTTCCTTGAGATCTCTTTGAGTCAGAAGTACTTTTCCAGCATGATGTTTAGCTTAGCTTCACGAAAGCAGGAGCGTGTGCTCTAAGTACTAACGCTACTGTTGGCCACCAAATTTGACACACAATCTTGATGTAAACATGTGCACTGTATGACCCACTATTTACGTACGCCGAGGCCTTTAAGTTTACGACCCTGGCGTTAGTGGACAATGATTTAAGGCCGTGACCAGGTGTGTTAAAAGCTGACCAGGGTAAACTGTCCCGACTGTCACATAGCTTTGCGTCATTCCCGTGACAGTTATTAGCAGTGAGAAATTGCTTACCTCCCCTTTTTGTCGCTCCTCCTTAGATCCAAAAGTAATGCATGAACATCTCTTTCCATTTAGCCCGTGCCGTGTTTGGTAAATGGAATGACGATCGAGGATTGTTCCAACGTTTTGCTGACAATGTTGTTGGCAGCTTTGCTGAAAATGTCGCTGACATGTTTTATTCTCACTATCGTAGACATCAAGTACGTATACAAGACACCAAAGGCCTTTTATGGCTGGAGCGGTCTAAACCAATTATCTAAGGTAATACTAGTGGTCCCCAGTTCAACAAGCATTGTATGTGATAGGTTTGTTTCCAAGTTTTGTCCCAGACTTCCTCAGAATTTCCTAAGTTTGTCTGCCGATGGCAATAATAATAATAATAATAATAATAATAATAATAATAATAATAATAATAATAATAATAATAATAATAATAATAATGGATGTCATATATACGCGCTTTCCCCAAAATCACCAATCAAGTTCAAAGCGCGGCGATCTAAACCAACATACACGTTTACATGTTTCACCCCTCTCTCACACACAACAAACATATCTATCACTCAAACATGTGAGGTAAAGGCGGGAAGATCGGTAATAGAAGACGGAAAGGATACCGAATTTTTATTTTTGACATTTGTATATACACCGCTTCCAATGCCATTACTGGAGAGAGAGAGGAAACTTGAGTACCCGGAGAAACCCCTAGGTGATCTAAATAGTTCTGTATTAATGCTTGTTCGCTAAGTTCGGAATAAGATGTCGGTTGCGTCACAGGGGAAGATTTACGACGAGCCAGAGAGAGAGAGAGAGAGAGAGAGAGAGAGAGAGAGAGAGAGAGAGAGAGAGAGAGAGAGAGAGAGAGAGAGAGAGAGAGAGAGAGCGCACAAACCATTGGACAATACGATGACATGATCACAGTGGTCAAGAAACGGAACCTCCGATGGTATGGCTACGTCATCAGAGCATTAGGCCTTGCAAAGACCATCCAGCAAGGCACGGTGCAAGGAGGCAAAAGAAGACGGAGACAGAAAAAAAGAGGCTCATCGGAGGACAGCATTCGAGAACGGACTGGCTTGACACTGAGCGAAGCCATGAGGGTTGCTGAGGACAGAGAAAGATGGAGTACGCTGGTTAAACGGTCATCTGTGGTGCCCCATGACCTTCGAGTTACGGGATAGGATATGACAGAGGCAGAGACTGAGTGAGCGAGAGTGTGTGTGTGAGAGAGAGAGAGAGAGCGACTAATCCATTGCGCCACTATAAAGTATTTGTGGAAGAGCTATAAATAGTAAGCACAGCTACTAGAAATATAAATAATAAGGAATACAAGATAAATAGTATGCAAAGTCGACTGTAGATTAATGTTAACATTAAGCTGGACTTAAACGCGTCATCTTCAGCCGCCAGAAAGCGTAACACTTTTATTGTTCATGTCGCTACTTGCTTACACGCTACTAATTGCTTCTCTTAGTCTATATAGATCATCACTGACACACGTCGTGGCTTATGTAACACATGTTGTAAAAACGCTACAGGCCAACAACGAGCGACCAGGTCCGCACGACTGGACTAGCCAGTAGGTGGTCAGTCTTGTGACCTCAACAGCTTTCAAAATGTACACCAGAAGTAATTTTTTTCCCAAACGAACCTGGTTTTTTGTTGTTGTTGTTGTTGTTGCTTTTTTTGCTTTTAACAAGTTATGGAACTTTAAATCGCTGAAATATGGATTGATTGAATAATTTGTTTTTAAAATTATTAAGAAAGGGGGTAACCTGAGTACCCGGAGAAACCCCTCAGAGATCAGATATCCCTAGGTTAAACATTTCAGTCAAATAGCTGTTTTCCTTAACAATGTCTGAAAACTTACAGCCCCTTAAATATGGCAATACCGTTTGACATTTATGGCGTGTCGTGACAATTTGCTGATCCATATTCACACCCAAATGTGTCACCAGGATCCACAGTGAGCATGAGTTACTGTAAGTCTTGGCTTATGGGTTTGGGCTGTTGCAAATCTCTGGATGATGTGTAGTACAGTGAGTCGGTAGTGCAATAATAATAGTGGGAATATTGGCAGCAATAGTGGTAGAAGTATTTGTAGTAGTACTACTTGATGTTGCTGTAGTAGTAGTAGTAGTATTAGATGTTGCTGTAGTAGTAATAGTAGTAGTAGTTGTTGTAGTAGTAGTAGTTGTTGTTGTAATTGATGTGGCAGTTCTTATAATTGTTGTAGCTGTAGAAGTCGTTGTTATAATCGTTGTGGTCGTCGTCGTTGTTGTTGTTGTTGTAAGGGTTATTGTAGTTATTCACGGTGAATCCTAAACGGATCTGTTGAGGTGGAGACTGGTCAGTGGGTTCCTTTTAAAGATTAAACGTATTTTTGATCATAACGTAAACAAATCTCGTTGACCACCGGGCAAGGTTTAGTGGGTTAAGGACTGTCAAGATTCACGCCATCGTGATCCCTTCCCTCCTTGACCGCGACGCTCGCATAATCCTTGGGGAGGGGGAGGGGGGTTTAAGGGTCAGTGTCGCATTCCATCGAGTCAGGTGTTAATAGCCGCCCTTGCTTTTGCATAACGACGGTTGTGGAACCCTATGTTATTGGCAGGCAGGCATAGTGCGTAAGCAGAGACTCGCCGAAGCATATCATTTTCGTAAACCTCGACCTATCCTATCCTATCCTATCCTATCCTATCCTATCCTATCCTATCCTATCCTATCCTATCCTATCCTATCCCATAACTCGGAGGTCGTAGGGGCACCACAGATGATCGTTTAACCAGCGTACTCCATCTTTCCCTGTCCTCAGCAACCCTGATTGTTTCGCCAGTCTTAGCTAATAGGTGATAGTGAGATCAGAGGATCGGCTATACTAACTAGTCTGGTAACGCTGAAGACAGCGTAGCCGGGCCCGTGTAGTCTACTCCCAATAGACTATTATGGGCCTCCCAGCGTAGTATCTCAGTTGACAGGATGTTGGTTTCCTTACCTGAAAGTCGCGGGTTGGAACCAAGCAGGGGACAAACTTATGCGATTTAGGTACCAGACTTTTTTAGGACACCGAGGGTTTTCTCCGAGTACTCTGGATTTCTTCCTCCCTTCAATAATGGTATTGGATGCAGTCTGTGTTAAAATTTTCAAAATAAAACTTCGATTTCATTTCCATATTTTACTAGCGACTTGCCTTTACACCACATGTTTGAGTGAGATGAATGTGTGTTTGTTGTGTATGTAGGAGTGTCTGGAACATGTGAACCTGTATGTTGGTTTCAGATCGCCGCTCATTGAGCCTAGGAATAGGGCGCGTATAGCATCCAGTATTATTGATGATGATGATGATGATGATGATGATGATGATGATGATGATGATGATGATGACGATGACGATGATGATGATGATGATGATGATGATGATCATAATCATGATCATGATTATTATTATTATCCTTCATGAAAGCGTAAGCCTTGGTAATAATAATAATAATAATAATAATAATAATAATAATAATAATAATAATAATAATAATAATAATAATAATAATAATAATAATAATAATAACCATCATGATCATCATGATCATGATCATCATCATCATCATCATCATCATCATCATCATCATCATCATCATAATAACGTTGATCTACGATAAGGCACACTGCTCTTCACAGTAAAACTGAACTGAGCAAAGCTGAACCAAAATAGCATGGCTATATCTTTTTGTCATCACACGGCAGTGTGTGCCGGGCAATTCACGCAATAGGACCTGGGACTTTTTTATCATTTTTGTCCAGCGCACGTATTAGAGGAGCCGACCTAAAGTCCACTACTTCGGATTCGATGCATTACCTATCCTATCCTATCTTAATCTATCCTGTCATATCCCGTAACACGAAAGTCGTTGGGCCACCACAGATGATCGTTGAACCAGCGGACTCCATCTTTCTCTGTCTTCAGCAACCCTCATGGCTTCACTCAGTGTCACGTATCAATCCAGTCCATTTTCGAATGTTGTCCACCTCTTTTTTACTGCCTCCCTCTTCTTCTGCCTCATTGCACCGTGTTTTGCAGGATGGTCTTTGCAAGGTCTATTGCTCTGGTGACGTGGCCATACCATCGAAGTTTCCGTTTTTTCACTACTGTTTTACAAAAACAAAAAATAATATAAACATCATTATAAAATATGAACAGCACACAGACATATACAACGCCTACATTGCTAAATAATAATACCATAGAAAGCCCTAGCGATCATTTGCCAGAAAGTGTTCAATATTTCCAAGCTGACCAAACCGACCCAATACACAAATGACTAGTTTTGGGAGAGTTTTTAAGTAAAAGGCTAAGTGGCTGGTCTATTGAAGAAGATTTGTAGATTGGTAGAACAGGGTAGGAATGAGAAAGAACAAAGGATGAAGAGAGCGACAGTGGGATGTAATATACATATATACATATAAATACAGAGAGAGAGAGAGAGAGAGAGAGAGAGAGAGAGAGAGAGAGAGAGAGAGAGAGAGAGAGAGAGAGAGAGAGAGAGAGAGAAATACAGAGAGAAATACAGAGAGATAGTGAAAAAAACCGACCGACAGAGACGCAGACAGGGAGGTGGGGGTTATGGTTGGGTGAGAGATGTGTTAATGGCGGTGAGTACCTTGCTATTTTAAAACATTCATAACAGTTCAAGCATGTATCAAATTAAGAGATGTAGATCTAAATGTTATTACATGGAAATAGTTTGCGACAAGTACATGTTTAACGCTTTTTTTCTCTCTACATTTCTAGACTATTATGCTGATTCAATATGAAACGAAAACAAAAATGACAGGCGTGTTTTTATGATAAAAATCTCTGATGAAAACCTCTGTAGGGGATATATGATTTTGCTGATTAGCCTACGACATGTAAATAATTATGCTCTCTCTGTCTGTCTGTCTTTGTCTCTCCCTCTCTTTCTCTTACAAATTAACTTTCTTTACATTAAAAGGATTGTGCCGATCACACATTTTGTCTCATTAATTGTGAAATTCAAGAGATAACAGACATTATAAATGACCGGCCCAATAGATTTCATATCCTTTAGCAAGATCTGTGGCAGAGAAAACGCAGGAAGACGGAGTCTGAGACTGTTTTATCGTCTAATGTTGTCACAAAGAAATGTCCCGCGTTTTCTGCAAAACATGCGTGTTAGAAAGTTTTTACAAATCTGAAATTAACCTATGTCCCAAAAAAAATATACAGTAGAAATATTAAGGTTTTAAATTGTACAGATTTACATCACGTCTTTAAAGCGACTGTGATTCCATGAGTGCCTTTCTTCTAATAGGGGCAGTTTTTCTTTTTTAAATTATGATTACGAGAGGCTGATCAAAGCGTGGTCTTTGGTAGAGGACCACTCACGATTTTCTATAGATCCTTCAAAAACCCAGAAGGTTCACAGTCGCCGGTCTCTGAAGTCTTAATAGCGCGGAAAAACTGGTGGTGGTTCTCAAAAGTAGGATTATTAAGATAGACAGATACGCCAGTTCAAAGAGATCGTCAACTTGCAGGCCAGAACTGATCAAGATGATAACAAGACGTTATGATTACAGGGCACCGCAGCGACCTTGTGAAACGGGTATCATTTTGCGTCAGTTCTTACCTGTCAACAATGATCAGTCTCTTATTACTGCAGTGTGTGTAATGAGAATAAAAGGTGTATGAATTGTGGGGGGGAGGGGGTGATGGGGAGAGGTAGGAGAGAGAATTGTGGGGAGGGGGAATGAAGGATGAAGCCCGGGTGATTTCTGTGAAGGCGCAATGTGAGGGTAAAGAAATGTAAGAGATTTCTTGCTCTTACTAATACTACTCCTTAGTCTATAAATGTATATAATTTTGGAATTTATATGGAGCGCCATGTGTAAATTAAATGATTTTTTTTCATAATATCTCTATACTTATTTTATTATATCTTTTAAGGGTGGCATTACTATAAAATGTATAATCTATGGGGCGCCATTAAAAAAAATAATATTTTCATTATAACTGTACTTTTATTAAAATAAAGGTTATATATTATTATAAAATGTACGTTCTATAGATATAAGGGGAAAATCATTTTAGTTTATACATGGCGCACCATCTGTTGATCTTCCTCTTCGATGAGTTGGAGGTAGTTGTGGGGTTTTTTCTTCTTGTTTTTTCTTCTTTTTTTTCCATCGCCTAGTTGCCAAACTTAGCCAGCCTCTAGTAAGAAGAATTTGTGTCTGCGCGCGCCAGTGTGTGTGCATGTGTGCGTGCATGCGTGTATTCTGGGTATTTCCTTCTGTCTGTCCGTCTGTGTTAGCTAAAACTGCAGGAACTGAAGAAGAGAGAGTCGTCTATCGTTTTCTACTGTTTAGCGTGGTACATAAGTTACTTTTTACAAACATACAAACTCGCTCAACCAAATGTTGGTGATACCCAAGGTAGAAGGAAGTATTTAATACAGAAATTTATGAGGATGTGTTTGCTGCTGGACAGCTGACCGTGAGATAGCAGTGTCCATGTCCAGTGAACAGGTGCTTTTTGAACCGTGAAGGCTATAAAGGTTAACTGTGTAGTGATATTAATTTGCTTTGTGTACTGTGGCATTTCAGCTTATTCATTTAGGATTGTCGGTCTCTATCTCTGTCTGTATGTCTGTCTGTCTCTCTCTCTCTCATACCTGTCAAGGGGTTTTCGGGTTGTGGTGTAGCAATTTAACAGAAAAACCATAGCAAATGGAGGTTTGGTGTAGTACTAATGTGAATCACGCGATTCGCAACAAAACTGGAAACTTCTGCATCCAATATAAACACACATACAATGTGTTTACAAATTTATTGTAAAATCTTGTTAATGCACAACACTTAAGCTATTACCATTACCATTATCATTATAAACATTTTCATATACGTTTTTCAAAATAAAAGTGAAAATGGAAACAAAAAAATAGTAATAAAACATACAGACAGAAAAAAAGCTAAATAATAATTTTTAAAAAAAACAAGGGAGACAATCACTGACACAGAAAAAGCTTATTTTTTCCCCCAAACAAATTTGCTTATTCACAAAACATGGTTTACAATGTCAAGAAAAGAACTATTAGCATTGCACAAAAGCTTATACCAATTAATTTAATAAAAATATAACTAAATGGCAGCTGAAATAATATCAAAGTAATCAAAGAGAAATGAATAATGTCAATGACACAAAGACTGATCGTAGACTGAAGTTCTGAACGAACACGTGTTGCGGAAGTGCGGTGCTTTTACTAAGTGTCTTTAAACCGGACTCGACCGGAACAGACTACTTTCGCGCGAAAACCCCCTTGGTTAAAAAATATTATCGTCACTTTTGAAAAATTACGTAGCAGCTTTGTGATAGGCCGTAGCAATGAAAAAATGTTTAAAATGCGTAGCGCTACGCAAAAATCCGTAGCACTTGACAGGTATGCTCTCTCGCTCTCTCAGTGTACCGTGACAATGTCACTACATTTCAAACAAATTGTTGTCCCCCTTTTTCATGTAGAAGGGGAGAGAACTGGCCACTATGCCCATGATGTTGCCTCCCTTTGGGTAATGATGCATTGCAGGGTGGTCAGTGTCAACACGACCAAACACTTACAGTGTCACAGTGCCAACAACTGGCTACGGCTAAATGCAATTTAGGACTTCCTGTGAGGTTTAGTCGCTGAGGTGCAAACTGAGAATAAATGGAGATCCCCCTAGTGTTATTTATAGTATTTTCAGACATACCTTGAAATTCATTGAAATAGTCGGGGTTGGTAAGAGAGAGAGAGAGAGAGAGAGAGAGAGAGAGAGAGAGAGAGAGAGAGAGAGAGAGAGAGAGAGAGAGAGAGAGAGAGAGAGAGAGAGAGAGCGGGGGTGGGGAGGGCGGGGGGTTATTTCAAAAAGCCAAATGTCGATCGGTAGGTCGGTGTGTTTGTCTGTCTGTACTTTAGAGGCCATATCTGCCCGCCTGTCCGTCTGTGTCTGTCTGTCTGTCGGTCCGCTGGAAGGCATATCTCAAGAATCCCTGACTGGAATTTTACCAACCTTCATAGATACCACAGTGGATATAAGTTACGCCCAGTATACGTACCCAGACGGTTGTTACGCCCGATCTTTTTACCCAGAAGGGGAAAAACGGGTATGAAGGTATACCGGTTAAAATGTTCTTACAGAAAAGAATCAGAAGCGTATTAAAAACAGATTAGTTCGATTATGATTGTGAATGGTTTCTGCACTTATCAGTGCTTTGTGCATGTTTGTAATTTAGGACTGCTGTTAAAGCATAATCACTCAAGAAAACGTGATTTAGGCGAAAATGTGACTACGTTGGAGAGAAAAATGCTTAAACACACTACAAAAACGCAGTCCAATGGATCCATATCCACTAAAATTGATTTTATACACTCTCTTTAGCTTCATAAGAAAAGACCACAATGACTAGATCTATTGTGAAGAACTACCAGAACAAAATAAAAAGGGTATCTATATGCTCATTGTTACGCGCTGTATATTGTATTTTTAAATTTTTTTTTTAAACTGTTACGGGCTCAGTTTTCTGCGGGGCCCGTAACAAGCCGATTATGGGGACCGTAACACGACACACACATTCCTCTTTTAATCGTCCTTTCCTTTTGATTACAAACATAACATTTACTCTAATAGATTATAGCGATTTCTTCTTTGTTTCCGTACTAAATTTTGGTCTGTAAGTAGCCTACTTTTTGTTTTCCTATAAACAGGTCAAATCACTAAATACACGAGTGAAAGATGCGGTATTTTTTTATTTTCTCGCCTACAAAAACTAGGTCTATCTCGGTTAAACAATTTCCTACCAAGTGGCAGAGGCATGTAGTAGTTTATGCGTATATAGCTTGTTGTCAACTTGGACGAAATGCCTGAGATAATCTAATTTAAGTGTGCATACCCACACCGGGACGTCGATGTCCTGGATACAAAATCGGACGTCGACGTAACAACCGTCTGGGTATTCGTTTATTCGGCGTAACGTGCCCCCACTGTGGGTACAATACCTAGATTAGTGGTTTGCCTCTTGTGCCATCATATTTGCTCTAACAAAAAAGGTAAAGGTCACTGGAGTCATTTCGTTGCTAAACTTGTTTTGATCAACTATCTCAAAAACGATTAAAGCGGTTGTGTTGAGTTTTGTTAGGCAGGTACTTCAAATCATGGGCCATTCTTCAGTTGCAGCGCGGTTGTCGGTCAAGTCAGTGGGTCCATCGCTCACAATTTCACGGTTTTTTTTCTTCCTCAAAACACACGTTTTGCCTTACCTCAAGAATAACTGAAGCCAAATCTTCTTTTTTGTTGGGAGGGGGAGGGTAGATCATTCGTATTAATTTTATATTTTCTCAAAGGTCCGAGGTATTGCCTGTGCATCGCGCGGGCTTTAATAATGATCCTGAGGCTCATGTCCTAGATAATATAAATAAAAATGTCACTGTTTTTTGAGACCATTATAAACTTGCTTTGCCTTGTTGTGCTGAAGGGACATCAGCGTATCGATAGCGCTTTGAAGTTTTGTCATGGTTTTATTGTTGATATATAGATGTGAAATCGTTTTATGTGTGCTTTATGTGTTATGTATTACTTTTACTCTTTATTACTAATTGTGTCAGTATATTGATCATCATAAAATAATAATAATACTAACTGCTTCAAAATGCGAATCTCGACTTGACTTACAGCTTGAAGCTGTGCAGATCGAAATAGAATTAGATCTAGAAGCAACAGCGGCTATTTTTATGCACGGATACTTCACCACAGGCTCTGAAGTCTTTTCTTTCGTCTTTGTAAACTCTTGGGCTTCCTACATACGTACGTAGTATAGTATGTAATTGAGGCCTACGAAAGACGAGACTTCCCAGCCTGTGGTTTCACGTAGTCCTGCCAGCCATTCGTTGGTAAAACATCGGATAGCTTCGCTCGACTTCGGTAATAGCCTTTTTCGGCGAATGACTGGAACTAGGTTGGAAAAAAACAAGTTCGACACCGGGACTCTAAACGACAGGACAGGACTGCCCAGGAATATCAGGCAACAACAGGATCAGTGGACGAAGGACGACTGCTGCATCAGAGTGGCCGGCATCAAGAAACTGTGAGTCCGTTTGTACGAAATGTTTGTGAGTGTATGCCTGTGTGCGTGTGGTTGTGGGAGCCTAGTGCCATTGTACAACATTGCGATGCAATGTTTTATGGGAGAGCTTGTGGAAGGGTGATGATGTTAGTGCTGTTGTAAATCACTAAAATGCTAGACCGTGTTAACAAGCGAGGGTAGTTATGGGGCAATGACATAGGCCTAATTGAGTCAGTTTGTGCTGGTTTATCATGACTTGTCGGCTGTATTGAGGCTTGCGGCCTCGAGGCCTAGGCCAGGAAACACGGATGGTTGCCGTGCAAGGCATTGAGGTTGTAGGGCTCCTTTCTGCACAGCTCTGTGCTTTGTCACAACTACAGCAACGACGACAACTTCAACAACTGGTCCCGCTCTGCAAAATTGTTTGTTATCACAAGCTCTCGGTTATTCGGGGGTAGAATAATAGGGGGTGGGGTGGGGAATAGTTACCTGTGAAGAAAAGTATATGTCTTTACAAAGCAATCTGTGGTATTTATTTTTTTATTTATATAATTATGAATACTTCGTTTTATACTGATCATTTATTTTCATATAAAAGATGTTCACAATCTTCAGTCATTAACTTAATTAATTAGCTACTGAAAATCAACATTAAAATACCATGGAATTTGTACTTGGACTTTACAAAGTCATCACTACTAACTGGATACAAATGTAATGAAAGTAGTGTAGGGTGCTTTTTAAACTTGCATGGAATAATGTGAGTAAATTGAAGCCTATAATTAAAGTACAATGTAAGTTTTCAATTCCAAGTCTTTGTTCACTTTTGGCGAAAAAGTTTTTACCCTAAAATTCACATTGTTATCACATTACACAATAATAAAATGGGCTTTCTCTGCTTTAACAATCCCCCGTGGGGTTGCCGGGGGATTTCAGAATAAATAGTATCCCCACTTTCTGAAAATTTAGTGCTTTAAATTCCCACTGTCTCTGTCTTTCTCCTTTGTTCTTTCTCATTCCTACTCTGTTCTATCAATCTTCTATACTATCTTCTTCTTCGCTAGACCAGTCACCTACCTACCCCCGTTGGGGTGCCGGGGGTTTCAGTATAAATAGTATCCCCACTTTCTGGAAATTTAGTGCTTTAAATTCCCACTGTCGCTGTCTTTCTCATTTGTTTTTTCTCATTCCTGCTCTGTTCTATCAATCTGCTATACTATCTTCTTCTTCGCTAGACCAGTCACCTACCGTTTTTCTTGAAAACTCTTCCGGGACAAGACTCCTTATTTGTGTGTGAGGTCTGTTGGATCAGCTTGGGAATATTGGACGCTTTCTGCCAGGTGGTCACTAGGACTTCCTATGATGTTATTATTTAGCAATGTAGGCATTTTATATGTATGTGTTTTGTTCATATTTTATAATTCTGTTTGTATTTTATTTTGTTTTTGTAAACGGGGATTCGATAAATTAGAGTATAGCCTCAGCGTCCCCTGCGTGGGATGTCTTTATTGTAAAGTGACTGGCTGGTGGAGTGCCTTTAGTTTTACCACTAGGGTTGTTTCAGCAGATCTTTCATGCGGATCAGGGGTTGTCTGGTCCTGATTTGGCTCGGAAGAGTCCGCTGGACCTAAAGCAATAACCATGTCGTAGTACCGACGACGCTACTCTGACATTTCTCCACAATGCTTATGATCACTTAGAGACTTCTGGTTCCTTTGTCCGTATTCTATTTATAGACTTTTCTTCTGTTTTCAATACGATACAGCCACACCTCATGGCTCAGAAGCTTTTGTCTTACACTGTCCCTCCTAGACTCGTCCTGTGGATCGTTTTCCTCGTGTCCAGATCTCAGGTCGTCCGCTTTCACTCTGCTGTCTCATCTCTCAAACAAACGTCAACAGGAGCTCCTCAAGGTACGGTTCTTTCTCCGGTACTTTTCACGCTCTACACAAACGACTGCAGAGGAACTGACGCCACACCGGTCATAAAATACTCGGACGATTTTGCCCTTGAGGACCTGTCCAATTCAAATGCTGTGTATTTCTCTGCAGTTGATAGGTTCAGCTCCTCGTGCAAACAAAACTATCTGGACTTAAATGTCAAGAAAACTAAGGAACTGGTCATTGACTTTCGTAAAAACAACGCTCTCATTCCAGACCTTGTCATTGATGGTGTTACAGTCGAGAGAATCACTCAATACAAATACCTGGGAACCATCATTGACGAGAAACCGAACTTCACTGCAAACACCCAGGCCATCCACAAAAAATGTCAGTCTAGAATTTACTGCCTTCAAAAACTTCGAAATCTCCAAGTCAGTAGCCGCATCCTTCAGATCTTTTACTCTTCTTTTATTGAGTCCGTTCTTACCTTTTCTTTTATCTGCTGGTATGGAAGATTGTGTGTAAACAACAAAGGTGTGCTGGATCGAGTAGTGAACGTCTGTGGGAGTGAAACAAGAGAGTCTGCAGGTGTTGTATGAAAGACGTGTTGTGCGGAAAGCCAGTTGCTTTGTGCTGGAAGGCGCTACCAAACACCAAGGGTCAGAACTCTCAGAACAAAAAACAGTTTTATTCCAAAGGCTGCCTCATTACTTAATAAATGACATGTGTGTGTGTGCGTGTGTGTGAGTGTGTTTGTTTGCCCAAAATAATTTCATTTAACATTTGCTGTCGTTTAATGTTAGCATGCATAAGTGTAATTATATTCATATTTGACTGTGCATTTTTATCCTCATTGTCATTAGGATTGTTGTTATTATTATTGTGATGTTTATTCCTTGTTGATTGTAATTGTACACCACAATGTAATTTCTTGTAAAAGATAATAAAGTTGTCTTATCTTATCTTATCTTATCTTATAGTCCCCCGTTGGGGTGCCGGGGGTTTCAGCAAAAATAGTATCCCCACTTTCAGGAAATTTAGTGCTTTAAATTCCCACTGTCGCTGTCTTTCTCATTTATTCTTTCTCATTCCTACTCTGTTCTATCAATCTGCTATAGTCATAGTCATAGTCATAGTCAAGAAATCTTTATTCCACAAAAAACATGGGAAAATTTGTTGTGTCACAGTGCACACATGACAAAAGAAAATAATAATAATACAACAAGACATTAGAACACCCCTCCATCGGTATAGCAGCAAGCTGAATACAGTCTCCTCTCCCACCACACACTCACACAAACACACACCCACACGGTATGCTTATATGCACACGCATACACACACATACATTCACACACATATATACATACATATACATATTCACACATACATGCATATCCATACATATACGCATATACATATATTCTTGTGGTAGTGTATACATTGGTAATACAACAAGAAACCTTCATACCTCCCTTCACTGCACACCCACCACACACTCCTAATATTATCCATTTATTTAGTTATTTATTTAGTTATTTATCTATGTTACTAGTATTGTTTTTTTTTTGTTTTTGTTTTTGTTTTCTCTCTGATGTGTAATATAATATTACATCGGCCTCAACACACACTGGATTGCTTCATCCATCACCATACATTCTGCACAGTCCATCGAGGGGGTGTAGGGCGGGCCATCCTCATCTCTCTATTGAGTGCATCCTCGAGAGGATGATGACGATGATGATGATGCAGAGCTCCCAGGCCTTTGATTCAGTCTGTTAATGGCATTTGGAACAAATGAGAGTTTGTATTTCACCTTGCGGCAAAGGGGTACTCTGAACCTCCTGCCTGACGGAAGCGGCTTAAACTCCCCATGAAGTGGATGAGATGGATCTGCAGAGACCGCATGTGCCTTTCGGAGTATTGCCTTCTCTGTGATCTCTGTTATGGAAGGTACGGGGAAGTTGATAATCTTAGACGCGGTTTTAGAGACTTTGAGAAGCTTGTTTTTCTCAGAGACACACAAGGGTGGAAAAAAGATCATACCGCAATATGTGAGAAGGGGCTCAATAATGCTACGGTAGAGATTCAACAGAAGTTTGGGGGCAACATCAAAGGACCGCAGTCTCCTCAGCACATACAACCTCTGCTGACCCCTCCTTTGCGTGTCAGCCACATGCTCCTTGAATGAGAGCTGGGAGTCCAGGGTGAGGCCAAGGTACCGCATCGACTGCACCACCTCTACCGACTCTTGGCTTATGGTCAGGGGAACAACAGGTGCTGCATCTCTCCGAGGATCCACAACCAGCTCTTTGGTTTTGGTAACATTGAGTTCCAGGTGGTGCTCCGTACACCACTCTGCAAACCTGTCCACTTCTTCCTTATACCTGTGTTCTGACTCTGCGTCCGAAATCAAACCCAGAACCGCAGAGTCATCTGCAAATTTTACGCAAGAACAGTTTTCCTCACTGCACCTGCAGTCATTCGTATAAGTTATGTACAAAATAGGGCTCAGTACACAGCCTTGGGGCGCTCCAGTATTTGTTACTAGTTCTGAAGAGACTGCGTCTGCTACTCTGACCCGCTGACGCCTGTTGGACAAGAAGTTCAACACCCAACGGACAATGGAAGAGGGGACATTCAGCTGCTGGAGCTTTTCAACCAGGATGTGACGCTGCATCGTGTTAAATGCAGAGGAGAAATCGGCGAAGAGGATTCGTGCGTAGTTGCCTGGAGTCTCCAAATGTTTCAATATTTTGTGCAAGAGTGTGGCAATGGCATCTTCGACACCTCGGCCGGGGCGATATGCAAATTGAAGGGGGTCAAGTTTATGCTGGACAAATGGTAAAAGATTCCGGAGGACTATTTTCTCCAAACATTTCATGGGAAGTGGGGTTAAAGCAACTGGGCGGTAGTCTCTCATCTGTGTGGGTTTGGACTTTTTGGGGATGGGGACAATAAGGGAGGATTTCCATAAGATGGGAATCGTACCAGAGTCCACCGACTTCTGAAAGAGGGGAAGGAAAGCGGGGGCCAAAGAATCAGCACAAGTAGTGAGAAGCTTTGCAGATATACCATCCAGGCCTGCAGCTTTCTTTGACTTTACTTTTCTGAACTGGGCTCGAACTTCCTCCTCTGTGATGCTCACTGCGCCCTCCACAACAGCACCTTGGCTCATAAGTCGAGAACACTCCACTGAGAAGTCCTTCGTATCAAATCTGTTGTAGAAGTTGTTTAAGTCAGTGGCAAAGGACAGGGGGTCAGACACACTGGGAAGAGCAGAACCTTGTGAGTTAGAGTCATTATTCATCATGATTTTGAGGTGTTGAAATGCTGCTCTCGTGTCCATACAGCTAAATTCATCTTCCACCTTTTGCTTAAATCTGCGCTTTGCCTGCCTGATAGCAGACCTCACCTCATTATTCAAGCTTTTTACCTTCATCAGATCACCCTCGGAGAAAGCAGCTCTCTTTTGTTTCAAAAGGTTGTAGATGCCTGCAGTAAACCAGGGTTTAGTGTTCGAAAATATTTTTTTGCTGCGAGGTGGGATTATAGAATCCTGGCAGAATGTGATGTATTCTGTGATAACGTCGAGGTTGGTATTAATGTCGGCCATAGGATCATACAAGATACTCCACTCAGTGCAGTCCAAGCAACCCCTTAAGGAATCCACTGCATCCGCAGACCATTATACTATCTTCTTCTTCGCTAGACCAGTCACCTACCTTTTTTCTTAAAAACTCTTCCGGGACAAGACTCCTTATTTGTGTGTGATGTCTGTTGGATCAGCTTGGGAATATTGGACGCTTTCTGCCAGGTGGTCACTAGGGCTTCCTATGATGTTATTATTTAGCAATGTAGGCATTTTATATGTATGTGTTTTGTTGACAATTTATAATAATGTTTGTATTCTATTTTGTTTTTGTAAACGGGGGTTCCATAAATTAAGAGTATAGCCTCAGCGTCCCCTGCGGGGTGTGTCTTTATTGTAAAGTGACTGGCTGGTGGAGAGCATTCAGTTTTACCACTAGGGTTGTTTCAGCAGATCTTTAATGCGGATCGGGGGTGGTCCGGTCCTGATTTGGCTCGGAAGAGTCCGCTGGACCTAAAGCAATAATCATGTAATGTAATGTAATCTTATCTTATCTTATCCTATCTTATGTAATATAATGTAATTTTTTCTTTCCCACCTCACCTTTCATGTGTATATATACACACACATAGATTCACACATACACACTTATATACACACATACACACATGCCCACATGTACATACACATACATACACAAACATATACACACGTACATACACATACAATCATATACATATTCATACATACATATACAGGGTGGGCCAATAAATTGATACCACTTTTTAATCGTAAATAAGTTTTTTTTAAATGACAACGTTTTCGAAAATTTTATTCACAAAAATGTCCAAATGTTCAATGAACGAACTAAGAAAATTCTCCCGAAAGAAAGCCGCTCAATCGATTCAACCGCAGTGATTAATGCAAACATCCAAAGTAATAAATATTCGCACTCTATTTTTAACCCGTTACATTTCTGTAATAAAGTTGTTGTTTTTTTTTAATCGTTACGTTTATAATAATCAACTGGCGTACAGATGGTTCTCCGACATGCTGGCTTACTCCAACTACAACTTCCGCCGCTAGTAACCTTGTTTCATTTTAAGCATGAAGTGTTAACTTCCGTCGGATGTCAAAGAACGATGCGCTTCACGATTAAAACCAAACTGGAGCTAGTTCCCTTGCATAGGCCTATATCTGTCTCGGCCACTGTAATATTTGCCCTGATTTATCACTCTTACAGTCTACACCCCGACAACTGATTATTATTATTATAAACGTGATTTTTGTTTCTTAAATGTTACAGCAACTGCGCACATTTTTTTCATTGGACGTTTGCAATGAGTCGCTGTTGAATCGATTGAGTCGCCTTCTTTCACCAATCCCACAACCACCACCACCACTCTTACCGCCACCACAGCGATGACCACTACTACTATAAAACATTGGTAGGTCACGCTAAAAACACACCCGCAGTCTCATTAATACCCAGCGTGAGAACAACAAACAGCGTTAGTGTCCAGTTTGTTGTTGTAACCCTCTGCTCGCGGTTGTCCGGTCCTCTCGCCTCCCTTCGGTCATCCCAAACGGCCTGAGGGTTGACCACTTCCAACTTCTTTCTCTGCTTTCTCTTTCCTTTCGATTTTTTCTTTCTTTCTTTCTTTCTTTCTTTCTTTCTTTCTTTCTTTCTTTCTTTATGTCAGCCCAGCTGTTTTCACTCTGTCGTTGACTCAGGGTATAATAAGAGACATGAATAAGTTGAAGCTCATTCTGATGAGAATTGCCAAAAGTGCTATTTCTTATTATTAACAGCGTGATTTTTTTTTGGGGGGGAGAGGGAGGGTTATGTTGGGTAGGCAGGGGTGGTTCTATAATATTGGCTGCAGATGCAGGTGAAATTCGAGTTGCTTTCGGTAACAGACGACCTTAAGGCGGCTAAAACGCAACGTTTAGATTAATTGTTATTAAATATTATTATTAGACACATAAAAATATAATGCATTTGTATTAGGAAACAGTCATCTCTTAGCGTGAATTATACTCCCATCCCGAACCGCCATCCATACAGGAAATTGTGGTCTCGGCATTAGGTGAACTGTTTTTTTTCTGGTCTCTCCTTATTGTCCATCCCAACGTTAGATTCAAGTTTCCTAAGTATAAGATAGACAAAGAAAAATCTTTTGAATATTATAAGCAAATATTCATCCCTTTACGTGAATTACACAGTTTAGATCGGTTTAGTTTAGCTTTTAATTTTAAATAATTTAATTTGTAATTTTAAAAAATAATTGTGTGTGTGAATACGAATACGAACATTTATTGTCATAAAACCAAAACAAGGTTTACAAGACACAATATTTGGTACATTGACGCATGCAATTCTTGTCTTTGTGTCAAGAGAAAAGTCTTGACATTTATAGTGCACAAAGTCTTATTTTGAAGCAACGAAATATAGAGGATGAAAGATAGTTCGAATGTATTCCCGTTTGAAAAATGTGTGTGTGGCAATTTTGATCTAGACTTTCACATGCAATTTAACCGTACTTATCTCCTTTTTCCACGTCTCTGCCCATTCACATATCTGCTGTTCAGTCATGGTCACTGCAGGACGCGTGTAACAACCATTCATTAGTCACAGGTGGGCAAAAAATGCGACCTACTGGCTTTCAATTCCATGTGCTTCTTATCCATGAGCTTAAGGAGCTCGCATGTATTCAAAAGGCTTGGTTCTCCTTACGCGTCAAGGCCTCAACCTAAAATCTCATCAAAGGGGGTTCGATCTTGAATGTTTAGACTACATGGAGGGCAGTCTATATGTACCTCCTAGGAAGTCATAAAGATATCAGTTACACATTGGTTATTTATCAATGGTTGATTCAGCCCCGATGCTTGAATCTTGATAGTGTAACTCATATTCGTTTCTCCACGCAACCTGTTCACTCAGCAACAAGGAAGGGGTTCGTCGTATGAAGTTTTCCAACTTTATTCAGTATACATCAACAACTGCGTACAAGATCGCTTTCCGAAAATCACTTCATAGATCATCTTCAAAAATCGTCACAAATCTCATATCACTCTCTCTCTCACTATTTACACAAGCAGACAGCGCGTTACATTTTTAGTATCCCTGCAATGGAGAAAAAGTTCTAACAATCCAGCATGACGCAATAACACACACTCAAAATAAAATTCGTCACCGGAACTGTAATATAATTTATTTAGTATAAAAGAATCGCCCAGCCATCAATAGATGGTGTGGGGCCGGGTAGCTCAGTTGGTAAGAGCGTCTTGCTAGTAACCGAAAGGTCGCTGGTTCGAATCCCGGATTGGTCAACGTGTGATCATATTATTTTCCCCTTTACCAACAACTGGCCCGCTGGTGTCAGTATAAATCGGTCCAGTAGTCACCTATATGCGAAAGTGTCGTGTGACTATAATCTACAAACCACCAATAGATGATTGGCAGCCACTAGATTTAGATGAAACCGTGACCGCGGACTTGGATTAACTACTTCGGCTTCCTCTGCTTCGAAGTCTTTCAGCTTGTTATAGACGTCTTGATTTTCTTGATAAAGAAAAGAAAGACGATAAGGGACTGACAGAGAAAGCTTTACGGCCCTGACAGATGATGATGATGATGATGATGGTTATGATGACGACGACGATGATGATGATGATGATGATGATGATGGTTATGCTGACGACGATGATGATGATGCATATCTCAACTATTTCATTTGTTGGGTGTGGGCAGGATAAGTTGTAAAACTTGGAATTTGAGCTGAAAACCTTTCTTTGTTTTCAACCGTAGTGAACGTTTTTAATTTAATTCAAAATTCATCTCTCTCTCTCTCTCTCTCTCTCTCTCTCTCTCTCTCTCTCTCTCTCTCTCTCTCTCTCTCTCTCTCTCTCTCTCTCTCTCTCTCTCTTTCTGTCTCTCTGCCTCTGTCTATCTCTGTCTGCCTGTCTTTTTCTGTCTGTCTGTCTGTCTCTCTCTTTGTCTCTATATGTCTGTCCCTCCCTCCCTCCCTCCCTCCCTCCCCTCCCCCTCCCTCCCTCCCTCTCTTTGTTTCAGCTAAACATCTCTCAGTAATGGCGACGTTGGGAAAGTGGACGTAGAAGTTTTTAATTCTGTTTGCAATGGTCCATGTCTTTTGTGGTGGCCAGGGTGTTTGCTAGGTCGATCTCACTGCTTGACCCCCCCCCCCCTCCTCTCTCTCTCTCTCTCTCACTCTCTCTCTCTCTCTCTCTCTCTCTCTCTCTCCCTCCCTCTTATCTTTTCCTCTTCCTGTTTATTTATTTATTTATTTATTTATTTATTTATTTATTTATTTATTTAAACTTTTTTTTAGTGTCTGCCCTTTTTGAATTTCCTGGAATTATGGGAATCAGAACGAGTCAAAACGTCATCCTATCTGTCTATCTTGTCGGTTCTTTCCTTTGCACGTCATATCCTCAACAACCAATGGAAAGGTGGGGTGGTTTTTTTTTTTTTTTGGCTTGTTTGTTTGTTTTTTGTTTTTTTTTTCTATTATTTTAGGAACTCTACGAGGCTTAAGTGCCTATTAATAGCATCAAGATTGAGTCTAAAAATAGCAAGGCCTGCAATTACCGCATTTGGTTTTTCTTTGAACTTATTTTGCTGGAGGGGTCTTGTTTATTGATAGAAGAGTTGAGAGCTATTTGATAACAGATAAGTATATCCTCGAAGTTTGTAGAATGTTCTATGACGTAAGACAGTGCTAACTCCGGTGACGAGTACTAGTTTGATTGGTTGATTGCGTCATTCTGGAACGTTCTCTATTTGCCTAGTTTTTGAGAGACTATATATAAGTAGCGCGGTCTGCGTGAGGTGTAGGTGTTGTTGTTATTGTTGTTGTTGTTGCTTTGGAAAGAGCTTTTATATGCAGTTGTTGATGCTGTTTGCTGAATAAAGTTGGAAAACCTCATACGATGACTCCTGCCTTGTTGCTGAGTGAACGGGTTGCGTGTATAACGAATTAGAGTTACACAGGATTCAAGCATCGGGGCTGAATCGGCCACTGCTGTGTAACAATGTGACAGCAAATGCAACTGCCTAAGAAAACAACTCACGGCCATACACACGCAACAATAAAACTAATATATTTTATACCCTGGCCTATTTAATCTTACTTTTTTTCCTCCTCCTTCTTCTCCTTCTTCCCTTTACTTCCGTCTCCTTATCAATTTCCTCTTCTTTCTTCTTTCAGTAATCTCCTCCTCCTCCTCCTCCCCTTATTATCAATCGGGAGACTTATCCACCTGTTGGTATCTTTTTACCTGAATCAGCAAGGAGGCCCGAGCCTGGGGATTATCGGAGTGAATTAAAACTAGGTAACAGGAGATTACACTTACCGGATCTGTGATAACATCGAAGCTTATGTACATGCTTATCGATGACAGATCACCTAAAACTCGCGCTTCGCAAACTATATAGTATACAGAGTGAACCTAATAAAGTTTGCTCTATAAATTGATTTAAGAACTAGGCAACACGAGATTTACTGTTTCAAGGTTATAAGATAACGTTTTTTAAGGATTTGTAGCGCATGCTGATGGTGAGTCATCGCTTTTTTACAATCTGTAAATGCATTGTTTATTTTCCATTCGTTTCAATGTTTTGCCTGATGCATTAAAAACGTGTTGAAAGTAGTGTAAGCCTTTCTCGCTTGTGGACTCTTGGACAATATGGCAGCACGCCTTAGACGGATTTACCGAAAGATAAAAAGAGCGGAATTCGCAGAAGATGACTTTTATTTATTTATTTATTTAATCGTTCTTATATAGCGCTTTTCCAGCTCAAGAGCTGCTCAAGGCGCTGGCCGATACAGGATCTAACTCGAACCGCCCAAGACGCCCACCCGCAGCTTTTGGGCGCATGGTCTGACGCCCGGACAACTGAGCACAATCCTGGGCAGCCAGGGATGGGGGAGAAGGACATAGGTGCATGCTGGGTGTGTTCTTGTCACCGGCACTCACCCGTCTAGGACATGAGCGTCAGGATCTTTACAGTCCGTTATGATGGAATGTATGCGACACAGACTAGGCCTCGGTTTATACTCTCATTCGAAGGAGTAGGAAACAGGAGTAAAGTGTCTTTCCCAAGAACACAACACAATGCCCCGGCCTGGACTCGAATCCGGGACCTTCAGATCTGCAAGCCAGAGCTCTACCATTAGGCCAAAGAGAGAACTAGTTTGTCCTTATAAAAGGACCTATTTTGTGCAACGGATTACAAAACACCTATTTAAACCAACCCAAATACACAACATGCACTATAGATGCACTTTCCATCCAAAAAATCCAAAATGGAAAGGATTGAAGAGACAAATATTGACGCATTTGACATGCTAAGCTTAAGCTTTGCAAACATCGAATCAGTCTGTAACAGACATCTGCATCTATTACTACTACTACTACTATTACTACTACTACTACTACTACTACTACTACTACTACTGCTGCTGCTGCTACTACAACTACTATTACTACTACTGCTACTACTACTAAGGATATTTAAATAGCAATTTTTCCTTATGAGAGATCAAATCAAAGTGCAGTCCTCAGGTATTCATACTAAACGTTAACATCCAGATACATACGAGTAGATTAATGAGACACAGCAAGACTATAATGAATTACGCAAATACATAACACAAACATGAAGACAAGTGTTTCTTACAAGTGAAATAGAAAAGAAGAGGGATGGAGGGGGAGGAGCAGAGCGGCGAATGGGTGAGAGTATGGCAGGCGGAAAGGGCCAATTGATCGATACAAAGCATCGATGCAAAGTATCGATACTTTTCTAAAAAGTATCGATACTTTCTAAAAAGTATCGATACTTTGTATCGATTCCTATGCTTATTAGGAAAAGGATCTATACTTTGTACCGATACTTTTCCTTATAAGGAAAAGAATCCATACGTTGTATCGATACATTTCCTTATTAGGAAAAGGATCCATACTTTGTATCGATACTTTTCATTATTAGGAAAAGTATCTATACTTTTTCAGAAAGTATCCATACTTTCGAAACTGCTCAACGTGCAGTTTGAACGAGCACTTTCAACGCTCAGTTCCGAAGCCGGCCGAAAATTAATGCACGGTCTTGAAAAAACATTGATCGGAATAGCATTCACAGCATCCAGCGCTAATCTTTCCGCAGCCATTTCTTCCAAGCAAGAGGAAGTGATAGGGCTATTCCGATCCTACTTTTGTATGACTTTAGTATAAATTGTCGGAAGTGCTCGTTCAAAGTATGGATCATTTTCCTAATAAGGAAAAGCATCGATACAAAGTATGGATCATTTTCCTAATAAGAAAAAGTATCGATACAACGTATGGATCATTTTCCTAATAAGGAAAAGTATCGATACAACGTATGGATCATTTTCCTAATAAGGAAAAAAGTATCGATACAACGCATGGATCATTTTCCTAATAAGGAAAAGTATCGATACAACGTATGGATCATTTTCCTAATAAAGAAAGGAATCGATACAAAGTATCGATACTTTTTAGAAAAGTATCGATACTTTGCATCGATGATTTGTATCGATCAATTTGCCCTTTCCGCCTGCCATATGAGAGGACTAGAGGAGAGGGTGGTGGGAGGGGGGGGGGGGGGGGGCGGGCGGTGTGACGGCGGTGGCCCGAATCAGAAAAAAAAAGGAATTTTTGATGGGAGACGAGATCAGAATTTTTCAGGAAGGGATGGGTGTTCAAGTTGGATTTGAATGCGGCTATGTTCGGAGAGCTGCAAAGAGAAAGACAGAGGAAGGGAGTTCCAGGTTGAAGGATCAAGCACTGAGAATGATAGACAGCCTGCAGAGGAGAGTTTATAACATATTTGTAGCACGAGGGTGTCAAGGGAAGAACGGAAGATTTTTTTATGGCTACTACTACTACTACTACTGCTGCTGCTACTTCTAAAGAATGCTATCACGTGCTTTTTCTTAAATCGAATTCAAAGCGCGGCGATCTAAATACCACCTCTGCCACAAATTCATGCAAAACGCCACATTTTTTTTCTACTCAGACCCGCCGTTCAAACTTGCGCTAACATGGAGCTCTTCACTCCGTCTTTCTTCACTCTCCGTTCCTCGACTTTCCTGATCGTCAGGGGTGACGTGAAAGCTGGAAGAAGCAGACAAGTCAAATCAACAAATCTTTATTTACCCACAATGGAGGATACACAGTACGCTGCAGCTCAGTAAATAAGACAACATGTGTAGATTTCCTTGCTCCATATAGAGCGTTCTGTGCGTAGCCTTTGGCAGAAGGTTCTGGCATGTTCGTGTCTCCGTGTCCATTCCTTAACGTTGCAGGACTACTTCTTTCTTCCGGCGGCGTCCTTGTCTACGACCGCCTTCCAGCGAAACTTCCAGCTATGCGGCTGATGGCAACGATATTCAGTCTATTGCAGTAGATTGAAAGGCCCCAATTCGAAGGTGTTGTTTACGTTTGGCGAGAACAAGTTTACCCTAAAATTCGCATTGTCATTACATGAAACAATGTTAAAATTGGCTTTTGTTGCTCAAAACCAACCGCTAGGTTTTGAATTTTAAATGTCGGTTCTAACAAGGGGGTGATTTCCCCTGTTTAATACTAAAGCCGTGCGACCTTTGACACTATTTCTGAGTGAGCCGCGCGGTTTGAAGAATGCGTCTTTGGTGTCTGGAGTAGGGTAGGGTCTATTGTATCAACATAAAACGGAAAAACCTATCCTAGAAATTGTTTAGTATGGGTTCTGTCTCTCAGCAGCGGTGGTAAATGCTATTTTTAGATCAAGAATTTTGGCTACCGGTTACTATTAATAGGCAAAAAAAAACAAACGTAATTTATTCATTAAAAAAATAATTATACTTTGGAAAGAGGGTGCTTCGGTTTTTTTTCTTGTTGCTGTAACCTTATTTTTTTCAGTGGAGCAACACTCATTGTGAATGTTAAAAAGATATATATGAAAGAGTTTATGATGAAAACCGAAACTTCAATTCTGCGCTTTGAACTGATCTGTCCTTAGGACAAAGCGCTATATACTGTTATAGACCTTATTATTATTATTATTATTATTATTATTATTATTATTATTATTATTATTATTATTATTATTATTATTGTATTATTATTATTGTATTAGTAGTAGTAGTAGTAGTAGTAGTAGTAGTAGTATAAATATTTTTATTAGTAGTAGTAGTAGTAGTAGTAGTAGTAGTAGTAGTAGTAGTAGTAGTAGTAGTAGTAGTAGTAGTAGTAGTGTGAAATGGGGTAGAAAGAGAGGTGGTGAAAGTTCACGTGACGTGCCTAGGAACCAGTGGGTCAACCCAGCCCCACCGTCCAAATTACCCTAGGGTGGTTACTCCACTGCGGATTAGAGGAAAGACGTTGGAAAGCTGGGGTTGGAGTGGGGGTAAGGGTGGGGGAGTGGGATGAGGGACTTTGGAAGGTTAGATCTACTCGTTCTGGATTAACGCGGATTAAAAGGATCGGGGAAGAGATTCGAGGGATAGTACGTGTTGGTGTTCATTTTCACAGGTCTCTCTCTTTCTGTCTGTCTGTCGTCTCTGTCTCTCTGTCTGTCTGTCTGTCTGTCTCTCTCTCTCTCTCTCTCTTTCTTTCTCCGCATAATATATGTGTGACTTTTTTCCTCAAGCTGAATTTGATTTCTTTCTTTTCCTTTCTGCCTTCCTCTTCGCTTACCCAACGTAGCCCATAGCCACAGGAAGGGATACGATTTTTTTTTAAAAGCATGTGTGTATGTCTACATATTAAAATGACGTACATTTCTATCGTTTTATTGAATAGACTGATCAGGAGACTTCTTTAACTGGTGTTTAAGAACAGAAAACACATTGAGGGAATTAAACTGCTATTTTGCAGCATATTAGAAATATCTCTATACTAAGCAAAAGGACAAATATCCTGAAAGAAGAGATTTCTCTAATATAGCGCACTTACAAGCTCAGAGAGCTTCTCAAGGCGCTGGCCCGTAATATCCAGCAATCACAAAATAGTTTGCTGAAGTCAGGATTCGAACCCACGTCGCCCAAGACGCACTCACACAAGTCGTGCGCTCTGACCACCGAAAGCATACAATTGTTTTTAAAAGGTAGAAAACAGAAAATGACGAACATGAATATTATTATAGTTGGAGTGACTGAGGATTTAACTGGTGGAAGAAGAAGAAGAAGAAGAAGAAGAAGAAGAAGAAGAAGAAGAAGAAGAAGAAGAAGAAGAAGGTACAAGAGCCCGAAGGCTATTGAAGTGACTGAAGATTTAGCTGGTGGAAGAAAAAGTATTGGCAGGGATAGGATACATGAGGCTCGATGGTCGGGGCGCACAACATGTGTACGTATGTCTTGGACGACGTGAGTCCGAATCCTGCACAAGTACTACTACTACTACTACTACTACTACTACTACTACTACTACTACTACTACTATTACTACTACTACTACTACTACTACTACTACTACTACAACAAGTAGAAGAAGAAGTAGAAGTAAAGGCACAATAGCTCAAAGGCGCACAATATTTTGTACAAGCTTGCAAACACAAAATAAGGCACAGGGATACTATTATTGTTGAAGTAACTGAAGGACATTAGCTGGTTTTGGAAGTCAGGAATCAAAGGCGGTGCCAGTATGAATAAACATCAAGGATCAAGTCGCGACGATGGCATCAACGAGGTTACCTAATGCCTTAAAGACCAAAACATAGCAAATGAAAGGCTTCGTGATTTTCAAATGGATGTTCAAAGGGTTGGAAATGGTTTATCTGCGAAATTCGATTTCTGTGTGAATTTTTAAGCACGACATTTACGGAACTAAATATTTTATTTGAATATTCCGAGTGTATTTTTTGCCCCACCCATGTCAGTTCATAATAATAATAATAATAATAATAATAATAATAATAATAATAATAATAATAATAATATTATTATTATTATTATTATTATTATTATTATTATTATTATTATTATTATTATTATTATTATTATTGTTGTTGTTGTTGTATTTATATAGAGATTTTTTCTAATGACAGATCAGCTCAGTGCGCAGCTCATAATGAAAGGAAGTCTTCTTAAAACACCTTCAGATGAGAGTGTAAACCGAGGTCTAGTCTGCGCACGTACGCATTCCGTAGCACGGACTTTAAAGATCCTGACGCTCATGCCCTAGACGGGTGAGTGCCGCTGTGACCTGGGTACAATTACACCCAGCAAGCACTAGGTCCCTTCTCCCTCATACCCGGTTACCCACGATTGTGCTCAGTTGTCTGGGCGTCAGACTATGCAAGTGGGCGCCTGGGGCGGCTTGAGTTATATCCTGTATTGGCCAGCGCCTTGAGCAGCTCTTGAGCTACGCTTTAGAGAGAATACACCAATACGTTACGTCGCAAGTTTGGGTTTAGTAGTGTACGGCTAGAACTAAGATTCTGTTAAAATGCATATAGTCTTCACAGTCAGTGTTTAAAAAGCGCAGTCCTGTCTAAGTCCAGACATGAGATTTCTCCGGTTAAAACCGGAAATCCGGTTTTTTAAACATGCCAGGCATCATTTCTGAGATCAGTGTAAATCCGTTGAGAAATTATTTTGAGGGAGGTGAGGTCTGAAATCGCCGCGAGCCAGCCATCACTCCTTAGCCGACATCGCAACACTGTTAATTCTCATTTTGTTCAATCTCCACTTTGTCTGTGTTGGAAGGCCTACGGATGGTCGCAATGAATAACCGGAAACCGGTCAGCTAAAGCTAACCTTATTACTCTTTCGTTCGGTCGTTTTTTTTTCCGCATCTAACACACATTTTAACTTATGCAATCAGAACCATGTTTGTACGGCTAAAAGCTAGCGAAAAATCTCGTGTGGGTGAAATAGACAGCTTAGTGAGGAACAAGTGGAATTTTAAATGGATAGAAGAAGAAGTGGAGATAAACGTTGGCAAAAGGAAGGAGAAGAAAATCGTGACAGTTCGTTTGGGTGATTCCATCGACAAAATCAAATCAAATGAAGTAAAATGCGAGGTTTTTATGTACTAAGTTAATGTATCAAGCAGAAAGATGAAGTGACTGAAGTGAGATGCTGGTTTTTTATGTACTTCTGTATCAAGCAGAAAGATGTAGTGACTTTGAAGTGAGATGCTAGTGGTTGTTTTTTGTATGCATAATGTATCAAACAGAAAGATGCAGTGACTTTTATTAGGGATATGCTATTTATATTAATGCATATTATTCTTCTACAGACAGAACAGTTGGTTTGTAATCTTACAGGTGAGAGCACCACAGTAATTCTTAACAGATTTTTTCTTTCAAGAAATAACTATCACTTTAAATCCATTTTACCATGCATTGTGTACTGAGAATATTACTGAAAAAGAAGAAAATGTGGTTTTATTTTTATATTCTTTTCTTTTTCTCACTTTCACTATTCTTTTTTAAAACCCAAGATGCAAATAATCAGATTTTATTAAAAAGAAATATTTTACTAAAGTTGATGCCACCTTCCAGGAGAGGCCACCTAAATGGCTAGAAAATTGCAATTTTCTTCTTCGCCTCGGGGGGCTTCGCCCCCCTTAACCCCTTACTAGGGCGTTGCCCCTGGACCCCACCGGGGCCTCGGCGGCCCCTGGACCCCGGCCATTTTCAGTTTTTTTTAACTTCATCCAATCTCATGCCTGCTAACTGTTTTCAATGTAGATCTAGTACTGTCGTGCATCTCGCATATCCTACGGTTTAAAAAAATGGGATTTATTGTTTTAGACACACTAAGCTTACAGTGTTATGCTTACTCACTTTTATAGATCTTGAAAAACGCAAGAATGCTTATAAATGTACTTCGCGCAGATGACTTTACGAGATAGGTCTGGAACATTGCTGCTTTTTAAAAAAGTTTGATTATATAAGTTCCGTGATTGAAAGCATAAAGCATACCGTTCTGGGTTTTTGTTTGTTTGTTTGTTTGTTTGTTTATTTTTGGGGGGGGATGTTATTTTTGGACCGCCGCAATGGAACTTGCTGGTCGGCTGACCGCCGCAGTGTTAAATGCAGGTCGGCGTGGGGAATGGGGATGACCGCCGCAGTAGAAAATGCAGGAGAAAAGCTCAACGCCCTTGCGAATGGTCATTCCCCTTATAGGCCTAGGTGTCCGGAGACACAAATCTACGCCAGCTGACATCGAATGAGGCACAACTCGCGCCTGCTCCAAGGAGACGTTCACACGCCGGCCGCCGGTGTCCCTCACCTTTAACGGACTTTCCGGGTTGTCTCCTCAGCCAAGATGGCAGCGTCGCCCGGCAGAGTGGAGAGATGCCGACACGATACTCCACCTCATACTCCAACCTTCACCTTCTCCTCTCCTTGAGCTGCCCGGACTGTATGCCGGCTGCGGATCGTCGACAAGCGCCGCGTCGCTCTGCTGCCGGCCGCTCTACTCCTCGGCTGCTCATGCCTTTTACAACTGCTGGGCAACACAGAAATTGTTGTGGAGAGTGGCGACCTCCGGACTTCAGGCGCTTTACGCCGCCAGCGTTTTTCCTGTGTTTTGCCTATCCTTCCCTCAAGCGGCCTCTGCAAGGTCCTGTGGCTTCATCGGCACATCTCCTCGCGCATTCTTGAGAAACACGACTTGCCTTTCGTCCTCTTGCGCGTCTTCCACACCAACATCGCAGCTGCTTGGAGCGCTCAACCTACATACGTCATCTTTACTATACCCTGCCTTCTTACATCAATTTGACATCTTACTACAACTTGACGTCTTTTTTTTTTTAAGTCCTCGTGTGTCCGGGGACATAAATCTACAAAAGACAAGAAAGCATAACGTTTTTTGCTTCAATTAACAAGATCTTGCATAGAGGCCATATATATTCTCTCTCTCCCTCTGTCCCTTTTCCTCCTCCTCCTCCTCTCTCTCTCTCTCTCTCTCTCTCTCTCTCTCTCTCTCCATGTTTTACTGCAGCCTGTCAAAACGCAGTATAATTTTTGCAAGTACATTCTGCTGATGATTGAGAAAAGGAGGAAAACTCTATCAAACTTAACGATTGCCTTTGTTACATGAAAACACTTTAATATTTCAATGACTGCCTGGCCTATGGCCATTGTGTGAATGCGTGTGTGTATGTCGTTGTTAACTTTTTTTAAAAATAGAAAGTGTCCAACTCTGACTGTATCAGTTTTGTCATTAAAATGTCGACTTCAACTTCTTTTTTTTTCTCTCTATTTTTCTTTCTCTAGCTCTCTGTCTTTCTCTCTGTCTTTCTCTCTCTCTCTCTCTCTCTCTCTCTCTGTGTCTCTCTCTGTGTATGTCTCTGTCTGTCTGTCTGCCTCTTTCTCTCTCTCTCTCTGTCTCTCAGTGCGATAGATTGCTTTCATGCATGCATGCACGGACTAGACCTCGATTTATGCTTCTCATCCGAAAAAGTAGAGGTACTGCGCTGCGTAAACATCAGTCATGTTATCGGTACGCGAGACAGTGATACTGACTATTTGTGGGCATACTTATCCGTTCTCTCTCTCCCTCCCTCGCTCCCTCCCTCTCCCCCCACCTTCCCTCTCTTTCTCTCGCTCTCTCTCTAACATTTATCGACTGTATTTCAATAGACTTTAAAAAGCAGGATTTGCAGTACTAACATTCAGCAGCGTTTGTCACAATGGTCTTTAAGAATTAAACACAGGGTGTGTGCAAGAAAGCAGCCGTGGTGCTATGTCCTCCACACTGCGGTTTCAACAGCGGATTTCAACAACAAAACTTTATGAATTAATAGCTATGGACTGCCTGGGTTTCTGCACGTAGTGTGTATAGGCTTCGATCCAAAGTTTACAGTGCGAGGAGGATTGGGGACTTACCGAGTATGCCCCATCCACAGAGTACGGCACCTTCCTGCTTTAACAACTTGATAACTTCTTTTGCATTGTTACAACTCACATAGGCTCTGGTTAGAGTGAAGTCGAACACGTCAATGAGGCGACAGCCATTGATATGCGATAAGGAATCGTAAAGCAGAAACGTACATAGAGGTTATCGCACATGTTTTCTTGCTGGCAGTAATACAATGACATCGGAGCATGTCTGTGTTACCTCAGGTGCTTCACCCCACCCCTCACTCCCTTCCACATCTAGGCCTGTGTTCAATCAAGGCTTTCCCCCCACGCCTATGTTCCCGAGGTCTATATTCCCTCAGGTCTGTATGTGCCTCCAATATCCTTAAAGGGACAAAGGGACTCTCTTTGACCACGCCATCTCGACAGATCCGTTTAACATTCGCAGTGAGTGTTGCCTTACTGAAAAAAATAAGTTTGTAACAACACGAAAACAAACCAAGTCTTTTGGAAAAAGTAGTTTGTTTGTTTTGTAAAATCAATACATTTGGTAGCTTTTTGGCCTATTAATATATAGCAACGGCTAGCTACCGCTGTAGCGCTAACACTTTTATCTAGTAGATTGTAGAGCTGTTGGTGTACCGTTAAACAGGGGAAATCACTCCCTGTTAGATCAGAAATTAAACATTCAAACTCTAGCGGTTGATTTGAGCAGCGAAAACCCACTGTATCATTGTATGATGTCATAACAAAGCTTATTTTAGGGTAACCCCGTTTTCGACTCAGGCCCCCTTAAAGTAATAACATTTTGCATTGTGTCTGTGCGTGTGTGTGTGGTGGGGTGTGTGTCTATGTGTGCGTGTGTGCCTGTGAATATTAGCGACATATTTCTGTATAAGATCAAATCATCAATCACCAACTGTATAAGATCAAATCATCAATCATCAACTGTATAAGACACCACTTTACTGTACGATCTTGACCATAGTGTGAGGACACAAGTCATAGACCTTGGGGAACATAGACCTGGGAGAACATAAAAATGCTCTTCAAAGAGCTGTGAGGTCCAGGGAACAAAGAGCGCTGGAAATATAGAGCGAGCATGACATAGAACTTTGGGTACATTAGAGATGTGGGATTGTAGAGATTGTGGTAGGGTGGGATGTCGTGGTTTGGGAGCTGAGGGAATATAAACATGATCCATAATTGGATAAAGGTAAATCAAGCCCTGTTGTTGGAACAATGCAATGGAACATAGCAGATCTCCACAATCTACGCTATACAGCACATTGTTAGCAAAGGACAATTAGCTTTTAGCGTATTGGCGACAGTCATTGAGACTGCAGCCAAATTGTATTGATAATTTGGTACCGATTGTATTGCGAATACAGCCTATTGATCTTATGTAGACCTACACTGAGATTTCGGCCGCACGGTCTGTAAACATTGGGATTACAAATGACGTGTAATGATTGAAAGTATTTGTGCTTGCAGTATCGTTGTTTGTATTAAATATGTATGTATATGTGATTGCATTTTGCAGTATCATTACAATTGTCTAATTATCTCCTGAGCACGAATCTTCTACTATACTATACTGCTGTATAATAAGAGGATTAGATCTGATCGGTTGGATCTGTTTACGAAGAGCAATTAGTTGTGTTGATTTTTGTTTCTTCAAATAAAGTAATCGTTCTTATTGTAATCGCAATTCACCAGCTCACATGCAGAACTGTTCAAAGCACTGAGTGGAGTCAGGATTGTATCCAAGCGGCCCAAGGCACACACTTGCTTGCACGATTACGCGCTTTGCTTAAAAATTGTCTTTTTATAACACAAAACAAACACAATTTCAATAATAAAAAAAGACTCGTATTCCAAGGGAGCATTTTCGCCGAATGGAGGGGATTGGAGAGTATACCGAGGGATGGGGGAGGGAGGGAGGGGTGCGATAGGGAACTTGAGGTAGGAAATGGGAAAGGGTATGTGAGCATGATTCTTAAAAGCCGCAAAAACCAGACATCTCCATTACAGTACTGTGTCTGTCGGTGTGTTTATCTTTATCCGTCGGATTAACTATAATGATGTCTGTACGCCCCCCATATTGTCTCACGTTTGCAGATTGCTTGTTTAGCATTTGGTGATATAAATAAGAAGAAGAAGAAAGAGAAGAATTATGATTATAAAACCCTAATTTCCGACTAACCAGGCGCAATGCTTTAACAAAAACCAACAACTAAACCCCGACTTTTGCACCTTATCAGCTGATAACACCTTAGTTGTGCACAAAATGGGAGAAAATAGAGTGACCGACGGTGGCAATTGGGTAAACGGGGAAAAAAGCCAAATGGAAAACAATCATTCGGGAGGAGAAAAAATAAAAGACAACGAAATCAGTCTGAAGAAAATAAAAAAGGTCGAGAAGGATGGGAATGTCACACATATGTCATGTTTAAAAACAAGGGTGTATCTTAGTTAGTTGATTGATTGATTGATTGATTGTTGCTTTAGGTCCAGCGGACTCCTCTGAGCCAAATCAGGACCGACTTAGTTAGTTAGTTAGTTAGTCATTGTTTATAGGCTCCAGCGGACTGCCAAGAGCCGAATCAGGACCACAGCTTGGTTGAAAAAGGGCTCACCTCTGATCCGTATAAAATATCTGCTGAAATAACCCTAAAGGAACAACACTGAAGGCACTCCATAAGCTGGTCACTTTACAATAAAGGCATCTCATGCAGGGGTAGCTGAGGCTGTACTCTAATATATCGAACCCCCGTTTACTAAAACACAATGAAATATAAACATCGTTATAAAATATTAACAAACACATACATTTAAAATACCTACATTACCAAACAATGATCCCATAGAAAACCTTACGGACCATTTAGCGGAAAGCGTCCAAGCTGACCCAACGGACCCCATTCACAAATGAGGAGTTTGGGGGAAAAAATGGTAGGTGACTGGTCTAGCGATGAAGATAGTAGATTGATAGAAATGATTAGGAACGAAATAGAACAAATGAGAATGACAGAAACAGTGGGAATTTAAAGCACTAACTTTCCAAAGTGGGGATACTATTTATACAGAAAACCCCGGCACCCTCAACGGGGGAAAGGGTTTATTTCACTCTATTGTCTGTGAAAGTGTAAAGAAGAAAAAGCATTCGCAGCAGCAGCAGAAGATGAAGAAGAAGAAGAAGAAGAAGAAGAAGACATCACTATAAAAAAATTCGAGTCTTCAATAAGTGCTTGACATTCTGTTAAATATTGAGATCGTTGACCTCACTAGTGAAATTGGAGTCTTTTCTGGCAGAAGTGCAGTCATTCTGTTAAATATTGAAATCAGTGACTTCACTATTAAAATCGGGGTCTTGACTTGCACAAGTGCTATAAAAGTTTAGTCTTTGATGGCAGAAGTGCTGTTATTCTGTTAAATATTGAGATCGCTGACTTCACTATTAAAATTGGGGTCTTGACTGGCACAAATACTATGAAATTCGAGTCCTTGCTGGCAGATGTGCTCTCATTTTGTTAATAATTCAGATCGCTGACGCTGACATCACTTTTGAAACGCGAGTCTTTGCTGCCAAAAGTCATTCGGTTACACATTAATATCGTTGTCATTAATATTCAAATTCGGATCTTTGCTGAAAGATGTGTTAGTCATTCTGTTAAATTGACCGTGTCTTGTACAATGTACTCTGTTATTATGGTTTCGTGTCTGAGGAACGTAATTTAGGGGTATGGTATGGCAGCGAAGAGTCTGTACCGAACGTACGTAGACTACCATATTCTTCTTGTGTAAGTTCCAGATTTTGTTTTGTCTGGTAGAAAGTAGAGATAAATAGAAAGGGATAAGTGGGGGAGGGGGAGAGAGAAAAAAAAAAAGAGAGAGAGAGAGAGAGAGAGAGAGAGAGAGAGAGAGAGAGAGAGAGAGAGAGAGAGAGAGAGAGAGAGCATTAGAACACTTAATAGGATAAAAGGTGTTGAGCGCTAAAGCCTAATCTTATAACTTAGAAAGAGAAACAGACAGAGACAGTAAGAGAATTGACCTGTGACAGTATACTTTGGGTTGAGTTGGGTGTAGTTGTGTATATTACGGTATGTGCCATACTTATCTTGTGTGTGAGGTCATGTGGTTTTCACACTTACACCAGACATTGTTGGCATGGCTTAAACCTATTTCTTCGTGGATAAAAGTTGGTTCTTTTGTTCAGTACCGGTACTGTGTTATAGGGCGTTCTTGGATTGGATTCGGATTTTGGGGTTTATTTCCTTGAAACTCTTCTCAGTACTGCACATGAGAGAGTAATTGCATTGTCTCTCTGTCTGTGCGTGATTGTAATTCTTGAAAGTCTTTAAATAGGACACGGGGAAATTAGATTGTCTTTCTTGTCTATTTGTCAGTCTCTTGATGTTCTCTCATTCTTTCTCTAGTCTTGTTGGCTTCCAGAGCTAGCTACACATAAACCAGCACCTCTAGTAGGCTAACCAACCAGAATAAGCTAATCAAGGAGAACCGCCGAAGTAGAATCCTCGTACAATCTTCTCTGTAAGGGTCCGGTTTTGCTCCCCTCAGCAGCGTTCAAATGTAGCCAACATTTGTATGTGAGAGTGAGTGAAACATGTGAGAGTGTATGTTGGTGCAGATCGCCGTGCTTCGAGTCTGATTGGTGATTTGGGGGGGAAACGCGTACATAGATAGAATCAAGTGTTCTTATTCTTTTTATAATTTGGATTTTAGTTTTCTTCGGATAAAAAAAAAACAAACAACATTATTCTCTATCCATGTTGTGCCGATCAGGTTTTCTTTTCTTCGAAAGCGCTGTAAAACCGCAAGAACAGCGTCACACAAGCCAAGACGAGAAGACGTTTTTTAGTAGGCTACTCTGTGCACGTATGCATTCCATCGCGCTGGGACTTTTAAAGATCCTGACGCTCATGTCCTAGACGGTTGAGTGCAGATACACTCCAATACTATATTACTATTATATTTTTCATAATGCGAATTTCAAGTCTTTGTTTTTTGTAAATGGAAAAGTTGTGTGAATTGTTGACACGCTTCGTCAAAGCACTAGCTTGCTCCCACATGACTGATCATGGCAAGTCACTTTCAAGTGTCGACAGTTTTACTTGCTGAAGAAGCATCAACCCTGTTGATGACGTGTTGATGAGGACAACAACTCCTGACAATCGTATGATAGTGACGTCATTTGTACACGTGTGTGGTTTGAACACTTGCACCTCATAACAGTTCAGTGGGACGGTGTCAGCACCTGCCAGAAGTTATTGCAAACGTTCAGTTCAGTGGGACTGTGCCAGCACCTGCCAGAAGTTATTGCAATAACTTCTGGCAGGTGCTGGCACAGTCCCACTGAACGGGTGTGAAACGTCAAATTTTTGGTGAATACAAATTTCTTGACTTGACTTGTCTTCACTTTTCCTCCTTGTCCTGGAAAGCGCTTCTCATGCGGCTGCCTCGCTTTCGCGGAGAATGCAACCTGAAGTTCGATGTATAAGGAATAAAATCCAAAATTGACATTAAAAAACATACCCTAAAACTCTTAAATTCACAACCCCAAATCCCCTGTCGAAATACATTCTTTCCGTATAAACTTACAGCGGTCTTTTTCATTCTTTTTTTATTTCCTTCTTTCCTTTTCTCACAATACGATATTTTAGTAGCAAGGGGGAGCAAAACTCGAACCTTACCCAGACTGGGCTAACTGAACGTATCAATTCAATAACTAGGCATAAGGGTAGATACACAAGCAGAGGCGATGATGATACCAACGTCCAGACAACTCAGTACGGAAGAATACAGTGAAAGATAAAGGTGTTTGGATGTTTTGTATCCCTACCACCTTTTGTTTATGTTAGGGGCAGGAGCTATAGATGGGCTATAATGGGCTTTCCATTTCTACGGATCAGCTTTGTTAAGGATGGTAGCCATGCTACCCCTTCCCCCCTTCCCCCTTCCCCCAGCATCCCAATTTTCCCCTCCCTCACCTAACTCTCCTCCTGCCTTCTCTCTGTCTCTGTCTGTCTGTCTCTCTCTCACTCTCTCTCTCTCTCTCTCACTGACCAAGAGGGGAAGATGAAGGAGGAGGAGGGGAAGCAGAAGAAGAAGAAACGAAGCAGAAAGAAAAAAGAAAGGAAGGAAGGAAGAAAGGTATGAATGAGAATTCAGTTCTTTTAAATCCTCTCTTCAAACTCATTATTTTCCTTCCACTGATTTAAATGAATGAAACAAATCTTCAAAGTCATAGAAGAAGAAGAAGAAGAAGAAGAAGAAGAAGAAGAAGAAGAAGAAGAAGAAGAAGAAGAAGAAATCCTCTCTTGAAACTCATTATTTTCCTTCCACTGATTGAAATGAATGAAACAAATCTTCAAAGTCATAGAAGAAGAAGAAGAAGAAGAAGAAGAAGAAGAAGAAGAAGAAGAAGAAGAAGAAGAAGAAGAAGAAACGATAATAATAATAATAATAATAATAATAATAATAATAATAATAATAATAATAATAATAATAATAATAATAATAATAATAATTTTTTTTAAAGCAGTAAGAATACCTGAAGTCCGTCACGTACACTAGCTTCGCCGGAAATCCGTAGAAGTTCATTCAACAGCAATTTGTCAAAGGCCTTGAACTTATTCGGGGCTTAGGGCCACTTTCTCCCCCATTTATTATCGCCTGTACCCAAGGACCCTGCAAATACGTGCATTCGATCACTAACAGCATTTGCTTTCAAATGTGGACAAATCTCTCTCTACCTCTTTCTCTCTCTTTCTCTCTCTTTCTCTTTCTCTCTCTAAAGAAAGAAAGAGAGATATTACTCTTATATAGCGCACTTATAAGCTCATAGATCTTCTCAAAGCGCTGGCCACTACTATCCAGCAATCACAAAATAGTTTGATGACGTCACTATCTTTCTCTCTCTCTCTCTCTCTCTCTCTCTCTCTCTCTCTCTCTCTCTCTCTCTCTCTCTCTCAACCTTACATTACATTATTATTGCTTTAGGTCCAGCGGACTCTTCCGAGCCAAATCAGGACCGCTCTCTCAACCACACTCATCAATACACACATACACACAAGCGCACACACACACACACTTATAGACATTACACCCACCCATCCAAACATCCACTCGTCCATGCACACACACAGTATTGCTTTCTGTAGTAAGCAGATGGACAAGAGTAGCTGTGACCCTGTGAGCCATCGTCCAGTCTTCGTGGAGGCTGCTTCTGTCTAGGAACGCAGGGCTCATCACACAAATTTGCAGCATTCGTTGTGATGTCAGCAAAAAATTTCTCATAACGATCTTCATGCCGCATGCTTTCCAGTGTTCTCAGACAAATGTCGGCAGCGTTTACTGCTTCATCAAAAGTCGTTTGTTTTCTTTGAAGAACTGTCGCCAGCTCTTCAGTCACAGCAAAGAGATCCCGTGCAAGTGTGAGCCCAAAAAAAGCAAGAAAACTTCTGCATGAGAGCAAGAAGACGTGATGCTTTTATGGCATACTCGTCATGTCCTTCTGAGACTGTTTCAAGTGTTTCTTGAAAAACCTCATAGTTCTTGATGAGAGACTCAAAAGCTCGTGTTCGAACTTTTTGAAGTGACGAGGCCGAATGTTAAAAATACGAAGTTCAATGGTATACGCAAGATTCCCCGGGTCAGTACAAAGAATATAGTGAGTAGTATTCACCGGATCAAAGAATGCGGCATCTCTCTCTCTCTCTCTCTCTCTCTCTCTCTCTCTCTCTCCCTCTCTCTCTCTCTCTCTGTCGCTCTTTTAGGAGCTTTATCGTTATATATCGTTGTTTTTTTTCTCTTTCCATAAAAAAAAGATTTAATTTAAGGGGCTGAGAATTGGGGTAGGGGTAGAAAGGGGGAAAATATTGGTTTGAACCTCCAAATAATGTTTTTGAGGGGCTGAACATTGAGGGGGGGGGGCAAATGCATAGGCTTGCCCCCCCCCCCCCCCCCCCCCGATATTTTTTTTTGGGGGGGGCAAGTGCACCACCCACCCCCACCCACCCACCCACCCACCCCGCTTCCGTCGCCTGTGATTAGGGTAAACCCGTTTTGGCCAAGCGTAAACCAAGCCTTCCAATTGGGGCCTTTTAATGTTAAATCCTTCCAGGATGAGTACGAGCTGGTTAAAGAAGAAAATACCCCTTACGCAGCAGAGAGCTTGTTGGATATTCGCGGTATTTTAAAGAACTCTGTGATTAAAATTAAAAAAAAAAGGCTTGAATACACTGTGCGAACCAATTCAAAATCTTCCTAAGGTCGTGGTAATACATGGCGGAAAAGATTGATTAGGTAACGGAGACAGTGGGCACAAAAAGATAAGATCAAGAACGAAAGCGGACAAGATTCCTCAAACACGCACTCAAAAGCTGCAGCGGAGACCGGAGTTTTCACACTCGTTTTTATCAAAATACTGCTTATTATAAATCGCTCTCTGATACTACTCCTGGTTGTTCTTCAACTTTGTTAACCTCCACCGTTGGTGAGGTCATGCATTGGTCCCGATTCGGCTCTTTGCAGTCCGCTGGACCCTGTTTACAATGACTAACTAAATCTGATGGACTGCATTTGAGGCGAGCGAACCTAAAGTGTAGGTTTCGCTCGCCTCACATGCAGTCCATCAGCAGTCCGGTGGACCCTGTAAAAAATTACTAACTGATGGACTGCATGTGAGGCGAGTGAACCTAAAGTTTGGTACTGCACTTAAAAAATAATCTTTTGGGTAGTAGTAGTAGTAGTAGTAGTAGTTTGTAGTAGTAGTAGTTTGTAGTAGTAGTAGTAGTAGTAGTAGTAGTCTCAGTTTGCATCCATTAATAGCTCTTTCTTGTATCATTCTCAAACTGGTTCTCTACAAAGGTTCCTTCCATCTGCGACGGTATTCAAGCGGTCGGATATAATTAAACTGAGACCAGCTTTTACTCGAAAATAACCGATCTGGACTGAGCCTGACGATTCATTTGCGCTCAAGACATCTCAATGACAAGACAAGTCTAAGAAGGGGGAGATTACCGAACAAGACAATAGGCATAGACGCATGAAAATCCGAGTGACAGGCGGGTTGCCAGATATTTTATCACTCGATAGGCTTCCGGATTTACAACAGAGATTAGGCCTAGATACAAAGATTCCACAGCATAGCGTCGTCTCTTTCACTACATTTGTGGTTGTGTGTGTGAGTGTGTGAGTGTGTGCGCGCGCGCGTTGTGTGTGTATGTGTGTGTTGTGTTTGTGCCTTTGCAGGCGGAAAAAAATCACAAAAAGAGCGATCTGTAACCAACACACACGCTCATATTTTATACACATATTCTCTAAATATTCATCACTCCAAATATGTGGTGTAAAAGCAGAGAGCGATAGGGAAATTAGTTTTTGAAATCTATGTAGTCTTGAATTTGAAATGCATTCAAAACCATGATTATTAAGGGAAGGAGGAGACCGCAGAACCCGGAGAAAACTCTTTGTTGACTTGATAAGCCTCATACCTACATTTTGACTGATAAATCTCAACCCTAAACTATGATTGCCAAGTCTTGTATCTAAGTTTGATAGTTTGTTCCCGGCGGGATTCGAACCTACACTCTTTGGGCTTCTGGTGGCTTGGGTTAGAGCCTATATCGGTCAGCGCCTTGAGCAGCTGTGGAGCTGGGAAAAGCGCTATATAAGAACGATTAAATTAAAAATGAAATAGCATTGGAACCTTTGGCATTGGAGAGAAGCATTCTGCACCTACTACGCTAACAGGCCATCCAGGATTGCTTTCGCGGAAAGTGGGGTTGGGGGTTCAGGGCATGTAGGTCCTGCGAGATGAACATGATCCCACGTCCGGCTGGTAGGTGGAGGTACTACAGGTGCACGGTATTAGTGTCCTAATCTATCAAAGCTACTGCCAGTTCTCCCCCCCACTGAGATACTGCCCTAGACCCACACTCTATGAACACAGCTCACTCTCACACTGTTGGCGGCTTAGCTTAATATGGTTGCTAACACCCGCCACGTTAAAGTTGCTAGACTTCAAACTTCGATGTCACAGTAGATCCTTTTAACATTCACAGTTAGCCAAGCTTTGCAAGGAATTCACTGTACCTCTGGCCAAGCTGTGCAGTGGCCTTGTCCTACAATTTTAGGGTACTGAAAACACCAAAAAAAGCTCTACAACATTGGAACTACTGAAATGTTTTCTATAAAATTTTGAGTTTTGTTGTTGTTGTTGTTGTTTTTCTTTTCTGGAATGATTCGTCAGGATCATCAGAATCAATTACTATGGTAGTTAATAGGCAGCTCTGCAACGTCTCTGGTAGAGTAGAACCGTTTCGGACTTGCCATCGTCGAAGAAATGTACAAACATTTGATCTAAATTGAAGCAGAATCAGCGAACCACGTGTGTTTGCTGTTTGCCGGAAATCGGTGAATAAGTTCAACACTTAGAAGTAATGCGGATTAGGCCCGAATAAGAACACGTTCAATAACAGTACTCTCGCCATACGGATTAAGACCGAATAAGAACACGTTCAATAACAGTACCCTCGCCATACGGATTAGGACCGAATAAGAACACGTTCAATAACAGTACCCTCGCCATACGGATTAGGACCGAATAAGAACACGTTCAATAACAGTACCCTCGCCATACGGATTAGGACCGAATAAGAACACGTTCAATAACAGTACCCTCGCCATACGGATTAGGACCGAATAAGAACACGTTCAATAACAGTACCCTCGCCATACGGATGAGGACCGAATAAGAACACGTTCAATAACAGTACCCTCGCCATACGGATTAGGACCGAATAAGAACACGTTCAATAACAGTACCCTCGCCATACGGATTAGGACCGAATAAGAACACGTTCAATAACAGTACCCTCGCCATACGGATTAGGACCGAATAAGAACACGTTCAATAACAGTACCATCGCCATACGGATTAGGACCGAATAAGAACACGTTCAATAACAGTACCCTCGCCATACGGATTAGGACCGAATAAGAACACGTTCAATAACAGTACCCTCGCCATACGGATTAGGACCGAATAAGAACACGTTCAATAACAGTACCCTCGCCATACGGATTAGGACCGAATAAGAACACGTTCAATAACAGTACCCTCGCCATACGGATTAGGACCGAATAAGAACACGTTCAATAACAGTACCATCGCCATACGGATTAGGACCGAATAAGAACACGTTCAATAACAGTACCCTCGCCATACGGATTAGGACCGAATAAGAACACGTTCAATAACAGTACCCTCGCCATACGGATTAGGACCGAATAAGAACACGTTCAATAACAGTACCCTCGCCATACGGATTAGGACCGAATAAGAACACGTTCAAAAACAGTACCATCGCCATACGGATTAGGACCGAATAAGAACACGTTCAATAACAGTACCCTCGCCATACGGATGAGGACCGAATAAGAACACGTTCAATAACAGTACCCTCGCCATACGGATCAGGACCGAATAAGAACACTTTCAATAACAGTACCCTCGCCATACGAATATATCCTTGCTTGGTCAGTTATGAGTAGGGTACGCTGTGCGGATTTATCCGTGCTTGGAATAGAATGAGTTAAGTGATTGCTTGCCCCATTTTAATTGCAAATAAAGTGACACCCACCGAAAGCATGGCAGCCGAAGAAAAACGTTGCCCAAGACGATGGGGCAAGACGTAGTGTGTGTGTGTGTGTGTGTGTGCGTGGGTGTGTGTGTGCGTGTGTGTGTGTGTGTGTGTGTGCGTGTGTGTGTGTGCGTGTGTGTGTGTGTGTGTGTGTGTTTAAATTCTAAATTTAATGAACGTCTATTCACATCTGTGTCAACAGACAAACGTTGCAGTGTTTGCTGGGTGTGTTGACGTAGCTGGCACTCAACCGTCTAGGACATGAGCGTCGGGATCTTTAACTAAAAGTCAGTGCGACAGATCGCATGCATTCATGCATGCACACACTAGACCTCGGTTTATACTCCTCCTCCGAAGAAGTAGAGGCACTGCGCTGCGCGAACATCCGGGTCACGTTATCTTTGGGACGAGGCTGTGATACTGGCTGCTTGTCAACATGTTTAGCCGTTTTCCTCTCTCCCTGAGTTTTCTGTTCCGATCTTCAAGTGTTTTAGGATTCGTTTCGCCACACCGCGGCCTGGTGACCAGAAGAATCAATGAATGAACGTTGCATGAAGGTTAACGTCTACATCCACCTTTGGCGACTCCTCAGACGGGGTTAACCATCCCAGAAAAAATGGGGTAGAGACTTAATCAACACTCAACCATCCGAGCAGTCATACCGCTAAGATGCACAACAAAAATGGTCTTTTAAAAACATTTTTTGCTCTTCGCTGGATTCGAACCCGGATTCATCAGTGTGCCAGGCGAACGCTCTGCCACTGGGCTACGGCAGTGGGCATCGGTGACCAGATAATGTATAATTTACTACGGACTATCCGTGTGGACCACCCCATTTCTTCCACTCACCTTCTGTGACTGTGACCCGTGGTCAATACCCTCTTCTTCTCGTACACATGCTTCACTGCAGACAACACTGATGCCAACTAATCAAGTCGTCCAGAAATTTGGTTTCTTAATTGTGATTTGATTGCTATTGTTGTTGTTATTAGTTGATGTCTATTGAAATATTGATTGATTGGTCAAGAAATGTATATTCCAGGTTGTCGTCATAGCAGCAGAAGACGTAACTCCTCAAGTCAAGATGGCGGTGATTTTTTGGAGCGTGTGTCTGTCTTAGTCTAACTAACGTAACGGCGTGCCGAAAGTCAAGGGACCTTTATCCTTTGCATTATTAAACGCAAAATCCCTTGCAGAGACGCTCACAAAACCTAGCTAGGAGGTGGAGAGAGAGAAAGAGAAAGAGAAAGAGAGAGAGAGAGAGAGAGAGAGAGAGAGAGAGAGAGAGAGAGAGAGAGAGAAAGAGAGAGAGAGAGAGAGAGAGGGGAAGGAGGGAGAGAGAGTGAGAGAAGGGGAGGAGGAGCAGGAGAAAAAGGAGGAACAAGAAACTAGTGAATTTGTCTTTCGAAAAACTCACAAAAGATGGAGACAGAGAGAGAGGGAGGGCGGGAAGGAGGAAGATAGAGAGAAGAGGGGGGGAGGGGAGGACGGGAAGGAGGAGAAAGAAAAGAGCGAAGGGGGAGGGGAGGGGGGGGGGGAGAAATACGTGAGAAAGAGGAGACGAAGAGAGGGATTATGACGACGGGGATGATGGTGATGATGATGATGATGATGATGATAATGACGACGACGACGACAACAACGATGATGATAATGATGATGATGATGACTAGTAGAGCGCACTATTTCTTGAAGCCATACTAAAGTCGCACCATTGCATTCATTATGTAGTGCCAAGGTGGCGAAGGAGGGGGGGGGGCGAAAAGCATTAGTTTGGGGGCGGGTTGGGAAGGATGGAAGGTTGGGGATTATATCAGATTGTAAATAAAAAGTCATATGGCTCAGTCTGAGGTCTGACAAATCGGCTTAGAACAATACAGTAGTGGCCGGTCTTGAGGGATCACTAAACCTTAAAACCTTTAAAACCCTTATTCAAGACTAATTTCAACCTCACGCACTGATGCATACCTTACTAAGATTAATGTCAAGGTCAAGGTTAGCATTAGTTTCAAAGTCATTTGCAAATCATGATTAATTTTTGCGTGAAGTTCAAGGTTAGACTGAAGGCCATGAAGATGAAAGTCGTGCATATCAAGATTAGTTTCATTGTAAAAAGACACACAAAAAAAGTAATTTTTAAGGTCAACAGCTAGAAAGGTTAGTTTCAAGCTCGTGCATTTCAAGGTCAGATTCAAGGACATGTCTATCAAAAACAGATTTTTTTAAAATGGATTTATTTTAGTTCATTCAGTCGTTCTTATATAGCGTTTTTTCCGGCTCAAGAGCTGCTCAAGGCGCTCCCGGAACAGGATTTAACTCAAACTGGCTGAGGCGCCCAATTGTAGCCTTTGGACGTATCGTCTGACGCCCAGACAACTGGGCACCATCCTGGGTGACCAGATATGGAGCAGAAGAGGGGCGTAGTGCACGCTGGGTGTATTTGTGTAGCCGGCACTCACCCGTCTAGGACATGAGTGTCAGGATCTTTAAAGTCCGTGCGATGGAATGCATGCGGCCACGGACCAGACCTCAGTTTATACTCTCCTCGGAAGGTCCTGTAGATTATGTTTAGCTGCAAAGTCATGCAGATACCTCAGTTTATACTCTCCTCGGAAGGTCCTGTAGATTATGTTTAGCTGCAAAGTCAAGCAGATACCTCAGTTTATACTCTCCTCGGAAGGTCCTGTAGATTATGTTTAGCTGCAAAGTCATGCAGATACCTCAGTTTATACTCTCCTCGGAAGGTCCTGTAGATTATGTTTAGCTGCAAAGTCATGCAGATACCTCAGTTTATACTCTCCTCGGAAGGTCCTGTAGATTATGTTTAGCTGCAAAGTCATGCAGATCAAGTTCAAATTGAGGTCAATCAGATCTATTGTGCAAGTTTGATACCTGACCCCAGGCTTATGTTGGTTTGAACTAAGTTTCCAAGCATCAGTTTTATGACATTAGACTAGTTCCTATAATCCTAATTATTTACATGGCCAAAATATTAATGAAACAATGAATATAATTTTGTTTTTTAACGCATACACTTTTCACACACCAAAATTACATAATCACAGTGCCGATTAATCATTAATCTTAATTCTGATAGTTTGCTAACAATAAACCCTTTAACCTAAACGTTTACAGTTAACTCTGATAACCCCTTGGGGTCATGAGCAATCTTGCCACTGTAGATTGTTCTAACCTATAAAAGGAAAAGTGAAAGCCCCAGTTGAAAACCGGTCTTTCCTTTATAGGCATGACCGATTCACTGCGGCAACAGTACCCCTGTTGGAGTGCCGGGGGTTTCAGTATAAATAGTATCCCCACTTTCTGGAAATTTAGTGCTTTAAATTCCCACTGTCGCTGTCTTCCTCATTTGCTCTTTCCCATTCCTGCTCTGTTCTATCACTCTGCTATACTATCTTCTTCTTCACTAGATCAATGATCTACCTTTTTTTTCTTGAAAACTCTCCCTGGACAAGACTCCTTGTTTGTGTATGAGGTCTGTTGGATCAGCTTGGGAGTATTGGACGCTTTCTGCCGGGTGGTCACTGGGGCTTCCTATGATGTTATTAGTTGGCAATGTAGGCATTTTATATGTATGTGTTTTGTTGATAATTTATAATGATGTTTGTATTCTATTTTGTTTTTGTAACCGGGGGTTCGAGTAGTTGGGGTAAAGCCTCAGCCGTCCCCCGCGTGGGATGTCTTTATTGTAAAGTGACTGGCCGGTGGAGGGCGTTCAGTTTTCCCACTAGGATTGTTTCAGCAGATCTTTTATGCGGATCGGGGGTTGTCCGGTCCTGATTTGGCTCGGAAAAGTCCGCTGGACCTAAAGCAACAATTAATCAATCAATCAATCAGTTAACTCTGATCCGAACTTACAAAAATGAGTTCCGACCCTAAAGAGTATGCTAACACTGATGCTAACTGGCCCCACCATCGTAGCTCGGTGGTAGAGCGTTGGCATGGCACACAGATGAATCCAGGTTCCAATCCCGGCAGGATCAAAGTGGTCATTTTCACTGTCCTTGTTAGCAGTTTGATTGCTCTGGTGGTTCAGTGTTCTTAGGTCCCTTCCCTTTCTTCTTGTGTATAGCTATCCCCGTCTGTTATATTGCCAATGGTGGGTGTAGACGTTAAACTGTAATGTTTATTCTCATTTTTGCTCTAAACTGTACACCTTACTCTAATAATCCTTACCCTAACCTTAACATTATTAGTTGCTTTAACGACTGGACAAGATGTTACTACAATACAAGCAGTTAGACCACACATTTCGAGACACACGCTCTCAACATTGGGTTTCCAGGTAGCTCATAGGGCGCGCGTGTGCAGTATGACCTTTTAAAAGTAAAACGTCTGCAGCGGGAACCTACCAGTACTACCACAGCGACTCGTGCGATTACTAGTCTACTACAGCGATACAGAAATCCGTAGCCTAGACAAGGGAGTGAATGATGGAAGGAAAGACGAAAGAAGGAAGGAGGAGGGGGGAGTGGAGAGGTACGGTGGGGGCGGCGCTGAAGTGATCCTAACCACAATACCAGTGTCGCGATCCATGCGACGATTTTTTTTCTTGTTTTTTGGATATAGGGCCCCGCTGCAGCTTTCTCGCGCGCGCTCCGCTCTCTCCTTCGATTCGGGGTTTCCTGTGTAGTAAGTAGTAAGCTTAGTAGTAGTATACTGTGTGAATGAGAAAATGAGGGAAGGGTGGAAAGGGGTCAGACCAGTGTTCCCCCAAGTGCACATCTCCCCTCTCCCCCCTCCTCCAAATCAAATCTATGTTCCACCAGTTCTTAGTTGTAGGTCTGTTCCCAAAGTCTATAATTCCCGTCCACCCCTCTCCCCCACCACCACCCCCCTACTCTTATGTTTGCTCAAGGCTTTTCAGCTCTGTGTTCCCTCAAATCTGTGATTTCCCAGACCTGTGTTCCCCAGTTCTAGTCTGCAAGGCTTGTCACCATCGTAATTATGTGGTGGGGTGTGGGGGGGGGGGGGGGAAAGAACAAAGGTCTAAGGGTAGGATTTTGATAGCTAGGTGTGTGTGCGTGTGGGTGTGTGTGTGTGTATGTGTGTGTGAAAAGTCAAAGTCGAAGTCGAAACCTTTAAAAGAATAATAGCATTAGGTCCTTTGGACCTGTCTTACAGCTAGTCCTTAATAAACAATGCAGAACAAACAAAATAATTAACATAAAATAATTTGAAACAAACATATTCCTTAACTATGGTAATACTTAAAGCACTAAGCAAATTAATGCATTTTAATACACATACTCCCACCCTGCTTCCCCTCCCCATCCATCTCCTCATCCCTCCGCACACACAAGCACACACACACAGACAGATGTTCTTTCTTTAGACTCGACTAATCTAAGCAGACTTTCTAAAAGAGGAAGACAGACGGATAAATCGAACGATTAGAATGAGTCATATCATAATCCGAGAGCGAGAAACAATAGAGAATGCAGAAAAATAGAACATTGACGATTTTAGACTCAAAATCCAGAGAGAGAGAGAGAGAGAGAGAGAGAGAGAGAGAGAGAGAGAGAGGGGTGGGGGGTGGGGGGTGGCGAGAGAGACAGACAAGCAGAGAAACACAGGGAGCGACCGACACGGAGATAGAGGCCTTAGAGAACTTGAGAAATTATAGTCTGTGGTATAAATAATTTTCTAATCCGAGACAGACACTACAGATTATATATAATCCGAGAAAGAGGGACAGACAGAGACAATGAGAGAGGGAAAGAGAGAGAGAGAGAGAGAGAGAGAGAGAGAGAGAGAGAGAGAGAGAGAGAGAGAGAGAGAGAGAAAGGGAGAGAGAGAGAGAGAGAGAGAGAGAAACTTTGAAACTTTGAAACTTGAAACTTTGAAACTTTTTTATTAGGGATAAAGATTTTAGACTAATGATACAGTCTAATCTTCCAATCTGTCCCTTAAGAAATTAACATAATAATAATTAACCTTTAACTTTAACTTGGAAATCACATCACTCACAAACACACATGCACACACAATCACACTAACATCTTCATCATTATTTTTAAACAAATAAATAATAAATAAATAAATAAATAAGTGAGGATGGGTTCTTCAATATATATATATATATATATATAGAGAGAGAGAGAGAGAGAGAGAGAGAGAGAGAGAGAGAGAGAGAGAGAGAGAGAGAGAGAGAGAGAGCAGTTCATATCCTAATCCGAGGGATGACAGACACTAACAGATTAGACTCCGAATCCGAGAGACCGAAAGAGAGAGAAAGAGAAAGATAGAGCGCGCAAGCAAGTTAACCCTTAACCGTATTCTCTGTGAAGGTACGGCGTCGCACCCCTCTCTCTCTCTCTCTCTCTCTCTCTCACTCTCTCTCTCTCTCTCTCTCTCTCTCTCTCTCTCTCTCTCTCTCTCTCTCTCTCTGTGCTCTACTATGTGGTTTCCGCGGCTTTTGGCTTAGAGATACTGTTAAAAGGTTCTTCTGCGCCTGCCTCGGTATTGAGTACATTGGTCTGAGAAGGGTAGCTGCGTTGGCTATTTCTTCTGTTCTTCTTTTTGTTGGATTATCGCTGGGGCTGTTTGTTTGATTCGGTGCAGTTTGATTTGGATTTTGGATTACATTTGGATTATCTTGCGTCTAAAGCAACAACAACAACAATAACAACAATAATAATGATTTTAGCTGTTTGTGTTACGGTGCAGCTTTTATTTTAACACTAGTAAGTGTAAGTGTTGATTTTTGTTGATTTCTTACATAAGAATATTATTCAGTTTATTGTGCATACTATGATACGATCTTTATATCTGTAAAGAAAAGATTTTATCTGCGTGTTTGTGTGTGTGTGTGGGTGGGGTGGGGTGGTTGAGGGGAGAGGGGATTATGATTGTTTAACACTTGTAAGCATAAGTTCTTATTTATGTTGATTTCTTAAATAAGAATATAATGCAATTTATTGTGTATTCTATCGATGAAATGGTCCCCCTCGTCATAGTAGGTGGTAGAGCGTTCGTCTGGCACACTAATGGAAGAGGTTCGAATCCCGGGGTGGGCCAACTAAAAGTGGCCATATTTTGTCACTGTCTCCCTGAGCAGTACAATTGCTCTGGTGGTTCAGTGTTAATTTAGGTCCCTACCCCCTATTTTCATGAATGGTTAGACGGGGATGTCTGCCATTTCGCCAATGGTGGGTGTAGTCGCTAATCTGCAATGTTAATTCATAGTGCAGTGTATTGTGTAGTTCTTCAATATATATAGATATTACGGTCTGTGTATATTTGAGAAAAATAGAAGGATTTAAGCTGGGTGTGTGTTAGAGTCGGCTGTTTAATACTTGTAAGGGTGAGAGAGAGGATATGAATTTAACACTTTGTAACACATTTATTTGCAGTTTATGGTGTGTATTGTACTGGAGATTTGTGTTCTATTTATAGCTACATAAAACATCGCTTATATGCAATTTTGTGTGCGTATTTTACTGGTGACGATGGGTACTTTGCCTATTGCTATGTGCAGTCTGTAAGTAAATATGTGTGACTAGATGCAGTGTGATTGTATTGTATTTGTATTGTATTGTTTTGTATTGTATTGCATTGTATTGTTGTATACTTATACGAAATAATAGGGAAGTTATTTATCGTTGATTATGCAATATTATCTTGTATTAGTATAGTACTACAAGTGATTATACTTCGTGATTGTTTAGTGATATTGTATAATGTTTAACTTTGTAGTATTATTTTTCTGAGCGATTCTTTTTGCTTTCGTTCACGACCCTAACCAAAATATATCACGAGTATTGTGTTAGTGTGTAATTATACTGATATGTAGCATAGACTGATTGCTTGGAGGTAGTAGGTTTACTCCATCGATCCGGCGAGGTCTAGTCCACAGTGCGCATATGCATTCGGACACACGGACTTTAAAGATCCTGACGCTCATATCATGGACGTAACCGGTGAGTGTTAAATAAATAAATTCAGCAAGCACTTATAGACCGTTCTCTCTGGGGCTTCCACGATAGCTCAGTTTTCTGGGAAGTTAGCCGATGCAAGGAGTTGGCGCCTTCGGATCTTTAACAATATGACTTTGTCAAGTAGTAAGCTTAATGTAATAAAGTTTTGTTGTAGTTTTGTTTTAAGCTATAGCATTTACCGCGAAATTTTTATCCCTTCTTCTTTGATAATATGAATTTTTTTCATTAGTAATGTAATAAAGCAATAAGCATTACCTCAAAGCATTTCTCCTTTTCTTTTTCTTTCTTTCTTTCTTTCTTTCTTTCTTTCTTTCTTTCTTTCTTTCTTTCTTTCTTTCTTTCTTTATTTATTTATTTCGTTGTCTTCTTCTTCTTCTTTTATTTTATTTTATTTTCTTTCTTTCTTTCTTTCTTTTTTCTTCTTCTTGTTCTTGTTCTTGTTCTTCTTCTTCTTCTTCTTCTTCTCCTCCTCTTTCTCCTCCTCCTACTTTTGCTCTTCCTTCTTCTTCTTCTCCTTCCTCTTCCTTATCTTTCTCTTACTTATTTTTTTTTCAACCTCCTCCTCCTCATTCTTCTCACCATTCTCCTCCTCGTTCTCCTGTTTCTCCTCCTCCTCCTTTGTCTTCTTCTTCTTCTTCTTCTTCTTCTTCTTGTTCTCCTGCTGCTACTCCTTCTACTTCTCCTCATCCATCTTCTTCTATTTCTTCTAAGCGGTGTTGTGGTAGTCTTGCTATCGAAGAACTCAGTCCACAAGTTTGGAGAGTGGGTAAGACGACCCATTAACGCTCTCAACTGATTAAAAAGACAGCGAACTTGATTAAATGATGCTTAAATGCAATAACTAGAAGATTGATTGGAATTTGCTCACCCAATCTGTCTTTATCTTCTTCTTCTTCCTTCAACCTTCGTTCTCCTTCTTCTTGTTCTTGTTCTTGTTCTTGTTCTTCTTCCTTCTTCTTCTTCTTCTTCTTCTTCTTCTTCTTCTTCTTCTTCTTCTTCGTTTTCCTCTTCCTCTTCTTCTTCTGATGCCGAAATTCAGAATAATCTTTCTTTTGGGAGGTCTTCTTCTTCTTCTTCTTCTTCGTTTTCCTCTTCCTCTTCTTCTTCTGATTCCGAAATTCAGAATAATCTTTCTTTGGGGAGGGAGGAAGGCGGAGGAGGGGGAGGGGTGTCATGTTTTTGTAAGGGTCCGACATTCGCGGAATTTTGTGTTTTTAGAGTATGATAGATGACAGATATTAGATTAATTATTACAAAGTATCACAAGAGGAAAATAGTTGAATAAATCAATAATGTATTACCCGTTTGAAGTCTGGGTGTGCCTCCTTTGCACAGTTGCCAAGCTGTCTGTCCAAAGTTTTTTTTTTGTTCACTCTATTTATCTCTTCTGTTTTATTTACTTTATTTTTAAATCTACCTTCTTTTGATTTTGGAATACATTTGCCACCTTTGGGGGCGAAATTCAGGTTGTATTGTAAAGCGAAAGAGCGCCAGCCGTAGAGCAACGCTTCCCAAGACGATGGGGATGGGGGTGATGGTGGGGAAGGGGAGGGTGGCAGATCGTAGTGCTTGCTTCCTTCCCTTCCCCTCCTCCTCCCCTCCGCGCCCCATAATCTATCACTCACTCGTCTAGGACATGAGCGCCAGGTTCTTTAACGTCCGTGCGATCTAATGCGTGCGTGTATGCACAGACTAGACCTCGGTGTGTACGCTCATCCGAAGGAGTAGGGGCCACTGCGCTGGTTTATGATTTTCACGCTTAATGTTGTCGGTACGCTAAGCTATAGACGCTGTCACTCTTGACGGACTGGAACTTCACTGTCGGCACTGTTTAGCCGTCGTCTCTGTTTGCCCGCCTTTGCTGTCATTGCTTGTACTACTTATTTTTATTTTATTTAATCGTTCTTATATAGCGCTTTTCCAGCTCGAGAGCTGCTCAAGGCGCTGGCCGATACAGGATCTAACTCAAGCCGCCCGAGGCGCCAACATGCAGCCTTTGGGCGCACCGTAATAACGCCCCAGACAACTGAGCACAATCCTGGGCAGCCAGGGATGGGGGAGAAGGACCTAGGTGCATGCTGGGTGTGTTCTTGTCACCGGCACTCACCCGTCTAGGACATGAGCGTTAGGATCTTTAAAGTCCGTTATGATGGAATGTATGCGACACAGACTAGACCTCGGTTTATACTCTCATCCGAAGGAGTAGTTAGCCGTCGTTTTCCCCATTTGGCTAGCGCTGTGTGAGATCTTCAGACAATAATTGAAGTGACGATCATTAGGTGTTGAAAGGGAAGTAGGCTTAACAAATTCAGCACCATTAATTTTATCCTGTTATGATCTGAGCGTCTTGTGGCTTTAAAAGGCCTTTCATGTATGTCAATTCTCCGTTCACCCGCCATTGACATTTTACCCTTACAAAATAAATTTTATATTAGTTTAAACACCCCCCCCCCCCCAAGGGGCCAAAGCTGAAATAAAACAAAAGCAGTCAAGTTATCGGAACAGCATCAAATCAAGCTGGCGTGGCAACTTATACTAATTTAGATTAATGATTATTCTGCATTTTTTTTAAAAAGGAAGGAAAAGGGGTCTAGTCTAAAGATGAAGAGTTCAACAGAATTCAATAAATTATTATGCTTGAGCCTGTCCAATGTTCGGGTGACTTCATTTATCTTGTACAGCAATGCAGCCATAATGGTCTAAGACATATGATTGGTCTATAGTCGACAGGTTGGAGGAATTAGTTAAAAACTTAAATAAAGCGGACCGCGTAAGCCCATTTATTTATTATTTATTTATTTATTTATTTATTTATTTATTTATTTATTTATTTATTTATTTATTTATTTATGTATTTATTATTTATTATTTATTTATTTAATCACTTTTATTTTGCACTTTTTCAACTCAAGAGCGGCTCAGGACCGCTGGCCGGTACAGGATCTAACTACAACCGATCGAGGCGCCCACTTACAACCTTTGAGCGCATAGTGTGACGCCCAGGCGACTGAGCACACTCCTGGGAGACTGGGGATGGGGAGAAAAGACCTAGTGCGTGCTGGGTGTATTTGTGTAGCTGACACTCACCGGTCTAGGACATAAGCGTCAGGATCTTTAAAGTCCGTACGGTGTAATGCGGTGTTGGGATGAGTGTGTGTGTGTGTGAATGCTTGCGTCAGTGCATGCGTTGCGATGGAGATAGATAGATAGATTGATAGATTGATAGATAGATAGATAGATAGATAGATAGATAGATAGATAGATAGATAGATAGATAGATAGATAGATAGATAGATAGATAGATAGATAGATGGATGGATGGATGGATGGATGGATGGATGGATGGATGGATAGATAGATAGATAGATAGATAGATAGATAGATAGATAGATAGATGGATGGATGGATGGATGGATGGATGGATGGATGGATGGATGGATGGATGGATGGATGGATGGATGGATGGATGGATGGATGGATGGATGGATGGATGGATGGATGGATGGATGGATGGATGGATGGATGGATGGATGGATGGATGGATGGATGGATGGATGGATGGATGGATGGATGGATGGATGGATGGATGGATGGATGGATGGATGGATGGATGGATGGATGGATGGATGGATGGATGGATGGATGGATGGATGGATGGATGGATGGATGGATGGATGGATGGATGGATGGATGGATGGATGGATGGATGGATGGATGGATGGATGGATGGA
>CM072525.1:23168491-23258491 GCA_036898135.1 Oncomelania hupensis
ACCAACCCAATGTATTACAACATTCTTGAAACTGCTGCTAAGCAGAATGTCCTTGCAATGCTGAGTCACTTTCTGCAAAGGAGTAAACGAACACTACTCTATTGTGTGGAACACTTCATTAATCACTAGCACTCACATAATGTACCTCGGTGTAATTTACTACCGACGGTAGTATTGTCCTTCCAAGGAAGTTTTGTTATTTTATAGTACTAGAGGTACATTGTCTCTTCTTCTTTTTTTTGGGCGTTAAATGTGTCATGTTTATGAGCTGAAGTTGTCACATGAAAGCTTCGACGTGTACTAAGGGATTTTGAAGGACGTTGCGTACGTCGTTCCTTGGGGGTTACGGACACCATGTTTATGAAGAGCCGAGTATGAACCGAGATCTAGTCTGTGCACGCACGCATTCCATGGCCCGGACTTTAAAGATCCCGACGCTCTTGTCGCATTGGATACAGTCCGTTTAACATTTCAAAAAGAAATATAATTCGATTTCATGTCGGTCTTCTAACAGCTTACTTGTAAAATGTTTGATTGATGAAGGTGTGTTAGTTTTTGTATGTAAGAGTACCATGTGAGTGTGTATGATGGCTACAGATGACCGCGCTTGGAGTTTGATTTCAGAATAAGGCGCGTATAGTTATTTATTATTGTTATCATTTAATAGTAGTAGTAGTAGTAGTAGTAGTAGTAGTAGTAGTAGCAGTAGTAGTAGTAGTAGTAGTAGTAGTAGTAGTAGTAGTACATTACATTACATAATTGTTGCTTTAGGTCCAGCGGACTCTTCCGAGCCAAATCAGGACCGGACAACCCCAAATCCGCATAAAAGATCTGCTGAAACAACCCTAGTGGGAAAACTGAATGCCCTCCACCAGCCAGTCACTTTACAATAAAGACATCCCACGCAGGGGACGGCTGAGGCTTCACCCCAATTTATCGAACCCCCGTTTACAAAAACAAAATAGAATACAAACATCATTATAAATTATCAACAAAACACATACATATAAAATGCCTACATTGCTAAATAATAACATCTTAGGAAGCCCTAGTGACCACCTTGCAGAAAGCGTCCAATATTCCCAAGCTGATCCAACAGACCTCATACACAAACAAGGAGTCTTGTCCCGGAAGAGTTTTCAAGAAAAAAAGGTAAAAGACTGGTCTAGCGAAGAAGACGATAGTATAGCAGATTGATAGAACAGAGCAGGAATGAGAAAGAGCAAATGAGAAAGACAGCGACAGTGGGAATTTAAAGCACTAAATTTCCAGAAAGTGGGGATACTATTTATACTGAAACCCCCGGCACCCCAACGGGGTGGTAGTAGTAGTAGTAGTAGTAGTAGTAGTAGTAGTAGTAGCAGTAGTAGTAGTAGTAGTAGTAGTAGTAGTAGTAGTAGTAGTAGTAGTAGTAGTAGTAGTAGTAATAGTTCATAGACAGGTGCGTGCCAGCTGCGGGAATACATCCAGCAAGATGATAGATTTCTTCTCCACTATCCCGGGTTTGTGCTCAGTTGACATGGCGTCGGACGATGCGCCTAAAGAAGCAAGAGGGCGCCTTGAGCGGCCTGTGTCAGATCTTGTATCGGTAAGCGCCTTGAGCAGATCTGGAGCTGGAAAAGCGCTGTATAACAACGATAGAGAAATAAAATAAATACAAGGAAATTGGCGGGAGGTTAGGATAAACTGTTAAAAACAGTACGTTTTAACAGGTGTTTTATACTTACTGGCAGCGAATTTAGACAGTAAATGACGAATCTTCTTCTTTCTTTCTTTCTTTCTTTCTTTCTTTCTTTCTTTCTTTCTTTCTTTCTTTCTTTCTTTCTTTCTTTCTTTCTTCTTTCTTTATTTTTTTTCTCTTTCTTTCCTTCTGTCTTTCTGTCTGTCTTTCTTTCTTTCTTTGTTCTTCTTCTTCTTCTTCTTCTTCTTCTTCTTCTTCTTCTTCTTCTTCTTCTCCTCCTCCTCCTCCTCCTCCTCCTCCTTCTTCTTCTTCTTCTTCTTATTCTTCCTCCTTTTTGTCTTTCTTTCTTTGCATGCTTGCTTGCTTATTATCTTCTTTTTTTTTTCTTCTTAACCTTTGTCTCCTTCTTCTTCTTGTTATTTTTTTTATTTTTCTTCTTTTTTTCCCTTTCTTTCTTTCTTTTGTTATTTCTTCTTCTTCTTCTTCTTCTTCTTCTTCTTCTTCTCCTCCTCCTCCTCCTCCTCCTCCTCCTTCTTCTTCTTCTTCTTCTTCTTCTTCTTCTTTTTCTTCTTCTTCTTCTTCTTTCTTTCTTTCTTTCTTTCTTTCTTTCTTTTTTTTTTTTTCTTTCTTCCGCTTTCTCCTTTTTATATGGCGTGCTGCTTACTTTGTCTTACGATCGTACGTTGTAACCTTGTACTATTACAGTGTAGGTGTATGTGTTACTGAAAGCCCATTTATAATCGCTTGTACGTTATAGTAGTAGTAGCGGTGGCAGTAGTGATATTTCTCCATTAACAAGATAACCACAATGTTTAGCTGGGGCCCAATGAAGCTTATGGGACTGGTTGACGTGTGCAAAACCATAATGTCTTTATGCGCGTTTGTGGTGAGGTACCCCCGTTGGGGTGCCGGGGGTTTCAGTATAAATAGTATCCCCACTTTCTGGAAATTTAGTGCTTTAAATTCCCACTGTCGCTGTCTTTCTCATTTGCTCTTTCTCATTCCTGCTCTTTTTTATCAATCTGCTATACTATCGTCTCCTTCGCTAGACCAGTCTCCTACCTTTTTTCTTGAAAACTCTTCCGGGACAAGACTCCTTGTTTGTGTATGAGGTCTGTTGGATCAGCTTGGGAATATTGGACGCTTTCTGCAAGGTGGTCACTAGGGCTTCATATGATGTTATTATTTAGCAATGTAGGCATTTTATATGTATGTGTTTTGTTGATAATTTATAATGATGTTTGTATTCTATCTTGTTTTTGTAAACGGGGGTTCGATAAGTTGGGGTGAAGCCTCAGCCGTCCCCTGCGTGGGATGTCTTTATTGTAAAGTGACTGGCTGGTGGAGAGCTTTCGGTTTTACCACTTGGGTTGTTTCAGCAGATCTTTTATGCGGATCGGGGGTTGTCCGGTCCTGATTTGGCTCGGAAGAGTCCGCTGGACCTAAAGCAATAATAATGTAATGTACTGTAATGTGTGGAGGTGTGTGGAGGTATGGCTGGGTTGTGGGTGTGGGTTGCGTGCAAGTGCGGCTTTGTTTTTATATCTGTGTGTATATTTGGAATGGGTCGTGGTGGTAGGCAAGTGTCTGTGCGTGTGTTTGTGTGTGTGTGTAGTTGAGAGTGTGTGAGTGTGTGTGTGTATAGTTGAGAGATAGAGCGAGTGTGTGTGTGTGTTGTCTGTTTGAGTGATGCATGTGCTTGCTTGTTTGTGTGTGTGTGTGTGTGTGCGTGTGTTTTTGTGTCAATCTGCGCGTCGGTGTGTGCATGAGTGTATTGTGTAAGGTGTAATTGATTAGCAATTCGGAAAACTCGCTCCGTTTATTTCGTTATATTTTTGTTTAAATCACGGTCGTACTCGTGTCTGTTTTTTTAGTGGTGCTGGAGTTGGGGGTGTTTTCTGTGTAAATGGTATGAACAGTAATAATACTTTCTGAATTATGCTGTACAGGATGTAGTGCGAATGTTGTGATGATGCGTACGAACGATGTGTGTAAGCGCATTGAGTTGTTATTCTAATGAAAAATGCGTTGTATAAATGCATTTTTTAAATTATTATTATTATTATTATTATTATTATTATTATTATTATTATTATTATTATTATTATTATTATTATTATTATTATTATTATCGTTTTGTTGTCGTTGTTGTTGTTGGTGGTGGTGGTTAAAACTTATATTTTCAGTTACCGCTTGAAGAACGATTCTTTTTTCATTAGTTTCTTTTTTCTTTTGTGGTTTGTTACAGAAATACGAACTACGGATAACCGTCTCTTCAACGGCCAGCATCAACCAAGTAAGAAAACAGCACCGGCCGAGTACAATCTTTGCCAATATTTATTGATGACATCGATCAGATCCGCATCTCCATTTCGTGTGTATATTGTTGAAAGGGAAAAAAAGGGGTTAAGGGGTCAAATTATTTAGGAATATATTGTTATACGTAATTCATATCAGACTGAGTAAGCGTCTTGCCAATATTTGTTTTATTATTGCTAGCAATCTGCATTGAAGATTATCTACACCGTGTGTCTACATCAGGAGACGGAAGGGGGAGCAGAGGGGGAAAGGAAAGGTGCTGTCGTTGCTCAAATTAATTTAGGAATTTTATTAATTATTTATTATTATTTCTATAATTTATAATAAATTCTCTTATAATGCCTAGCACCGCACAGCATCCATTAAGAAACGAGTAACAAAACAAGCCAGTAGGCGTGTATGTAGAGATATTCACATATAGACTTTATATAATTTTCGTAGAAACGCACCTATATCCGGTTTAATTATTGGCTATTGTTAGAAAAAAGAAGGCCGTCGATCATTTATATTAGTTTGTCGACTTTTTGCAAATGCACTCATCTATAGTTTGTTGTACATGATTGTATGTCTTTTCTTATTATCGCTGCGTTGGTGTAAGGTGGATTTGGGCTTACAACGTCATTAAACTTCCGATTGTCCACATTGCGTATTGTAATGCTAATGCTAACTTACCTGAATGACTTCAAATTTGTATAGCGCATGAAAACTACCACACCAGAAAAGGCGTGCTCATTGGAGGACACGCTGATTTAGCGTGAGACATGGGGTGTAGGTCTACTTTTTCTCTTGTCCACAATACGCTAATTCAGCAATTGTTTAGTGTAGAACTTGGTAATATTCTCCGTTTTGCAATACAGTACTTTGGCAAATTGTTCTTCACTGAATAGGATCTCTTTGAGATGTTTCTAAGACTGGACGCTTTACGTTATAGGCATAATTATAATATTAAAATCTGAACCTACCGTTGGCTTGGGTCGATCTCGAAAATATCGCTAGACTTGGGGAGAATGACAAAGCTGCAGATCTTCGATATTAAACAGGCAAAACAATTATTAATTAAAGATGTTTTTTTTTCTTTAAATTTAAATCCGCCGAATATTTTTGTTGCTTGAATCCAGTAGTCGTTTTAAAAAATTGGAATCCAATAATGTATTTCTCTTTATCTTTTTTGCATTTGAATCCTGTTATTTCTCATTGTTTTCAAATCCGATATATGAAAATCATTTTTCGACTTCCTACATCTCAACAGATTTCGGTTTACATGACTGCGTAAGCATCAGTTCTGTAGATCAAACCAGGCAGAATTGCATTTTCCACATGTCTAGACTATAATAATACTGGGTCAAAGACTCCCCAGATCAAACCATTATGGCTTTGCATTTGTGAGGTCTACAATATTATAGTATACACACTATGTGGAATATTCCCCATGAGTGATGATGCTGAACCGATGAAGGATATGTAAGCTTATACATGTACCTATGATGAAAACAGGTCTGGGCGAACTTCGTTTTTGTGTAGGTTGTCTACGTGTCTGTGTAATTTTAAAGTTGACAAATTGTAATACTGCGAAACGGTTTTATTTGGAGTAACTTATACTTACTTTTGAGATCCGTGGTCAGCATTGTTGTGTTTTTGTGGTTCGAGTCCATCAAAGGACCTCCTCTCCTGCACTCAAGTGGATAGAAAGGAATACTTGAACTGAAGAAAGGTAAGTTTTGTAAAGTTGTTTTGAACTGCAATATTAATAAAATTCGTTAGTTTGCTTTTGGTATGATTGTTGATTATTCTGTGTGTATTGTATTAAATGTGTTTGTTATATTTTTGACTAGTTTGTTTATTTATTTGGTTGGTTGTTTGTTTGTATGTTTGCTTTTTTTGATTATTCTGTGTGCTGTATATAAATACGTTTGTATTGATGGTTAGCGTGTCTGTTTGTATGTTTGTTTTTGATTGGTCTGTGTGGTGAGTATAAATATGTTGATATTGTTGGTTGTTTGTTTGTCTGTGCGTATGCCTGTACGCGTCTTCCTTTTTCATGATATGCTCTGTCGTCCTTTAGTATCAATTGTCTCAGTCTTGCAAGTGTGATGTTCCTTTAGTATCAATTGTCTCAGTCTTGTAAATATGCTGTTCCTTTAATATCAATTGTCTCAGTCTTGTAAGTGTGATACATGTTCCTTTAGTATCAATTGTCTCAGGCTTGTAAGTGTGATAAATGTTCCTTTAGTATCAATTGTCTCCGTCTTATAAATGTTATGTTCCTTTAGTATCAATTGTCTCAGTCTTGTAAGTGTGATACATGTTCCTTTAGTATCAATTGTCTCCGTCTTATAAATGTTATGTTCCTTTAGTATCAATTGTCTCAGTCTTGTAAGTGTGATACATGTTCCTTTAGTATCAATTGTCTCAGGCTTGTAAGTGTGATAAATGTTCCTTTAGTATCAATTGTCTCCGTCTTATAAATGTTATGTTCCTTTAGTATCAATTGTCTCAGTCTTGTAAGTGTGATACATGTTCCTTTAGTATCAATTGTCTCAGTCTTGTAAGTGTGATACATGTTCCTTTAGTATCAATTGTCTCCGTCTTATAAATGTGATCCGGTCCTGATTTGGCTCGGAAGAGTCCGCTGGACCTAAAGCAATAATGATGTAATGTAATGTTATAAATGTGATGTTCCTTTAATATCAATTGTCTTGTAAGTGTGATGTTGAATGTTACTATTGCACTGGGCCTTGTGCACTCGCTTCTATCTTTCATTCCGCCTTTCTTGTTTTTCTTCCTTCCTGGCTGTTGCCCTTTTTCTACCCCCATCCCTCCCTCCCCCTTTATTATTTTCTCCTTCATTGGTTCTTCTTTTTCTTTCTTTCTTGCTTCTTCCTTCCTTTCTTCTTCTTTTTATTTCTTTCGTAATCTCGCCTTTTCGTTGCATTCTTTGCAGTAATCTAAATTTTTTTTTTAATAATTAAAATTTTTTTTTAATGAAAAGCACACTAAGCCAGCCAAAACGTATGTAATAGTTTCTATTACACCCGCAAAACTGTATTATATTTCCATTTTAATTATTTTAATTAATATTGCCGTCTACATACCTTTTTTTTGGACAAATCTACTCCTCACGCAGTGTATTCAATTCCGGTTACAATTACTTCTTTTTAAGAAAAATTAAACTTAGCTTGCACTTTTGCATTTTAATCTGTGCGTCTTTAAGTTTGGTAGTCGCGTGTACTGCCTATCTGGGACTAGTCGAATCTCGTGTTTGTCTCTCACTATAGTTGAATGTGCGAGTCATTGCGAATTGTTGTTTTTCTTAGATAAGATTTTTTAAAAGATAAAAATTTAAGTGCTGATTGTGTAGTTATGCGTAACCACGATTTAAAGAGTCTATTGTGATTGGATTTATAATTGGTTTCGTTTCTTTCTTCCCTCTGCAGTTGTGTGCTTTTTATTTAAAGAGTTGTTCGATAACATTTAAGTGCGACTCTTAAACGCCTACGCACGCTCTCAGTTTAATTTAAAGTGCTTGTCCAATTCTTGGGATTATTGTTGTTATAGGCTTTATAACTGTTTTACGGGGTGGCCTCGTGGCGCAGTGGATAAGTCGCCGGTTTCCTATGCCGAAGGTCGCGGGTTCGATTCCCGCAAGGGGCGAACGTATGTGACTTAGGTACGAGACTATTGAGGTCACCGAGGGTTTTCTCCGGGCACTCCGGTTTCCTCCCTCCCTTCAATAATGGTACAGGACGCAGTCAATATAAAAAATTTCAAAAAATAAAAATTCGATTTTCTTTCCGTCTTCTAATAGCGATCTTCCTGCCTTTACACCACCTGTTTGAGTGATGGATGTGTGTTTGGTATTGTGAGGGTGGATGAGACAGGTGAGCGTGTATGTTGGTATAGGTCGCCGCGCTTTGAGCCTGAATGATTTGGGGTAAGGCGCGTATAGCATCCTGTATTATTATTATTATTATTATTATTATTATTATTATTATTATTATTATTATTATTATTATGTTTTGGACGTTCCAGCCAGTTTCCATAGTATTATTACCTACGATATGCACATGTAGATCTACAAAACCCATGTAAACACGCAATGTTGCATGCAGGTATAAGTGAACGCACTATGCTGAAGTACAAAGTTCGTTTTGATGACGGTGTATTGTATCAGGTTGGTGTTCGTACTAAATATCACATTGTGTCTTGGGTTTCGCACTATAAACTGGTCACCAATGCATGCCTTGGTGTTCGCTCTAGATACCAGAGAATATGCCTTGTGTTTCTCTTCAGATACCCGAGAATACGTCTGTCTTCGCAGTAGATACCTCTAGCGAACATGCCTTGGTGTTGTCACGAGATACCACCAGTGAATATGCTTTGGTGTTCGCATTAGACACCACCAGTGAATATGCTTTGGCGTTTGCTCTAGATACTAGAGGATATGCCTTGTGTTTCGCACTAGATACCAGGGAATACGCCTTGGTTTTCGCATTAGAAACCTCGAATGAATATGGTGTTCGCATTAGATACCACTGATGCATATGCTTTGGTTTTCGCACTGCCAGTGATTATGCCTTATTGTTTGCACTAAGATACCAGAGAATATGCCTTGGGTTTCGCTCCAGATACCAGAGAATATGAATTAGTGGTCGCACTTGGCCTGCCTTGGCGTCCGCACTAGAAGCCAGTGATATATTGATTTTCGCACTAGATACTAGGGAATGTATGTCTTGGTTTTCGCACTAGTTACCAGAAAATGTGCCTCGGGTTTTGCACTAGATACCAGTAAATATGCTTTGGGTACCACGCTAGATACTAGATCTTATGCCTTGGTGCTCGCACTAGATGCTAATGAATATGTCTCGGTTTTCGCACTGTATACCAATGAATATGCCTTGGCTTTTGCAATAGATACCAGTGAATATGCCTTTGATTTCGCAATAAATACCAGCGAATGTGCCTTGGTGTTCGCATCAACTATCAGAGAATATTGCTTGTTTTTAAACACAAGACACACAAGCGAATATGCCTTAATTTTCGCACTAGATACCAGCAAATATGCTTTGGTTTTCGCGCTAGATGCCAGTGAATTGACCTTGGTGTTTGAACTAAATACCGATGAATATACTTTTTTCGCACTAAATATCAGTGGATATGTTTTAGTTTTTGCACTAGATAGGCCCTAGAAGAGAAGAGGAGTCCTTGATTTCAAAATAGCATGTCTAATATAGTATTATACCTCAGACATCCGGTATCACTGTATTTTGCTTTCCCTCGTTTCTTCCGAACGATGACCTTATAAGTGAAACATGTTACCCAGCTCAAGTCATAAAGTTACGTTTAAATATCGTGCCACCACCAGGAGAATTTTTCGAAAGGTGTTATTCTGTTTTATGACTTCCATCATTTTACGCCGTTTTATTATTATTACTACTACCGACTATTTTATGATGAGGCGAGACAGTTTTCACCCCCACCTTCACGCCTTTCCCCTTCTTCTTCTTCTGTTTTGAGAGAGAGAGAGAGAGATAGAGAGAGAGAGGCAGGTAGACAGACAGTGCAGAGACAGAGAGTAAGAATCTGTGTGTGGGTGTGTGTGTGTGTATATGTGTGCAAGATAGAAAAAGAGAAAGAGAGAGAGGGAGAGAGACAGACAGACAGACAGACAGAGCCACACAGCGTATCTATATGCATGTATGTGTATGTGCCCCGCTGTGTGCCTTTGGAATGATTGATTGTGAGTCCCATTTATTCATGTTTTGTGCGCCTGTTGGTTTCAGTGTTTACACTTACTTACTATCAGAAGACGATGTGTTGTATTATAATGCTTTGTGGTAATTTCTGAATAAATGTGTTTGTGTGTTGGTGTGTTGCTGTAGTTGTATTTACTCCCCTTCCCTTACTATTGAGAGGCTTTAGAACATCGATCGATGACGCGAGCTTTAACAGTCTGAATGGTTACAAATTCGCCTAGACTTTTATGCATCAGGCGCTTTAACAAAGAAGAATGGAACCTCTGCTAGAAATTTGTGGAGCCCCGATAACGGACGGGTGGCGCAGTAATAGTCTACGTGCCATAAATATCATAAATATATTTAATTATGATACGTACGACTGCGCCACCTGTCCGTTACTTTTATGACACGTACGACTGCGTTACCTCTTCGTTACTTTTATGATACGTACGACTGCGCCACCTGTCCGTTACTTTTATGACACGTACGACTGCGTTACCTCTTCGTTACTTTTAGGATACGTACGACTGCGCCACCTGTCCGTTACTTTTATGATACGTACGACTGCGCCACCTGTCCGTTACTTTTATGATAAGCCTACGTACGACTTCTCCACCCGTCCGTTATCGGGGCTTCACACAAATTCTTGCCGAAGTTCCTTTCTTCTTGGATAATAATAATAATAATAATAATAATAATAATAATAATAATAAAAATAATAATAATAATAATAATAATAATAATAATAATAATAATAATAATAATGTAGCCGCTTTTCCCCAAATCGCCAATCTCAAAGGGTGGCGATCTGTAGCAATGTATGCACGCTTATGTTATACACACTCTCCCATAAACAAAAGTCAAACATTTGTCACTCAAACATGTGGAGTCAAAAGACAGGAAGATCGCCAAAATTTTAGAAAACGGGAAAGGAAATTGAATTTTATATCGTAATGTTTAGATTGACTGCATTCAATCTCATTCTTGAACAGAAGGAAGGTGATGGTCGATTCCTTTCATCCATACCTGCGAAACGATCAACGGAGAAGTATCAAAGAGGGTACAGGTAGGTTACAAGGGGGGTACGGAAGGTATCAAAGGGGTATGGGGAGGTATCAAGTGAGTTCGGGGAGGTATCAAGGGGGTATGGTGAGGCATCATGGAGGGGGGACGGGGAGATATGGGGGAGGGGTATGGTGAGGTATCAAGGGGGATATGGGGAGGTATCATCGTCCAAATGAAACTCGCAGACAACAGTTTTCTCTCTGTCTACATTTTAAACAGCAACCTGTGTACCCTGGCTTGCCAGGGTACAAAACCACTAGTCATAAATAAGCTCATTCATCGGGCTTAATTCGTTAACATCAAAATCATCATTGTCATGCTCATTACCATCAACATCACCATCACTACCATCACCACCATCATCACCTACATCGTTCTTATCCGATTTAATACTCCCGCAACGTACTTCAGAATCAAATAAATAACACCTTGTCCTAGCATTACAATCCCCAAGTAAATACAATCTGTCTGCATTTAAGTAAATGGTTTATAGATTTTTCTAAAAACACAACGATCAAGAAGAAGAAGGTGAAGAGATGGAGTAGGAGTCTAGGAGAATAGGGACTAGACGAGGAGGAGGAGGAGGAAAATGAGGAGAAGAAGAAAAGGGAAGAGTACGGTAAGAATAACGGACAACGGACCGAATAGCTGATTTTGTGAAAGAAGAAGGAGAAAAAGAAGAAAATAACGAATAAGAAAGAAGAGGTAGATTAGGAATCTAGCCTGTATACGGAGCCGAATAGTCGATTTTATAAAAGAAGAAGAAGACAAAGAAGTCTATCCCGGATGTATCCAACGTTCCTACTAGTGCCCTTCTCATTCCTCCCCCTCACTCCATCTCACTCGGTTGTTCTTCTAGCCCTGCGCATTCCTAACTACAGTCCTTCGTGATGGCACAAATTCCACCAAAATCGTCACCATACATATTGAATTGACATCAACATAATATCTGCACAATTTATTATAATCACAAGATGAAAATAGAATACGTGAAGATGAAATTAATGGAATAATGTACTACTGCATGAAGGGTGACTAAATAACTGTCATACCCATTCACGCCTCTACTCAACACCACCCAAGCTTACTACCACAGCCACGCCACAACATAGCGCAACCTCACAAAGCATGCGAGTCGCCGACAAAATAAAATGTAAGTTTCACGTAGGGCTTATGGTGAGCAGGAACCACCGCCGAGTTGCCCCGATACGGTGCTGGAGATTGACGCAGTACTAATGTACCACACACTACCGATCCTGGCAGTACTTTTAGTCCAACTGACTTCTATCACAAGTGACGCCACGTCACACGAACTCACTTGCCAACAAGGCAACAGTCACAAACTAGACCTTCAACATGCCCATTGGAATAACTTAGGCTACTTTTCTTTAGCTTTACCGCTCATCCCAAAAATTGCTGTTTTTACAGACCAACGAAGTTCTTCTCAAAGATGACGCGCTTCTATCATTATATTCTCTAGTGTATGTGTTAAAAAAATATTTCAGTATACAATATTTTATTTGAATGTGCAGTTTTAAATGAAATGAATGAAAACCAAGGACATCATTTGACTGAATATGGTCAATCTTTAGATGATGTACTACATCATTCACAAATAACAGCAGTTGTGAAAATGTTTGCAACGTCGCCTATTGGTAGATTTTTATAGATTGTGTTAAATCCCTCTTCCCCATTCATTCCATTTTGTTTATTAATTGTGATTTGATTGTTGTTGTTGTTATTAATAATTAATGTTTACTATCACCTGGATTTGTAAATAGACAATACATCAAAAATAGATTGATCCCTAGCGAGCGTTGTGGCCAAGTGGGCTAAGGCGGGACTAACTTGCCTTGTACACAAGCCAGAAACCAATGGTGCCTGACAGGTGTGGGTTCGAGCCAGCACCTGGGCGTTATGTTTCTCCGAATATTATTTACTTTCGACTCGGGCAACGTCTCGGGGGTTTTCTCCGGGTACTCCGGTTTGCTCCCTCAGCAAAAATATCAAAAAAATCGCAAATAATGTTAGGTAGGTAGGGTTTGGGCGCGCCACTGGCTGCGACTACGCCTTCTCCGGCCGGGGGAGGCGGCCCAGAGTTTCCCGATAAAAAGGGATAATAAACTGCATCAGCAGTATAAAAGTTCAACATGCGAGGTCAGGCGACAGCATCTGTCGTAAGATCTTGCGTCCGCATGCGCACTCGTATCGCTCTTTCTCAATATCCCACTATTCTGAACATTCCCTAACGATACCGGAACTTTGTTGTCTCTACATGTGCAAACAGGGTCGTTTGTCTTGTAGCTGGCTATTCTGAACGTCCCCCAATGGTAAACGTAAAAGATGCTGTCGCGAGATCTTAAGTCGTATGCCGTGCTTAGGACTCTTTTTATTTTGGAGGGGCATGCTGCGCGCAGCCACGGTGTCGTTAACCGTTATCAGCAACTGTCCATGCATCACGCCATGAAGGAAAGGAAAAGAAAAGGAAGAAACGGCAGAAGGGGACGGAGAAGGCCTTTGACCATCGAACATCTGCAACCTTGATGTTTATATACGTGTAACCTTCATATTCGTAATTACCCACCGCCGTAGCTCAACTGGTAGAGCGTTCGCCTGGCACACCGATGACCCAGGTTCGAATCCCGTGGTGGGCGATATAAAATGTGGCCATTTTCACTGACCATTTTAGCAGTATGATTGCTTTGGTGGTTCAGTGTTGATTAAGGTTCCTACCCCTCTTTCCCTGGGATATCGCCAATGGTGGGTGTAGACGTTAAATCTCAATGTTCATTCATTCGTTATTATTTTAACCTTGATGTTATTTTATAACTTTAACCTTGTTGTTCTTTATTGCACACCAAAGTCTGTGTGTTATTGCACACCAAAGTCTGTGTATGCAGAAAAGACTGACAACATTAGGACACGAAATGTGTCCGTAGATAAATCAAACCGGTTGTAAAGTAGGGACACCATTTACTAAGTGCAAGGCTTGTTGCGTTTATTGTTTGATTTATTTTGTTATAAGCAGAAAAAGTTTAAAGATGTTATGTTGCAAGATGTTAATGCATGTAGTGGCTCAATACATAAACTTCTGCTCGCTATCAAACACTTCTTGTACATATAAAAAGAAGATAAAATGCTGTCACAGAAAATGAACGATATTTACTGGTGATAATAAAATCACCTTCCTCGAAAGGTAGGCAATTTTAAGATGACAACTTAACCGAGATCGATGAGGTCAAGACAGTGCACGCGATCGAATCAAATGACAGTTTCTTGTAGAATCTCACGACACTCGAATCTGGCACAGTCATGGTTCTTCTTAGATGACTTGACTGTAGCCCTTCCCAATGGATGGTAAACAACACACCCCTGGAAGTAAAGTGAAGTTTCAGGAAACAAGTTCCAGAATAAAGGTGAAAAAGGTCCCACCAGTAACAAGACCTCTTCAGTTCGTAGCAATTCGACCCTCAGATCGTCAGTGGACAATGTGATCAGCGCTCTTCTCTCAAAGACGCGTTCCCGGCTGTCTTCCATCTCTGGTATCAGTTACTTGTCAATCTTCTTCAGCAAAGGTGTCCAACGGTTCTCCGTGGTACTAACAGTAACATCAACACGTCGACGAAGGACTAGAAGATGACGATGTCTAGATTGAACGTTCAGATTTTCAACATCTTGGATGACAGTTTTGACCGTTGAAAGCAGAGCTCGGAGGGTGTGGTCCTCTCGCTTTGAAGTCTGAGTCACAAGTGTTGATAAACAGATGTGCCTACGAAGAAATACCTGTGCACCTCGTTGTCAATGCCAACTTTACGACCCACGAATATGTGCAGAGTACGTACTACGTCATATGTCTTCAAAACAAAAATGGCTGCTCTAAGAATACGTCACTTTCCTTGTGACCTCATAGATTCTTGACTAGATTGTCTTTTTGCTATCATTCTTATTGAATATACAGTAACTTCACATAATATAAACAACTACAATTATTCTTTATTTATCGGTTTAGAAGAGAATAATAATTCTAGATTATCTCGAGTGCTATGTCCAAAAATGAAATAACTTAATTTCATTACAAGGCTAAATCGGCCTGATTACTGCTTATTCTGTAAAGATCAGCGTCAGACATTTTGGGACGATCATTGAGAGAGAGAGAGAGAGAGAGAGAGAGAGAGAGAGAGGAGGGAGAGAGAGAAGGTGGGAAGAGGGTGCATTTGTTGAGCCCAGTGACCCACTGCAATCTACATCGTTTATGTACAGGTGGGCGGTAGGTGTGAAACGTAATCAGTCAGCAGGTTAACCCTGAGCACCGTGTTGACCTGCCAGTGACTCAATGACTGCGCAGCGTGCAATATTCACGTCACTGCACCACGTACGACACACTGGTCAATGCAAGTTGGAATCTTTAAAGGGGCCCACTCAATAATTCAGCATGACGACAGCTCCTTTTAACATTCACAGCAAGTGTTGCCCCACTGAATACATAAAATACATAAAAAGCTGTTTACAACACACCCAAAAAAATCATACATCAATGTTTGTTTATTGGTTTTAATCAGTACATTCCGTAGTTTAAATGTGTATCTGTTAATAACATCTCATTAACAAAGCTGCTCGGAACAAAGGTGAAGGTGTTTTTTTTTTAATTTTAGCCTGATACTACAGATCCTGCCTTTCCCCATACAACACCTATGCACTGTTGAAGTGGCATGGCTCCTTCTGACCTAGAGGTCAAAAAGGTCACATCTATATCACATTGAGTGACCGACCAGGAATGTTAAAATCGACAATATTTTCACACAAAGAGAGCGAGAGAGAGAAAGAGAGAGAGAGAGAGAGAGAGAGAGAGAGAGAGAGAGAGAGAGAGAGAGAGAGAGAGAGAGAGAGAGAGAGAGAGAGAGAGATGCCAAAGACAAGCATTTGATTCAGTTGAAGAAGGCAAAAGAAACCAACAAGGCACATACACGCACACATACGCACCAAGTTGACCCTCTTCCTTCAGAAATAGGAGTCAAAAGGATGAGTGAATTGAACTGAACTGGACTACACAAAGGAATTGAAAAGTACAAGAAGGAGTACAAACAACCACGACTGAATTGAAATTAACACCAACCTCGGAATAGACATTGGCACGAATGTATTACCAAATCATTCTAAACATAATAAAATTAGAGAACAATTCTAAACTTCAACACGCAAGCTTAGAGTGTGTCTAGGTATTCTGATTTCACCGAAAAAGGAGTATCACGCGTGAAACAGGATGACAACGTCTACGCGATGGATCATTGTGGAGGGACACGTACCCAATTCAACACGTCGTATTCGGGTTTAGGTATTGGTTTCGCCAAAACCTTTACTCGAACATCAAAGGCCTGAAAGTCACATCATCATCATCATCATCATCATCCTCTGCAGCAGCAGAACAGCATACGCATTCCAGTTGTTCTCAATGATTTTGTCATCATCATCATCATCATTATCATCATTATCATCATCATCATCATCATCATCATCATCATCATCATCATCATCATTATTGTCATTTATTTAATCGTTCTTATATAGCGCTTTTCCAGCTCAAGAGCTGCTCAAGGCGCTGGCCGATACAGGATCTGACTCAAGCCGCCCGAGACGCCCACCCGCAGCCTTTGGGCGCATAGTTTGACGCCCGGACAACTGAGCACAATCCTTGCCAGCCAGGGACGGGGGAGAAGGACCTAGGTGCATGCTGGGTGTGTTCTTGTCACCGGCACTCCCCCGTCTAGGACATGAGCGTCAGGATCTTTAAAGTCCGTTTTGATGGAATGTATGCGACACAGACTAGACCTCGGTTTATACTCTCATCCGAAGGAGTAGGAAAACAGGAGTAAAGTGTCTTTCCCAGGGACACAACACAATGGCCCGGCCAGGACTCGAACCCGGGACCTTCAGATCCGCAAGCCGAAGCACTACCATTAGACCACAGTGCCTCATCAGTGTGTCATCGCCATCATCCCTCACATAGTCCACACATTCTGTTCACAATTTTTCGTAAAACATAGAATACGTAAGATCACTCTCACCAAAGCATGCAGTCTTATGAAAAAACAACAACAACAACTGTGAAAACAGTAAGCTCTGAATTTTCTCAAATATGAAGGTTTATGTCGGGGAAAATGTATCAGAAAACAAATATATTTTATTTTTATGTATTTGAGTTTGAACTATCCATCCACACCCCCCATCCAGTCTTCGATTCATTCTATGCACACCATAATGTGTATGAAATTTCGTATGTAGCGCTATTCTATTCCAGCTCAAAAGTTGCTCAACGCGCTGGCCGAGACAGGATCTAGCTCAAGACCACCTGAAGCCCCCACTTCCTGCCTTAGACGCACTGTCTGACGCCCAGACAACTGAACATACAATCCTGAGCAACCGGGGATGAGGTGGAGGTGGGGGAGGGGAGTAGGGTGAGAGTGTGGTTGGAGGGGGGAATAAGAGACCTGGTGTTAGTTGCGTAGCTGGCACCCCACACTCGCCCAAGACATGGGCGTCAGGATCTTTAAAATCCGCGCGGTGGAGCGCGTGCGTGCTCAGACTAGATCTTGGTTATAAAATACTCTCATCCATGAACTAATTCCTCCATCTGGAAGGGACAAGACCTTCATCTGGTCACAGTACCTGCTTCAACCTGTCTGGTGGACACGTTTTCAACGACACGTAGGTCAAGGCGCAAAAAAGTCTTTTGCATTCCACGTTTGGTTCGCTCGTCTCCTTCAAGGTTAGATCAAATTGATATATGACGCCCCACGGTTTGTCATCCTGAAAGAAGAAAACCAAAGAAGTCACTAATTCAGTCACTTCAAAGGGTCAGGGTTCACAAGGATGGTTTCGTGGCGATGTGGAAACGCCGTAAGTGTTGTTTGTAGATTATAGTCACACGACACTTTCGCATATAGGTGACTACTGGACCGATTTATACTGACACCAGCGGGCCAGTTGTTGGTAAAGGGGAAAATAATATGATCACACGTTGACCAATCCGGGATTCGAACCAGCGACCTTTCGGTTACTAGCAAGACGCTCTTACCAACTGAGCTACCCGGCCCCTCTCGCCGTAAGTTATACAGTACACTCTCTTTATACTCCACCTACGTTCTTTTGACGGCCCCGTTATTTTGACGTCAAAACAGTATCCCGTTAGAGTTAGGGCTGTTTTAGACTAAGCGTTAGGTTAAGGGTTAAGGTTAGGGGGGGTTAGGGTTTGGGTTAGGGTTAAAGTTAGGATTAGGATTAGCTTTAAAAAAATGGACAAATGTTTGTTTTGTTTTGTTTTTAAATGTGAAAAGAACGTATCTGGCGTTCATGAATGTCACAACACCGGAATTTTTACACGCGTGTGTGTGTGTGTGTGTGTGTCCGCCTCTCTGTCTGTCTGTCTGTCTGTCTGTGTGACAATGAGTTTACTCGAATAACCGATCGCTAAGGGTTGAATTTTAGCTTTGAATTTATTCCTTTGCTACGCAAGCAAACTTAGTACTTGCTGCTGGACACACTTACGTTGCGGTGCTAATTTTAAATTCAATCTTGATGCTGTTATTTGCAATGTTCGTAAACAAATGAACGTCTCGATTAATTTCAACGTCGTACGTTGGAAAGAGATTTTTTTTGTGTGTTTTTTTTTGGTGTTTTATTCTTATGGGGCAGCGCTCACTGTGAAATTGAGAAGGATCTGTGACGTTGCAATTTGTGATCTCTTAGGGACCTATAAAGTTACTAGACTGCACACATTCAACGTCACGGATCCTTTAACATGTCATAATGAATAATATCCCAATTGGAGAAAAAAAAAGTTTTAAACTCTTTGAAAGGTACAATAAATTTACAAAATTAATTTAATTATTTGCTTATTAAAAGCATCAAAATTGTTACGAAAAAACAGCAGCGCAGTTAACTGTGTTGATCTAGGAACTCCGAGCTTATTTATACAGAACGTTCGTTTGCTTACCATGGAAAAGAAGCCGAAAATTAACAGCTCAGCGATCAGTTTGAACAACGATTGTCCAATGTTCATCTTTTAATGTGACGAGAACATCAATTCTCAAACATAAATTAACGAGAAAAAAAAAATAGACGATGGAAGCTAGATCTTGAAACCCAGTATCTTTAAAACGGCTACTGAGATCCTTTGATCATTCGCTGTTACCCAAAACAGAAAAGAAACCGATGGTTGTCTTGAAAACCTACTTTGATTGCATCCAGCGTCATTATTATTTAAAGAGGGAGGACACTGGGGTACATGGTGAAATCTCTCGGTAGCCAGGAAAGTCATTAATTATGTTATTATTTTCTATGTCCATTCTGGTAATTTCCATGACCGATTCCATGATAATCTGTGACTTTTATGTTGATTTTTTTTTAATGATACGCGCTTCCTTGAAAGGGCAAACATGCTTTTGAATGAATTAAAATTTTTATTATAATAATAATAATAATAATAATAATAATAATAATAAAAATAATAATAATAATAATAATTATTATTATTATTATTATTATTATTATTATCATCATCATCATCATCATCATCATCATCATCATCATCATCTTCATCATCATCATCATCATCCACGTAAACAGCTTAGACCCCCAAATGGGATTATTGAACCCATATCCTTTGACTTGGAAAACAAGCGGTCCTTATTAGTCACTTACGACTTTGAACGTGTTCGTTACGGCTGTGACCACAACACAGTTAAATGCCAAGCCTCGTTCGTTGAGCTGCATGACTGCGAACTCGAGGGGACCAGTTAATGAAGGGTCCTCAGGGGATATGTTGCCGCCCATAGATCCTGCAAGGATTAAAAGCACAGGGGACTTTAATCAAAGTACATTGGATCATAGGGCTAGGCTACCGCTATGCTATAGAAAGATTCACTACCACTGTGTCATCGAGGATCCAGTTTTCTTATCGAATGACCTCTGTGGATAAGGTGACTTTACATAGCCAGCAATGAAAGTCAGTCTGAGATCATATTCGGCATCAAGTACCGTACGATCATAGAAGAGTATATTAATTTTAGTCCCCACATCATTGAGAAAAAAGTTCTAATCATATCAGCAGCAACGCAGCGCCTTGGGGATTGTTGGTCACGCCCTGCTGCCTTTGTTTGTTTGTGTTCCTGTAGCCTAAGAAAGATAAGCCATTTACTGCGGACGGACGTTTGAACGCTCGGAAACGACCATTAGATTAAAATTTCGAAAATATTTTTAGACACACATCAAAATGTACGAGTATTTAAGCACATTGATTTCTTTTGGAATAAAATATATTTATATATAACTTTTTAAAAAAAAAAAAAAAATATATATATATATATATATATATATATATATATATATATATATATATATATATATATATATATATATATATATATATATATATATATGTAATTCCGCATATATATGTACCCAGAAACAAGGTATATTTGTTTTTGTACGGTCATCCGGGAACACAGTTTGGTATCTAGGAACATGCGAATATCTCCACATCCAAGGTAACTTTGGAAACGCAAGAAAAAGTAAGTTTCGTCTCCTCTAGGCGACGAATTAGGTCACGCTATATTTGTTTCTAGGTCAACTGTCTTTTACCGTTTATTGACGCCGGATAGTGTCCTCACTTGGTTTGATACAAGTTAAGAATCCAAGAAGGCAAATGGGTTTTTGGGACGGAAAAAAGCGCATTTACGTAGAGAAAAGGGTTAGGGCAAGGGCTAGGGATAGATCTACAACTAACCCTTACCCGAACCCAGCAAAATTCCGCTCTTTCCGTAACTTTTAAGCAGTGTTTTAGCATGTTCCCACAAACAAGGAGTTCTCTCTCTCTCTCTCTCTCTCTAGATAGATAGATAGATAGATAGATAGATAGATAGATAGATAGATAGATAGATAGATAGATAGATAGATAGATAGGTAGATAGGTAGATAGATAGATAGATAGATAGATAGATAGATAGATAGATAGATAGATAGATAGATAGATAGATAGATAGATAGATAGATAGATAGATAGATAGATAGATAGATAGATAGATAGATAGATAGATAGATAGATAGATAGATAGATAGATAGATAGATAGATAGATAGATAGATAGATAGATAGATAGATAGATAGATAGATAGATAGATAGATAGATAGATAGATAGATAGATAGAAAAAATTTTTATGCGGACGGGCGAGTGAGCAAATGATGTGTGAAAGTGCGATTCAGCGTGTGTGCGTATGAGTGCATGCGTGCATATACAATTACAGTCTATATGCGTTTGTTTCAAGCTTGCCGACCCCCGTTGGGGTGCCGGGGGTTTCAGTATAAATAGTATCCCCACTTTCTGGAAATTTAGTGCTTTAAATTCCCACTGTCGCTGTCTTTCTCATTTGCTCTTTCTCATTCCTGCTCTTTTCTATCAATCTGCTATACTATCGTCTTCTTCGCTAGACCAGTCTCCTACCTTTTTTCTTGAAAACTCTTCCGGGACAAGACTCCTTGTTTGTGTATGAGGTCTGTTGGATCAGCTTGGGAATATTGGACGCTTTCTGCCAGGTGGTCACTAGGGCTTCCTATGATGTTATTATTTAGCAATGTAGGCATTTTATATGTATGTGTTTTGTTGATAATTTATAATGATGTTTGTATTCTATTTTGTTTTTGTAAACGGGGTTCGATAAGTTGGGGTGAAGCCTCAGCCTTCCCCAGCGTGGGATGTCTTTATTGTAAAGTGACTGGCTGGTGGAGAGCTTTCGGTTTTCCCACTAGGATTGTTTCAGCAGATCTTTTATGCGGATCGGGGGTTGTCCGGTCCTGATTTGGCTCGGAAGAGTCCGCTTGGACCTAAAACAATAATAATGTAATGTAATGTCATGCTTGCCGAATTGTTTTATCCCATGTATCTTATAGAGTTCAATTGTGCAGTTAAAATTTGTTTTGATGGAAGAGTTTTTGTGTGTGCGTGTGCGCGCGCGAGTGTGTGTGTGTGTGTCATGGACCGGTTTTATAGTATTTCGGTCCGATGACTTTATGTATTGTAGTCTCTTCCTGTGAGAAGATATAAATTATAATATTTTTTATTGTTAGCTAAATTCTGATTGGTTGAGCTGATCACATGACGGCTCACCAATGTACATTCAAAAATATATTCATTCTTTTCTTGACTGTACCACAGAGTGGTTGATTTGAACTCCTCGCAGCTGTGTCTGCAGGTATATATTGTTTATCATTAAAATATTGTATTATTTAGTATTTTACAATGATTACATTCTACTTGTTGTGGAATAAAGTTAATAATAAATAATTTTGATATTAGTATGAAGGATGGAATAGGGAGGTGATGAAGATGATGGATCGTTGTATATTTTTGATTAACGAATTGAAGTCGGATTATTATTTGATTTGAGGTCGAAACCTCAAATTGCAGTGTATAGCATTATACAATATTTATTTTGTGGATGAAATTAATCAGCGTCTGTCGCAATATGACTAGTTTTACCCTGCTTACTTTACTTTGTAGCCTTGTTTAGTCATTCTAATCTTAGAATGTTAATGTTAGGCTGCAGCAAACGATGGAAGTAATCAAGCGCAGCAATGATATACTGCCGGTTACACACAGTGGTAGCTGACGGTAAGAGCGAAGGCAATGACATCATCGTAGCTACGTTAGGCGAGTCGATTACCAGCCAATGGGAACACAGTTTAGAATGGACTCAACCAGGTCTGGCTGATTCAAATAGAGAGATAGAACGGCAGTCGAGTTGAAAACGAGGAGCAGTAACCAGCTACACAGTTAGCAGTAATATCTCTCCACTCATAGACCAGGAAGCAGGACTTGTGAATCTTAGAATTCAATCAAGTAGCCACGGGCCTGACTTTGTCATACAGACGAGCAGGCGAGATATACCGTGCGCCCAACTCCACAGAAAAGACGAGTTGGCTGTTTAGCCTCTACAGCACAGGACTGAGAGAGCTCCCCTGGAAAACACTATCCAAGACAACACAGCTTGTCAAGGAACCAAACTACACGACGACCCAGCGTGTACCAGAAGCTACATCAACGAAGGGCTTCAAACCCGCTACACTAAAGTTAAGTGCATAGGAAAACGTGCACTAAAACTGATAGCAAAAGGACCACAGTAGTCCACTCTTCAGAAAACTGTAAAACGGACCACAGTAGTCCAATCTTCATGAACTCTAGTAGCCAGTGCCCTATGAAGACATAACAGCTGCCTAGACTATCAGCGATCGAATTATTTGCATTGACTTATGACTGTTTAAGGTAGATTAGTACATCGAAGATCTTGTAAAGAGTAGAAGAAATAAATGTGTGAGTTTAACTGTTATCAAGTGGCTGGACTACATATGATTCATAGCCGTGTGAAAGCTAGTGTGACAGTAATCTTTTACCATTTTTCTATCTATCTCTGTACACCAGCCTTAACACAGACCGAGCTAAATAAATAAATGTATTAAAGTAATTCAGCGGGTGACTCACTAGCGGTTCCCATCGAATAAAAGCGTGAGGGTTACAGCAATCCATTGTGCAGAGCCCAGCAACTATCAAACCCCACGCCACACTTTAATTGGCGAGCCTAGTCAGGATCTGTGTGTAATAGGAATTGGGTATAACCGGATCTAGGTACAATAGGATAAGATAACAGTAGTAGTAGTAGAATAACTTAGAATAGTTGTAAGTGTAGAACTAGGACTCAGTTTTGGTGCACTATTCTTTGTTTAAAAACTTTTTTGCTTCAATTCTTTTGTGCCTGTATGTTGCATTGTTCTTTTGCAGGTTTTGCTTAAGTAACTGTTGTATGCCATTTGACTCTTGTTGTATTCTATTGTTGATTACGAATTTTATGGTCTTTGCATTGTTGTTATTGAATTGCAATATTGCTAGTGTTTTTGTATTCCACGTGATTCAAAGGTTGGTCATAGACACTTTTGACAATGTCGGACCCAGTGGCCTTGAGATTGCGCTTCAAGGAATTGGGAGAAGCTTTACACTTAGCAGGGGGAGACCTACTTGCGTATATCAATGAAGAGGTAGAGAAGCAAGAAGCTAAGGCAGAGAGGGCAGCAGAGAGAGAACAGAAGAAACTTGAAGCGGCAGAGAGAGCAGCAGAGAGAGAACAGAAAAAAGCAGAATTAGAGGCAGAGAGAGAGGCAAAGAAATTAGAAGCAGACCAGAAGAAACTAGAATTAGAAGTAGAACAGAAGAAGGCAGCATTAGCAGCAGAGAGAGAAGCAGAAGTTAGGAGATGGGAGTATGAGAGGGCAGAAGAGAACAAAGACAGACAGCATGAGTTAGAGCTGAGAAGATTAGGATCAGGAGCTTCAAGTTCTTCCTCAACCCCTCCCCACTCAGATCAACTAGAGGTAGCGTCCAGCCCCGTACTAGGGATGTCATTCCCACTGGGGACATTCAACGAAAGAGAAGAAGGTCTAGATCTCTATCTGACTAGGTTTGAGCGCCTAGCAACTGAGTATAAACTAGATCCCACCCATTGGGCTTTCAAGCTTAGTCAAGGGCTTAGAGGAAAGGCATATGACATCTACAGTAAGCTACCGACTGACAGAGTGACTGACTATCACAAAGTAAAAGAGGCACTCCTAACGGGATTCGAACTAACAGGAGAATGCTACCGGCAAAAATTCCGCACCAACCGGAGAGTGAAAGGAGAGAGCTATGCGCAGTTCGCGGATCGGTTGTCCACAATGCTAGATAAGTGGGTTAGCCAGTCAGCCACGGCTAAGACATATGATGGACTGACAGAACTGTTAGTATGGGAACAGCTACGGGAAACCATGACCCCCGAGCTGAGAACATTCTCAGTAGAGCAGGGCGCGGAAAGACTGGAAGATCTGGTCAAGGTCGCAGATAGGTACGTGGCCGCCCACGGAGAAGCCAAGAGCTTCAGGCGAGACCTAAGGCCTAACGGGAAAGAGGCACAAAAACGAAGCCCTCACCGGGAAGAGCGCACCGCAAATAAGCCGAATCACCCCAGACCTGGGCAGAATAAAGGACCCAACACGGAATTCGGGAAGAGAGGTCCTGCAGAACAGAAACGGTATTGCTCGTTCTGCAGTAGAAATAATTACTACACCGCAGAATGTTTCGCCAGGAAGTCGACCGCTTGGTGTCGTGGTGCGAAGACAACAACCTCGAACTGAACACCTCCAAGACTGTCGAGATGATTTTGGACTACCGCAGGATCCAGGACCCCAAAGATCCACAGCTTATCAATGGACAAGCCATCGAGATAGTGGACTCGTTCAAGTTCCTGGGTTCCCTCATCTCCGACGACCTCAGCTGTGGTGCCAACATTGACACCATCGTGAAACAGGCCCATCAACGACTGTACTTCCTCAGACAGAGACATTCTCCTCCAATTCTACCAGGCCGTGGTGGAGAGCATCCTAACGTTTCCCATCACGGTCTGGTTCGGAACAGCAACGCAGCTCGATAAAGACCGCCTGGAGCGGGTCGTGCGCATGGCAGGCAGGATTGTCGGCTGTGAGCTCACCTCTCTGTCCTCCATCTACTCGACCCGCTATCTCAAAAGAGCCAACAAGATCCTAGCCTTCCCACCCTGCCCACCCACTGTTCGAACTTCTCCCCTCTGGCCACCGCTTTTGATCCTTCAGATCCCACACTTCCCGCTTTAAAGACTCCGTTTTTCCTCAAACTGTAAGGTCTCTAAAAAAAACTAAAAAAAACCGCCGCATCCTCCTCCCACCGCAAATACCATAATAATGCCTTCAGAAGCGCTCTGAGATAGTAAAGCACTATAGAAGTACAGTTCAATTCAAGTCAATGTACTAACCAACGACTCTATCTGAATAACACGTTTATAAAAATTGAAAATAGGGGTAGTCGAAGTGGTTGTGGTGGTGCTGTTGTTGCTGCTGCTGATGATGTTGATGATGATGATCAACAAGAAAATAGAAGAATAAGCAAGTTTCTTACCGTTCGGCATGGTTGTCACCACGGGCACTGTTTTCGTGGTTGTGATCGATGGGTCTAGAGATGTAGGACAACGAAGGAAAATATTAGTATTGCAGTACAATTCAAAATATAGACTGACAAACTGATTGAGAATAACATTCACATCGACCTTCTCGTGTTTTCATAGACTGTGATACTGTTTTCATTTTTATGCAGCCACACACACACACACACATATATAAACGATCTTAGAGTAAGCGCAGTGCCTCGACGATTAGGGTAAGGCAGTGCCTCGACGATTAGGGTAAGGCAGTGCGCTCGAAACGGGTTAGGGTTAGGGTTAGCGGTTCATCTACAAGTGAAAAATTACATATAATTATAGTGGGGGTACCCAAAAGCAAGGGGGTATATCTATATATATAGATATATAGATATATATAGATATATATATATATAGATATAGATATAGATATAGATATATATATATATATATATATATATATATATATATATATATATATATATATATATATATATATATATATATATATATATATATATATATATATATATATAGATATATAGATATATAGATATATATAGATATTTTGTTTTTGAAAATATTAATTCTCGTTTTATTCATACTGAGCGAGTTTGCATATATGGTGCATGTGTGAAAGTGCGATTTAGCGTGGGTGCCTATGAGTGCGTATACAATTATTTATGTGTTTTATGTCTGCCAAATTGTTGTATGCTATTTATCTTTTACAGAGTTTTATTTTCTAGCTGGAATTTTCTTTGATGGACGAGAGAGAGAGAGAGAGAGAGAGAGAGAGAGAGAGAGAGAGAGAGAGAGAGCGAGACAGAGAGAGAGAGAGAGAGAGAGAGAGAGCAAGACAGAGAGAGAGAGTTTGTGTGTATGTGTTCGGGTGTGTGCATGAGTACGTGCATGGGAGAATGAAACGGTGTTTATGATCCTTTATTTCCTTTATTCATGTTCATTGTTTCGCCTTATAATTCCAACTAAACTTTACATGTTGAATCTTTGTTTGTAAAAATAAAATGTATTGATTTAGCCCCAGGTTTAAAAGTGTGAGGTGTAAGTATACTTGAATGTACGTGTGCATGTGTATGGGCTTGAGTATATGAACTTATGTATTGTGTGTGTGTGTGTTTGAGAGACAGAGAGAGAGAGAGAGAGAGAGAGAGAGAGAGAGAGAGAGAGAGTGAAAGAAAGTGATTGTCTGCGGTAAGATTAGAATAATATGTCTGAAATATAAGATGCGACAGAGAGAAAGAAATAGAAAAAGAATATCGGTAGTCAAAGATTATAGGGATCGCAAGAGAGAGAGAGAGAGAGAGAGAGAGAGAGAGAGAGAGAGAGAGAGAGAGAGAGAGAGAGAGAGAGAGAGAGAGAGAGAGAGATGCCAATAATAATTGTGCATTTTGTTCATAATATATCCCTGACCTTTGACCTATTGAAAATGGAAAGTGAAAACAGGCCATGTAATCCAAATATATGTTTCTCCTAACTAAATGTCAAGGCTTCTCTTAAGAGACATTTTTCTATATGTTGTCTGCAGTGACCTTGACCTTTAACCTTTCGTTTAATGGAGTACTTCAAACTTTGCAAATGGCCTGGTTATATGTGTGAACAAAAACATTGTTGTAGTCCTACCAGTAGTCCTTGAAATATAAAGACATTTCTTGAACAAATGGATGTCATGAAAACACAGAAGTCAGAGAAACTGAACCCTGCAATGTTCAATTACCGACTTTTAGTGAATTAAGTGAACCAACAAAGTGATGACGCTGATTGTGAGGATGCTGATGGTGATTATGCTGATAGTGGTGATGACGCTGCTGATGCTGTTTCTGCTGACTGCTGATGATGATTAATACAATTTTATTTTTTTAAAGTTTCTTACCATTCTGCATGTTTGAATAAATTTGCAAAGTATGCGTGTCTCATTCATATGTCCCATGCATTAAAGAATTATACGTTCAATATAAACAACTTTTGTGCAAATTTGTCATTTTAATTAACATTTGTTGACCCTGTGACCTTGACCAGGAAGTGAAATGATTTGTTCACTGATAATTTTTGAGGTCTCATGTAATATATTCCTAAGTTTGGTTGCGATACATAAAAGGGGCTTCGAGTAATTACAGTACCATATATGGTTATTCAGGACCAAATAGTTGTTTCATTAACGCTAGCAATTCATTTGCTAAGTTCAGCGAAAAAGATGATATCCCATAAACATTCATGTGACTGTATCATTTAAATTACTTCACAGGTATTTTTCACACTCAATGTTCCTAGCGGGCCGGCCTTGGCCTTGCCATTTCCGCAAGATCACGTGATTAAAGTAGCGCGTTTCATTGGCTCCCATGCGATCAGTTCGTCGGAATTAGGGCATGTTCTAAACATAGGAAATCATCGTAAATCACGCTGCGAACTGATTTGACTGAGATGACTCGGTGATAGTCTCGTAAAATCAGTGACTTATGTCATGATTTTCCTTATGATTGCAATCAAAACGTTCGTCGTCAGACTTAGGCTTTAAAAAGAAGAAAATAATAATAATAAAATGTAATTATAAACATGTTTGATAAATGGAGCTGGGTTCCGTGGGACAAAGTCGTATCGGTATTACCGCGGTATTTTTAGGTCGTATCGGTATTTCGTACCGGTATACCGCGATTTTAAGTGTTACAATCAAATGGAATATGGCACTGACAGTAGTGACCGACGCAAAAGAAAGATTGTCATACACTTCCAAACAGTTTAAAAGAACCACATTTCCATAGAAACTGAAGCTTTATTTTTGCTTGAACGCCTTCAAAACAAATTATGATAAATCACTGTTTAGAACATCAGCAAACTTTAAACCACAAAATCAAAATAAAACCAAAAACATTTAACAGGAAAGATCTTTAAGAACTTCAAGAGATCAGAAGGATTAGAGACTGGTACCATGCTCAAACACGTGGATAAGCTGCTGTTCTTATAAGTTCTTCAAGAACAGCTGCCTATCGACGTGTCTGGGCATTAGGCTCGCTCTCTGGGCGGACGAGATGTCGCCTACTGTCGCGTTATGTGTTGTCGAGATTTCCCAGTAAACCGGACCTTGGACACCCGTACGGGTATACCGTACCGTCGCGTTTCCGAACCTGAATACAGTTACGTTTCGGTAAAACCGTCCAACCCTATTGATAAAACTGGGCAAAAGAAATATAATATTAAAGTAAATCTATACATTTATTATGGTTATTTATTTATTAATGTTGTCACTTGTATATAGCGCTTTTCCATTTCAAGAGATGCCCAAGACGTTGATCGATACAGGATCTAATTTAAGCTGCCCGAGGCGCCCACCTGCAACATTTTGGCGCATAGTCTCATGACCAGACGACTGAGCGCAATCCTGGCTGACTGGGGGTTTATATTCTCACCCATAATATGCTTTGAAAACAGAAACAATGACATTTACCATGCACCATCATTCATTCACTCATTCATTCCACTTACAGTATGCGCAAGTGTACTGGATAGTGCCGAAATGCGTGTAATTGCCATAGGTCAGTGTTTTGTAGGTTAAAGATGGTTGTGGCGGGCACCGGTCCCCCACATTCGTCATCAAAGAGTTCACCCAGTTCGCGGCCAAGTATGTCCTGCCGCCTCTATTTACAAGAAGCGGCGACAAACCTGGCGTAATGCAAAATATCAAAATCGTAGGGACTTATTAAACTAGAAGGGCAAAGCCGTATGACTCCCTGCTCCTTATGGAACTCGCAATATTTAACACGAAAACGCCTGCCCAGAAAAAAAAACAAAGTGAAATGGCATAAAACTGCGAAGTAATACCGACTTTGATCTTTCTATGATCTTCTCCTTGAGATGACGTTGACCTCCGACTCCAAATACACTCATGTACTATCAAATAAAGTAAAGAAAAAGTTGTATTATGCCCAAAACAATGGTGAGTTGGGATGACTTGAGTTTTCGTGACCTTGACCCTCACGTGATCAAATAACCCAATGCTGTTACATTAACAGCCATTCCACTATACGATGACCTTTTTATTTTTTATTTTTTGCGAACCATAAAATGACCTTGACTTTCAAGATCGACGAAAAACCGTAATATATGTGAAAGATCAATATATCATCTCTAAATATAAGTTTGGATTTTATATCACTCGTATTCAAGGACACTTCAAAGTACCTATACTAACTGACTTTGGACAGCTCCAGTGACCTTGATCTTGGGAGCGAGTTTGACCAAATTTATGTGTTCCTCATTAATATCTATCATGCATTAAAAAAAATCATAAATTCAATATTAATAACCTAGAAAAAATGTTACATTTTGTAAAAAAAAAAATGTCAGTTTTTAATAACATTTGATAACCTTGTAATCTTGACCTGTAAGGGATGTCATTCATTCACTGATCATTTATACGGTCTCTACCAAGTTTGGTTGTGATAGTTGAAATAGGTTCTGAGTATTTAGCCACTGTAAAAAATTTGCACAGACAAACGGTGGACAGACAAACAGAAGGTCTGACTTTTTTTCGATATCCTATCCTATCCTGTCCCGTAACTCGGAGGTCGTAGGGGCACCACAGATGATCTTTTAACCAGCATACTCCATCTTTCTCTGTCCTCAGCAGCCCAGATGGCTTCGCTTAGTGTGAAACCAGTCTATTCTCGAATGTTGTCCTCCCACCGTACCTCTTTTTCGGTCTCCCTCTTCTTCTACATCCTTGCACTGTGCCCTGCAGAATGGTCTTTGCAAGGCCTGATGATCTGATGACGTGGCCATACCATCGGAGTTTCCGTTTCTTCACCACTGTGAGCAGGTCATCGTGTTGTCAAATGGCTTGTGTGATGGTCTGTCGGACCTCGTCGTTGGTGATGTGTTGGGTATAGTAAATGCCCAGAAGTCTTCTGTAGCACCTCATCTCCATGCTTTGTATTCTTCGATGGAGATCTGCTGTGAGGGTCCATGCTTTGCAAGCATATAGGAAGACTAGTGGTTTTGTACCCTGGCAAGCCAGGGTACACAGGTTGCTGTTTAAAATGTAGACAGAGAGACAACTGTTGTCTGCGAGTTTCATCTGGACGATTTTGACTTGGCTTCTAAAAGTATCTTCATTTATTATTTTATTTTTATGTTTTTTGGAGAAAAAAAATTAGGGTTGGTGCAAAATGTACAGGGTCGGTCAGGTGACCGTAAACGGACTTTTTTTTTCTTTGGCCTAAGCGCTGCACATAGGAATAAAAAAAGTACAATGCACATATGAATAAGCTTCATGGGACTGGTCGTTTGAAGGGGTGGGCTTGGTTACATGAGCATTCAATGCACTGAAATTAATCGTAATGTACTGCCAGGGTGCAAAGGCATCCTCTTCCTCTAACTTTGGTGAGTTGGACAGTTTTAGTGCAGCACATATGAAGGTGAGAATTGACCAATAGCAATACACTGAAATAATTGCAATATTTTACTGGAAGGGACGCAATGTTGATTCAGGTCTATACAACAGAGAAACCTTTTGAGCATGCAATGCACTGAAATCAATTGTAATGTACATACCACTGTTGCTCTGCGCTTTCGCATGACGAAGCGCTGCAAAACAGAGTACATTAAAAGTTACATGTTGATGTTCGACTCGAGCAATGCATTGAACTATTTTAATTACATTACATTACATTACATTATTATTGCTTTAGGTCCAGCGGACTCTTCCGAGCCAAATCAGGACCGGACAACCCCCGATCCGCATGAAAGATCTGCTGAAACAACCCTAGTGGGAAAACCGAAAGCTCTACACCAGCCAGTCACTTTACAATAAAGACATCCCACGCAGGGGACGGCGGAGGCTTCACCCCAACTTATCGAACCCCCGTTTACAAAAACAAAATAGAATACAAACATCATTATAAATTATTAGCCTTGTGCTTTTGTGCGCCCTGATGTTTTGCCTTGTAATAATATCTGGTTTGTTTGTTGAATAAATTTATGTTAAACATAAATTATCAACAAAACACATACATATAAAATGCCTACATTGCTAAATAATAACATCATAGGAAGCCTTAGTGACCACCTGGCAGAATATTCCCAAGCTGATCCAACAGACCTCATACACAAACAAGGAGTCTTGTCCCGGAAGAGTTTTCAAGAAAAAACGGTAGGAGACTGGTCTAGCAAAGAAGACGATAGTATAGCAGATTGATAGAAAAGAGCAGGAATCAGAAAGAGCAAATGAGAAAGACAGCGACAGTGGGAATTTAAAGCACTAACTTTTCAGAAAGTGGTGATACTATTTATACTGAAACCCCCGGCACCCCAACGGGGGTACTATTTTAATTTAAAATGATAATTGCAGTGTATTGCAGAACAGAGTCAAACATTAGAAATGCACTGAAATGATTGCAATAGTTTACTTGCAGGGGTCGAATGATGAAGCACTGCAAAACAGAGTAGATTAAAAGGTACATGTTGATGTTCGACTCGAGCAATGCATTGAACTATTTTAATTTAAAATGATAATTGCAATGTACTGCAGAACAGAGTATAGGTGCATGTTTGAGTAATGCACTAAAATATTTTATTTTAATTTAGTATTTATGTTAGGCAACGTATTTTTAAATGTCATACCTTTATTTAAAAATATTAGGCATGATATTTATTGCAATGCACTTACACTTACAGCCGACGATGTTGTCAAATGTCGTCTGCAAAGTTATATGTGACGTCACGTTTAGCGCTTGAATTGGATTCTTGCAAGATTGTTTGCGAATGAAGTTTTGTGCGCATATAAGTATGGATGAAAAAGAAAGTGAACAGGTAACCTTCAGCTGTAAGATTGGTGACATGAGTGCAAAAGTGTTTTGAATGGAAATAAAACAAAATTTGCGGTATTACGTAACGGCACGTTCTTGACACGGGTTGAATCGGAAGCGCGCGGAATGAGGCTATTGCAGTTTGTGGACATTTTGTTTATTTATTTATCTCAGAAACGGTTAAACGTTCGGTAAGGAAATGTCAGCTATAACGATTTCGCGGGTTTTGAGCGCACTGCAGGCCGATCCGCAGCGCCCAGCACCTGCCCAGATCAGCGTACATACCGGACAAACTTTACAGTAGAGGCGAAGAAGGACTTCCGGCTAAGCAATTTATATATATAGATGGAGATGACAAGGGAGCGCAGCAGTCTTACTTTGGAATGTAGACTGATGGTTCTGTCTTTCCAAATGGACTTTAACCTTGTCAGGGCAGCAGTTGTTTGTGCGATCCTGGAGAGGACTTCCTGTCGGGACACATTGTCTGATACAATGGCTGCTAAATATTTGAAGCTATGCACTGTGTTGAGGGATTGGCCTTGGACTTTGATGTCCGTGTTGATGCCACTGGTGTTGTTGGTCATCATTTTGGTGTTCTCTGCACTTATTTCCATTCCATAAGCTCTGCAGGTGGTGTCAAGCCTCAGTACCAGCTGTTCAAGTTCTTGTTCCTGTCCAGCCAATCCATCAATGTCATCCGCAAAACGAAGATTGGAGATTGCTCTACCCCCTATGCTGTCTATGCCTTCGTGATTTGCAAGGGCATCTGACATGATGCGCTCTATGAAGATGTTGAAGAGTGTTGGAGAGAGTAGGCATCCTTGATGCACACTGATTGTTGTTTTCAACCAATTCCCGATGACGCTGTTACGGAGGACTGCACTGGTAGCCTTGTCATAAAGGCTTTTGATGACTTCAATAATTTTAGGGCTGATGTTGTACACTTTCATTGTTGCCCATAGAGCTGCATGCCAGACTCGGTCAAACGCCTTCTTGAAGTCTATGAACACATGATATAGATGTTGGTGGTGCTGTAGGTATTTCTCACAGATTATTCTGAGGTTGAAAATCTGTTCAGTGGTACTTCGCCCTGCCCTGAATCCTGCCATAGCTCAAGTGGTAGAGCGTTCGCCTGGCACACCGATGACCCAGGTTCGAATCCCGTGGCGGGCGATATAAAATGTGGCAATTTTCACTGTCCATTTTAGCATTATGATTGCTCTGATGGTTCAGTATTGATTCAGGTCCCTACCCCTCTTTCCCTGGGATGGTTATTCCCGTCTGCCATATCGCCAATGGTGGGTGTAGACGTTAAACCTCAATGTTCAATTTAATTCAGTTCTTTAGCTATGATTTGTTTAGCTTGGGGTTTCAACCTGTTGAGCATTTTTTTTTCAGGAGGACCTTGCTGGGATGGCTGACAAGGCTGATGGTGCGGTAATTTTCACACTCCTGAAGGTTACCTTTTTTTGGGGAAGAGTGATGACTAGCGATTGGGTCCATGGTGCAGGCCACTCCCCACTCTGCCAGATCTTGTTACAGATAATGGTGAGGGCATCAATCATTGCTTCTCCTCCTGCTTGTAGCAGTTCCGCGGGTATGTTGTCCACTCCCGCTGCCTTCCCCTTTTTTAGCGATTGCACTGCTGCCTCAACTTCTTCCCGGAGTATTGGGAGGATTTCTTCTTCTTCTCTGTTCTCAGGACATGCTAGAACTGAAAGGTCCCCATTTGGTGTATGGTTGTAAAGGTCAGAGCAGTACTCTGTCCAACTGTCCAAGACTTCTTGTTCTTCTGTAAGGCATATGTCATTGTCGAGTTTTAGGTAGACCTCAGCTCCCTGTGAGGTGTTCTTTTTCTTTTTTATCTCTCTTCGTTTATCACACAGATCCAAAGGTTCAGGTGTGATCCACGGCTTCTTCTTTGGTTGGTGCTTGCCAAGGATCTTAGTGGCGGCATCTGTCACAGCTGAGTTGAAGGTGGTGGTCATTATGTTGACATTTACTTCACCAGCCCCCAAAATGAGCAGTGGTGCAAATTTCCCTCCAATTGTGGTAATGACGACAGCGAAGTGGAGGATTTTTATAAAAATCTACAGGCGGTCCTTGACCAAGTGCCGAAGAAGGACATAGTCATGGTGCAAGGCGACTGGAATGCCAAGGTTGGTCAAGATGCGCACCACACTGGGGAGACACATGTGGACCCCACTGCAACAACAAGACAAATGACAGGGGTCTGAGACTCTTCGAGTTTGCCAGATACAACAATCTGGTACTGGCAAACACGCTTGGTCTCCACAAAAACTTCAGACGATGGACATCGCACAGTCCCGGCGGGGAGTATCACAACCAGATAGACTACATCATGGTCAAGAAACGCTTCAGATCAAGCATCAACATTAGCAGGACACGCACTTTTCCAGGAACAGACATCGGCAGTGACCACGATCTCGTTATGATGTCTTTCCGGCTCCACTTGAAGAGAGTAAATACAGCAAAGTGCACTAGACTGAAGTTCGACTTGGACAAACTGCAAGACCCGGAGGTGGCAGAACTATGTCAGGCTACAATTGGAGGAAATTTATTTTTCGATATCATTTTGGACTATTTAGGACTCATCTCACACAGATGTGCAAAAATCTGGAAAACAATTTTTTTGGAGGTAAATACATAGACTCACAATGCTATGCATGTGAGTCAAAACCTACAAGACATTATATTACATTACATGGTTATTGCATTAGGTCCAGCGGAAAACCTAGAAGACAAAGCCCATATAACTCAAATGCTTCTTATTGAACTTGCAATAATTTACATAAAAATAACTCAACAAAAATCCAAATACTGTTTGATCTTGGTATGATGTTGACCTTGAGATAATAATCTTGACCTATGGCTTCAAAATAGACAGTCATGTACGATCAAATAAACTACAAGTTGTATTGTGCCAAACGCAGTCACCTAAGAATGACCTTCACATTCTAATATCTTGATCTTGAGATGACCTTGACCTTCACATAATATCGGATGCTCCTGTATGATCAAATAACCCAATGTTGATGCATACATTAGGTCAAATATAGAGCCATTCCTGTGACGTGGGGTTTTATTGTTGCTGGGCTCTGCACAATGGAATGCTGTAACCCTCTCGTCTATTCAATGGGGACCGCTAGTGAGTCACCCGGTGAATTACTTTAATACATTTATTTGTTTAGCTCGGTCTGTGTTAAGGCTGGGGTACAGAGATAGATAGAAAAATGGTAAAAGATCACTGTCACACTAGCTTTCACACGGCTATGAATCATATGTAGTCCAGCCACTTGATAACAGTCAAAATCACACATTTATTTCTTCTACTCCATACACGATCTTCGAAGTACGAATCTAACTGAAAAGTTCAATTGTCAATGCGAATGGTTCGCTCGCTGATAATCTAGGCAGCTACTTTTTCTTCATAGGGCACTGGCTACTAGCGTTCATGAAGAGTGGACTACTGTGGTCCTTTTGATACAGTTTTTAGTGCACTGTTTCCTGGGCACTTAACTGAGTGGTTTTGTGGTTGAAGCGCTGCGTTGAGGTAGCTTCTACGACACGCTGTGTTGTCGTTGCTTGTGTTCGACGGGTGGGCTATCTGCGCTCAATGCTGTAGATGCCTCGGCAGCCAACTCGAATCGTAGATTAGGTTCTGTTCTTTGCTGAGTTGGGCTCACGATATCCCGCCTGCTCGTCTGTAACATATGAGACGAAATTCTGCACAACCCTGTATAATAGGTCTGTGCAGAGCGTCTCACTGAAAGCCAAAGTAGCCCTCAGTGATAGCTCCACATCTCTATACATAAGCGACGAACATTCTGCTAAGTCGGTGGTCCACTGGAATCTCGGATACTCAAGTTGTAACGATACTATGGGTCCATGAAATTGCTGGTCTGCCTGCATCTTCCATCCACCATCTGCAACGTGTTTAAAACGCTACCGCCCGCCCTCACTATCAACAAGAAAACAAATCTGTTTACATTACTCTGCTTCTTCGCTCACTCCACTGGCTTCCCGTGCCACAAAGAATTCTTCACAAAACATGTATTTTCTTTGAAAAGTGTCTCCAATTCTCCGCTCCTTCATACCTTGCCCACGATGTCCAACGCAACCCACTCTCTCGCAACTTCCGTTCTTCCTCCGACACATTGCTTCTCATGATACCCCACTACAAACTGTCTTCTATTGGTTCCCGACCTTTTTCTGCCTCTGGACCAACTGCCTGGAATTTATTACCACCTTCTCTCAACAGCAATATAAAATATTTACATCTTCAACGCCTCTCCACATATGTGTGTATGTGTGTGGTGTGTGCGCCTGTTTGCGTGCGGGTGGGTGTTCGTGTGAGGATTCACTTTGTTTAGTACCTGTACTGCCCCTCCCCAATCCGCTTTGATTTTTACTGCCCCCAATCGCTCTCTGTAAGTATTGTACTATGTAAGTATTGTACTAATGTTGAAAGAGGGTGTGAATGCATAAGGGAGCGTTTTGAACAGTTTCTTACTTTGAAAAGCGCCTGATAAATATCCTTATTATTATTTAAAATTATTATGAAACGACTATTAGACAAAACACAGCAAAACTCACCTGAAGACGAAGAGAAGCTGCACACTTCTCGAATAAGGCGGTAACAACAACATTTCTCCCACCTGTTACTGTTACAGCCTGCGGAGTCTGGAACAACGCCGTAGTTGATGCTATCCAAGGAGATGAATCCCTGTGTTTTGTAATAGTTGTCAGGTTCTTTCTGTAACACACATACGCACACTCACACAAATGAACGCACGCGCACGCACACATACACGCACGCAACACACACACGCATGTGAACCAAGCATTGGATAAACATGATTACACACTCATCGAACTAATTAGTATTTGCAATTAGCCAAACTCTTCACAAACAACTGCTGCCCTGACAAGGTTGAAGCCCATTAGGAAAGACATGACCATCAGTCTACATTCCAAAGTAAGACAGCTGCGCTCCCTTGTTATCTCCATCTTCCTATATGCTTGCGAAGCATGGACCCCTCACAGCAGATCTACAACGAAGAATACAAAGCATGCAGATGCGGTGCTAAAGAAGACTTCTGGGCATTTCAGTTTCTTCGCCACTGAGAGCACGTCATCATGTTGTCCAATGGCTTGTGTGATGGTCTGTCGGACTTCGTTGTTGATGTGCTATCCTATCCTATCCTATCCTGTCCCATAACCCGAAGGTCGTAGGGGCACCACAGATGATCGTTTAACCAGCATACTCCATCTTTCTCTGTCCTCAGCAGCCCTCATGGCTTCGCTCAGTGTCAAACCAGTCCATTCTCGAATGTTGTCCTCCCACCTCTTTTTCGGTCTCCCCCTTCTTCTACCTCCTTGCACTGTGCCTTGCAGAATGGTCTTTGCAAGGCCTGATGATCTGGTGACGTGGCCATACCATCGGAGTTTCCGTTTCTTCACCACTGTAAGCAGGTCATCGTGTTGTCCAATGGCTTGTGTGATGGTCTGTCGGACTTCGTCATTGGTGATGTGTTGGGTATAGGAAATGCACAGAAGTCTTCTGTAGCATGTTGATGTGCTGGGTGTAGGAAATGCCCAGAAGTCTTCTGTGACACACCATCTCCATGCTTTTTCGCAAGCTTATAGGAAGATGGAGGTGACAAGGGAACGCAGCAGTCTTACCTTGGAGTATAGACTGATGGTCCTGTCTTTCCAAATGGGTTTCAACCTTGTCAGGGCAGCAGTTGTTTGTGCGATCCTGGAGACGACTTCCTGTCGGGACCCATTGTCTGGTAGAATGGCTCCTAAATATGTGAAGCTATACACTGGGTTCAGATATGGTCCCTGGTCTCTGATGCCCATTTTGATGCCTTTGGTGTTCGTCATCATTTTGGTCTTCTCTGCATTTATCTCCATTCCTTAGTCTCTGGAGGTTGTGTCAAGCCTCTGTACCACCTGTTTAAGTACCTTGTTCCTCTCCAGCCAAACCATCAATGTCAACCGCAAAACGGAGGTTGGAGATTGCTCTACCCCCTATGATGGGTTTCCGTTTGGTGTGTGGTTGTAAAGGTCAGAGCAGTACTCTGTCCATCTATCCAAGACTTCTTGTACTTGTGTAAGGCATATGCCAGACTTGCTTTGGATCGTGGAGGCCTTGGGCTGTTTACCACTTGTCAACCGCTTCACAGTCTGGTAGGCCTTCTTGCTGTTGTTCTTGTTCAGACTGTTCTCTATTTCCTGGCATTGATCGTCTATCCAGTTCTCCTTTGCTGTGCGCATGCCTTTGCGGATGTCATTGTTGATTTTTCGGTAGCCATCATCTCCCTGTGAGATGTTCTTTTTCTTTTTCATCTCTCTTCATTTATCACGGAGGTCAAAAAGTTCAAGTGTGATCCACGGCATCTTCTTTGGCCAGTGCTTGCCAAGGAGCTTAGTGGCGGCATCTGTCACAGCTGAGTTGAAGGTGGTGGTCATGGTGTTGACATCTACTTCATTAGCTCCCAAAATGAGCAGTGGTGTAAATTTCCCTCTAGTTGTGGCTTGGAATATTTCTGCCACCTCCGGGTCTTGCAGTTTGTCCAGGTTGAACTTCAGTCTAGTGCACTTTGCTGTGTTTACTCTCTTCAAAGTGGAGCCGGAATGACATCACCACGAGATCGTGGTCACTTCCGATGTCTGCTCCTGGAAACGTGCGTGTCCTGCCAATGTTGATGCTTGATCTGAAGCATTTCTTGACCATGATGTAGTCGATCTGGTTGTGATGCTCCCCGCCGGGACTGTGCCATGTCCATCGCCTTGATATTTTGTGGAGACCAAGCATGTTTGCCAGTATCAGATTGTTGTATCTGGCAAACTCCAAGAGTCTCAGACCTCTCTGATTTGTCTCGTTGTTGCAGTTGGGTCCACATGTGTCTCCCCACCTGTGGTGCGCATCTTGGCCAATCTGGCATTCCAGTACCCTTGCACTATAATGTCCTTCTTTGGGACTTGGTCAAGGACACCCTGTAGAGTTTCATAGAAATCCTCTACTTCGCTCTCATCATAGTCTGATGTTGGGGCATAGGCCTTGATGATGGTGATGTTGAAAGGGGCTGCTCTCAGACGGGTGGTAATGAGTCTACTGGAGACTGGGCGGCAACCCATGACTGTGGCTAGAATGCCCTTGTGGACCAAGAATCCAACTCCGAGTTCGTGCCTGTCATCTCTTCCGCTGAAATAACGCTGGTGGCCTTTGTGACGGTGAGTCTATTGTTACTGGGCTCTGCACAATGGAATGTTATTAACCACTCATCTTTGTCTGCGGGAATCGGCTAGTGTAATCACCCTATGACTAATCTTAATACATTTATAAGTTTAGCTCGGTCTATGTACAAATAGGGATAAAGAGATAGGGAGAAAAGGGTGATCGCATCACTGACACACTATCTCTTACTCGGCTATGAAACATATGTAGTCCAGCCACTTGTTAACATTAAATATCACACATTTATTTTCTCTACTCTATACATAATTCTCTAAACACTCTATTAACTTAAATGTCCAAATTCACGTCGAATAGTTCGTTTCTTGATGTGTCTATGCTGCTACTGTTCTTGATATTTGCTACAGTCTCATCATTGGGCTATTTGTTCTGGTTGGCCTAATGTTGGTTTCAGGAGAGTGGACTACCGCACAGTCCTTCTATGTCAGTGTGGGTGCACGCTTTCGGTATCACTTAAAAACTGCAGTTTGAGGTGTGTTGATGGTATCTCCTCCTTGGTGGTAGACTATTGGGCTAGCGACCCCCGTTGGGGTGCCGGGGGTTTCAGTATAAATAGTATACCCACTTTCTGGAAATTTAGTGCTTTAAATTCCCACTGTCGCTGTCTTTCTCATTTGCTCTTTCTGATTCCTGCTCTTTTCTATCAATCTGCTATACTATCGTCTTCTTCGCTAGACCAGTCTCCTACCTTTTTTCTTGAAAACTCTTTCGGGACAAGACTCCTTGTTTGTGTATGAGGTCTGTTGGACCAGCTTGGGAATATTGGACGCTTTCTGCCAGGTGGTCACTAAGGCTTCCTATGATGTTATTATTTAGCAATGTAGGCATTTTATATGTATGTGTTTTGTTGATACTTTATAATGATGTTTGTATTCTATTTTGTTTTTTGTAAACGGGGGTTCGATAAGTTGGGGTGAAGCCTCAGCTGTCCCCTGCGTGGGATGTCTTTATTGTAAAGTGACTGGCTGGTGGAGAGCTTTCGGTTTTTACCATTAGGGTTGTTTCATCAGATCTTTTATGCGGATCGGGGGTTTTCCGGTCCTGATTTGGCTCGGAAGAGTCCGCTGGACCTAAAGCAATAATAATGTAATGTAATGTAATTGGTCTAGCGTAGCTCAGTGCTAGTTGCTCCACTGCAGGCCGAATGTCAAAGTTGACGCTTAGAGGTCTTCCTCCTGCCTTGGGCCAACGATGCCTCCTCGTCTGCAAAATATGAGACGAATTTCTTCAACACCGTTTTTACTAAGGGTGTGCAGAGCGTCTCACTGATGGTGCGAAACAGCCCTCGGTAATAGCTCCACTTATAGATATATATATAAGCGACGAACTATCTTCTATGTCCGTGGTCCACTGGAATCTCCACTCTAATTCTTATACATATACACATCATGTCTAAACTAAACACATGGAGAAGTAATTAACAATATACATATTCTCCGGTATAGGCACTGGTCTGCAATAATACACATAGGAGAAATAACAGTGGGTCCGTAGGGGATACCTCCTGGTGGCGAAACCGGTCGCGTTTTTTCCACGTGGTCAAGCAAAGTTTGACTAACATTCACAATTCTAAACATGGCAAAACTTCACAACCATAATACAGGAATAATATCAATAAAGCGAGATGAAACAAAAAATAGATCATTTACTTTTCTGACAATGTCAGGCTGTGGCTATACTAGGTTGAATTGAATTTCACCCGTCCCTGAATTAGTCTTCTGCTAGCAATCTTTCAGAGCGTTGCTCCATCTCGTGTGAGAGTTAGGCAGAGAATGACTACCTATTGTTGTGGTCAACAAAAGCCAGTGAAAACTAGTACTACAAGTGGCGCCTCTAGTGGGTGTCTCTGGCCATAAATCATTTGAATGAGGTCACTGCCTAACTGAGCCAGCGTTAGCGTACACATGCTTAGCACACAACTGACTTGCGTCGTCTGCTTATCATCAACTGTAATATACAAATGCTACAAAATGCTGAACTATTTAAGGCGAGAAGTCTTAGTGCAAGGTCTAAATCTAGCCTTCTGTGACATTGTTTCACCTAAAACTTTCCAGCGCAGTTCGCTGATACCAAAAATATTCCATCACTAGTGGTCCAGCTCATGGGCCAGTTCTAATTTTCCCTCTGCAGTTAGGGACCTGCCATTCCAGGTTCCTATGACGATGTTGTTTCTCGTGCGGATCTTGCTAAGTTGTCCATCAGTAGCACACTTATCACCTCCGTCCTTGTGGCCAACGGAAGGCGCGGTCCTTGGTGACTCGGGCGACGACCGATCCGGTATGGAGTGAATGGTTGTTTTCATCATGCAGTGTGTCTTGGGCAAAAACGACCTGGCAGGGCCCAATCCTCTCCAGGCTGTTGGCCACAGCCGATATCCACGAATACAGTGTGGCTCGCCTTGGCCCCGAGCACGTGGTCGTTGAACCTGTAGTAACATGAGGTTCTCCGTCCTTACCGGTGACTTCTGTGTAGAAGACTTTCGCCCAGTGATGCCGTGCTGGGCCTCACCCCTGTTATTCACCTCTTACGACACGCCGGGAAACGTTGGATCTATTCCATTCAGTGCCCGAACCCACAGGACCTTCACAGCAGAACTATAATAAAGAATACAAAGCATGGAGATGAGGTGCTACAGAAGACTCATGGGCATTTCTTATACTCAGCACATCGCCAACGACAAAGTCCGACAGACCATCACACACAAGCCATTGGAAAACACGATGACCTGCTCACAATGAAACGGAAACTCCGATGGAATGGCCACGTCACCAGAGCATCAGGCCTTGGGAGGCAGAAGAAGAGGGAGACAAAAAAAGAGGTGGGAGGACAACATTCAAGAATGGACTGGCTTGAGAATGAGCGAAGCCATGAGGGTTGCTGAGGACAGAGAAAGGTGGAGTACTCTGGTTAACCATCATCTGTGGTGCCCCAACGACTGGATATAAGATAAGATAAGATAAGACAACTTTATTATCTTTTACAAGAAATTACATTGTGGTGTACAACTACAATCAACAAGGAATAAACATCACAATAGTAATAACAACAATCATAATGACAATGAGGATAAAAAATGCACAGTCACATATGAATATAATTACACTAAGCATGCTAACATTAAACGACAGCAAATGTGAAATGAAATTATTTTGGGCAAACAAAACACACACACACACACACACACACACACATATCATTTATTAAGTAATGAGACAGCCTTTGGAATAAAACTGTTTTTCGTTCTGAGAGTTCTGACCCTTGGTGTTTGGTAGCGCCTTCCAGAAGGCAGGAACTGGAAGTGGTGCGCAAGCACATGAGTGCTATCCAGCACAAAGCAACTGGCTTTCCGTACAACACGTCTTTCATACAACACCTGCAGACTCTCTTGTTTCACTCCCACAACCCTCCCACAGACTTTCACCACTCGATCCAGCATACTTTTGTTTTTTACACACAAACTTCAATACCAGCAGATAAAAGAAAAGGTAAGAACAGACTCAATAAAAGAAGAGTAAAAGGTCTGAAGGATGCGGCTACTGACTTGGAGATTTCGAAGTTTTTGAAGGCAGTAAATTCTAGACTGACATTTTTTGTGGATGGCCCGGGTGTTTGCAGTGAAGTTCAGTCTCTCGTCAATGATGGTTCCCAGGTATTTGTATTGGGTGACTCTCTCGACTGTAACACCATCAATGACAAGGTCTGGAATGAGAGCGTTGTTTTTACAAAAGTCAATGACCAGTTCCTTAGTTTTCTTGACATTTAAGTCCAGATAGTTTTGTTTGCACCAGGAGCTGAACCTATCAACTGCAGAGAAATACACAGCATTTGAATTGGACAGGTCCACAAAGGCAGAGTCATCCGAGTATTTTATGACCGGTGAGGCATCAGTTCCTCTGCAGTCGTTTGTGTAGAGCGTGAAAAGTACCGGAGAAAGAACCGTACCCTGAGGAGCTCCTGTGGACGTTTGTTTGAGAGATGAGACAGCAGAGTGAAAGCGGACGACCTGAGATCTGGACACGAGGAAGTGAACGATCCACAGGACGAGTCTAGGAGGGACAGTGTAAGACAAAAGCTTCTGAGCCATGAGGTGTGGCTGTATGGTTATTGAAAGCAAGAGAAAAGTCTATAAATAGGATACGGACAAAGGAACCAGAGGTCTCTAAGTGATCATAAGCATTGTGGAGAAGCGTCAGAGTAGCGTCGTCGGTACTACGATTGGGTTTGTATGCAAATTGAAGAGGATCAGAGAAAGGCTGAGTGTGACAAAGAAGACGAGAAAGAAGAATCCGTTCGAGACATTTCATAGCTATGGATGTCAGGGCAACAGGGCGGTAGTCGTTGAGTTCTTTGGGTTTACTGTTTTTGGACACGGGACAGATGATAGAGTGTTTCCATACACTAGGTACAACACAATCCCTGACTGACCACGAGAATAGCTGACTGAATACTAAGCACAACTGTGCAGCGCACCACTTCAAGGTCCTACCCCCTATACCATCAGGGCCAGTGGCCTTTCTCAGATTCAGTCTCTTAAACATGGACTCAACTGTGGCACCATCGATCTCAAAGTCAGCATCACCATCAACCACGTCTTGTTCTAAACGAGAAATAATATCATCAACGTCGTCTTTTGTGTCATCGCGTTCAAAACGTCAGTAAAATGAATTTAGTTCTTCTGACATTTTAATTCGGTTTTCAAGAGGAAGGTCACAGTTAGTTGACTTCAGCTTCGCTTGACCGGACAGAGTTTTCAACCCCTTCCACGCATCAGCCAGGTTACCGCCGCTCGAACTGTGATTCTACCTTTTCCTTATATTGCCGTTTAGCATCCTGAATATGACAGGATAGTAACTGCACTGTCCTCCCCACATCTACCAGTGAACTGAAACCAAAGGTCATCACACCACAGGAGGTCATGAACAAACTCAGACAATACCAGGCAAGACCAAAAGAAAATACTATGGTCGCTCAAGTCGCCCCCTGCCAACACTGAAAACAGGGGGTGGAGGTGTATGTGCAACTCCCTACTGGCGACTGCTGAAACCCAGCACATGTGGCGGGAAACACATCGTCAGAAAAAAACAACGGCAAAGACTCATGCCGACGTCAAATCAAGGTAAAGAAAACATTCCCGATACAAATTATATTAAGACACCAGAAAAAAACGAAGACCGCACCAGCTGCCCGAAATGCAGCAGACATCGAACTGCGAACTGACAATTACACAACCAGATATGGCAGGCCTGTTAGGCCACCACAAAGACTAAGATACAATCAGAGATTTGACATCGAGAACTGAAACGAAAACATTACAACATGAATTAAGAGAGTTGAAAATTTTATTGAATGACTAATTAAATCTTAAACTAGTTACGGTGCTATCGCAAATAGGCGTCTGCTAAGGACATATTTTTCCTAGCGTTCCTCATAAATTCTTACAACGCTACGTTTCTTTTTTAACATCTAGCCATGTATTATATTTGAACCGAAGACTCTTCAACTTCAACTTCAATTTTTTATTGACTCTAAGTACATATACTACGCAAAATAATTGAAGGGCCACTCTCATATTTCATTTCCTGTCCTGTCCTGTCCTGTCCTGTCCTGTCCCGTAACCCGAAGGTCGTAGGGGCACCACAGATGATCGTTTAACCAGCATACTCCATCTTTCTCTGTCCTCAGCAGCCCTGATGGCTTCGCTCAGTGTCAAACCAGTCCATTCTCGAATGTTGTCCTCCCACCTCTTTTTCGGTCTCCCTCTTCTTCTACCTCCTTGCACTGTGCCTAGCAGAATGGTCTTTGCAAGGCCTGATGATCTGGTGACGTGGCCTTACCATCGGAGTTTCCGTTTCTTCACCACTGTGAGCAGGTCATCGTGTTGTCCAACGGCTTGTGTGATGGTCTGTCGGACTTCGTCGTTGGTGATGTGTTGGCTATAGGAAATGCCCAGAAGTCTTCTGTAGCACCTCATCTCCATGCTTTGTATTCTCCGTTGGAGATCTGCTGTGAGGGTCCATGCCTCGCAAGCATATAGGAAGATGGACATGACAAGGGAGCGCAGCAGTCTTACTTTGGAATGTAGACTGATGGTCCTGTCTTTCCAAATGGGCTTCAACCTTATCAGGGCAGCAGTTGTTTGTGCGATCCTGGAGAGGACTTCATGTCGGGACCCATTGTCTGATACAATGGCTCCTAAATAGGCTATTTGAAGCTATGCACTGTGTTGAGGGATTGGCCTTCATTTAGTTTCATTATTTTTTGCTGCTATCAATAATATCGCTTATCTTGCTTATGTCAAAACTTATCCTGTACAGTAACATTCAAGACAATCTTATTCTGACAAGTAATCACATGTGTGAGTTTTGAACTTTCTGCACTGAGTTGAAAAACAAACCCAATTTTTACAAAAAAATGACCCTGGCGTGACACGTGAGGCGTGAGGTGTGAGGTTCTATGGCCCAGCAGCCTAATTTATTGTTGTCTTGCTAATAAAGCAAAATTTTCAACATTAAAAAGTGATTTGCACGCAAAAGGCTTGCATTTTCTGAGTTCAGTTCAACAATCGGCGCTTTTTTCTGGGTATAAATGGCAGCGCTTTTGCTGCTTTTCTAACCATGCCCCCAAGGCGGCGATTGACTGATGCGGATAGAGGCAGAGCTATTGCATGGCTTCAGGAAGGGGTGGGGGTGAGAGAAGTTGGCAGGTGGCTGGGCGTGTCCCACTCCATTGTCCAAAGGCTGCAGGAGCGCTTTAACAACACTGGAAGCGTCCAAGAACCAAGAAGTTTCGGACGCCCCCGCGTTACCACTGCAAAACAAGACCATTTCATCACCCTGTCAGCTCTGAGGATGAGGTCCGCTACAGCAAACACCATCAGAAGACAGCTTCACGCAGCCAGCAATGTTAACATCAGCGACCAGACAATTCGCAACCGTCTACACGAGGCAAACCTGCGATCAAGACGACCAGCAGTACGGCCTTTGCTCACCCCAGCTCACCGTGCAGCGCGTTTGGCCTGGGCTCGGCGTCATTTGGTGTGGACTAGGCAACATTGGTCAAGGGTGCTCTTTACAGACGAGTCTCGGTTCTCCTTGTCTTTCAAAGACCGTCGAGTGAATGTTTGGAGGCGTCCACGGGAGCGTTTTGCTGATGCGACGGTGCATGACCGCTTTGGTGGTAGATCTGTCATGATGTGGGGTGGCTTCGCATTAAACTTCAGAACACCCCTGCTCCAAATTCATGGTAACTTAAACGGTATTGGCTACAGGAATGACGTCCTACAACCTAGGGTTCTCCCAGCTCTGTGGGCCATTGGGGAAGGTGCCATACTACAGGACGATAATGCCAGACCCCACCGAGCGCGTATCGTCAATGACTTCCTGCAGCAACAGCACGTCATAAGGATGGATTGGCCGGCTCGATCACTCGATTTGAACCCCATAGAACATCTGTGGGATGTCTTGGGTCGAAAGACACGGGCAAACCTCCCTCCAGGAGCTAACCTTGAAGTTCTGGCCCAAGTTCTCCAGCAAGAGTGGTTGGCCATCCCAGGAAACATCCTCCATAACCTGATACGTTCCATGAGACAACGATGCCAAGACTGCATTGATGCAAACGGTGGCCACAACCGATAACGACTCTATATATTTTTGGTTTCTAAAGTTTTGATTTTGTAAATGAGGGGTACGTCCAGTTAAATTGAATTTACTCGAATTTTAAGCGACTGATGTCTAAAATGTTTTTGTTATTGATGCAGAAATGATTGCAATAAAATATAATGAACTAATAAATTTAAGTCGTTTTTTCTGATTTAAAGTATGTCCAAGTGGCCCTTGTATTATTTTGAGTAGTATATAACAATATACTAGAAAAAACAGTTAAAAAAACGATTAAAAAAACGATACAAATAAAAAAAATACATTCACGCAACATAGACTCGCACACCACACCGACTCAACCAAAGCTTTTTGGTTTTGAGATTAGGTCAGACAGGCTAGCTATAAATAGTTTCGCCGATGCTACCTTTCCTTTCCTTTCTCTGGAATGGAGGATGCAGGCAAGCTATAAATAGCCTGCAGCCAGCAAAATGTGGAGGCACTAAACAGTGCTGCTCACATAGGCATTGAGCTGGTGTGACACCATCATTGTATCACAGCAAATAATATCACATTGCTACTTACTGTATCACATCACCTGTATTAAAGTATAAAGTCAGTTAGGAGAGCCAACAGTCTTGCTTGCTTCGTTTATTGCACGTATGTGTTCTGTTGTGAATTAGGTTACAATTATGGAATTTACATGTAGGATTCGTGTTAAATTGGTTTGCATTTTGTAAGAAGGGAGATAAACATGACTACAGGCTCACCGTACTAAATAAAACATTTGCTTTCTGGAATTTCATTATTCATTCTTATGCGAGATGTCAAGCAGAGATCAAGGAAATAAACGATTGAGAAACTAAACACACTATTGTCATGTCTTCTTTATTCCTGTATTGCTTGTCTTCTTTCCTTACCTGTTCACAAGGCAGAAAGATGTCCGTCTGCAGTTCAGGTTTCATCATGAAGCACAACAGGGACGAATTGAAGGAGATGAATTCTGGAACTTTCGTTTCAATAATAATAATAATAATAATAATAATAATAATAATAATAATAATAATAATAATAATAATAATAATAATAATAATAATTGTATATAAATATTATGGAAGGAGGGGGTTAGGCGGGTTTGAGTTTTTTTTTACATTTTTTTTAATTTTGCTGGGGTAGCAAACCGGAGCACCCGGAGAAAACCCCTGAGAAGGAGCGCGAGTCGAAAGTAAATAATATTCGGAAAAACATAACGCCCAGAGGTTGGATCGATCCCCCACACCTGTCAATTATCAACATTGGCAGGACACGCACGTTTCCAGGAGCAGATATCGGAAGTGACCACGATCTCGTGATGATGTCTTCCAGTCTCCACTTCATGAGAGTAAACACAGCAAAGTGCACCTGACTGAAGTTCGACCTGGACAAACTGCAAGATCCGGACGTGGCAGTTAGGCCATGTATTCCAAATATGTTTTTCCTAATGAGTTTTGGGTTGTTATATCAAGGCTTCGCATTAGAGACGTCTTTCAATATTTATGTTGCCCGCAGTGATCTTGACCTTTAACCTTTCGTTTAATGGAGTAATTCAAACTTTGCAAATGCCCTGGTTATGTGTGTCTACCAAAACTTAATGTTGTCCTACAAGTAGCATTTGAAATATGAAAACATTGCTTCAACAAATAGATGTCATGGTAACACAGAGGTCAGAGAAATTGAACCTTGCAATGTACAATTACTACAACCTTTGGTGACTGATTTGAACCAATAAAGTCAACTGTAGCACTCGGACACTTAGACCCTCAGTTCGGCCGTGCCTTCAGCTGCTCTCTGAGCTGGTTAAGGGCTACATAAGTACAATATTATTCAATTCAACTCAATGTACTGGCCAGCGACGCTATCTGAATAACACATTTATAAAAATTGAAGATAGTGGTACTCTAAGAGGTGGTGGTGGTGGTGGTGATACTTATGATGGTGCTGATGATGGAGTTGATGCTGATGGTGATGACGCTGCTGTTGATGATGATTATCAACAACAAAATAGAAGAATAAGCAAGATTCTTACCGTTTGGCAAGGTTGATGCCTCGGCCACTGTGTTCGTGGTTGTGGACGGTGGTTAGAGAGAGAGGTAGGACAACGAAGAAAAATATTAGTACTACTGTCCAATTCTAAATATAGAGTGACAAACTGACTGACGGAATTACATCGACCCCATGTCTTATTGTGATTCCATAGACTGTGATACTGTTTTCGTTTTTATGCAGCTACATTCCCGTATATATATATAAATATACTCCTGAACACACGCCTAAACACACACACTCCAAGCACTCAGGGCGATTACTAAGTGGAGTAACTAAGACTTACCACAGCCTCGCGTTTGATTATGTAAATAGTGATTAAAAGAAGAAAAAGTAAACATGTTACCGTATCACATATCAATATTAACATAATACATTGTTACAACACACGTATAATATATACAAGTGATACAGCCATAAGAAGGAATAAAATAAACCAGGTAAAAAGTAAAATACTACTAAATTAGATACGGATGCTATAAGCATATTAAATTTTCCCAATAACAACTATAATACCAATAATGTCTCCAAATCAAGAACAAAATTAAAAACATTTTTTTTAGGTGAATTTTTTTAACGATTAAAATGACTGATTTAAAAATGATAATAACAATTTCAGATCATCATTCAACATAACGTTTTGTATCTAAACCATAATCACCATCATCACCACCACCCATACTATTGTCACAAATAGCGCGGTACACTGTAGACTACTCAGCACAACATGATCACTCGCCCGGTCCCAACCACCGAAAGCAGCAGCCAGAGAAAAAAAATACCAAAAAAAATAAAATTAAAATAAAAAGAGCCCGAGCCTCACCAAACCTGGCTGGCATGGGCGAGGCAACAACAGCGCCAGCATCACACCAACATCCTCCGCCTCAGCAACTGAATCTCAGCTAGCCACCCCCGCACACATCCACGCACCTCCTCTCCCTCCACCCGCCCCCTCCCACCCACACGCAAACATTCACACCATCCGCTCATTCATTACAAAAAGTTTCCCGCGGGTGATCTAAATAAATTTCTGATTAGAGCTTTCGTGATCCTCCACCCTGCTTGTGGATGGGGCGAGAGCAGCGCCGAAGTGGGCCTGGCAATTTCATATTTTATGCATTAGATATTGAAGGTCTGTAAACGTTGGAATGACACTCGGGCAATCATAGAAATGTTGACTCGTGAGCGGCCGGCCACAGACACAGGCAGCGGGGTTTATATGGAACTTTAGGTAGCCAGTCTTAAGTCGGTGAAATAGCGCGGTTTCCATTGTTGTTAAGTAATCAGGTGCCGAGTATTCCAGAGCATGACAAACGGGCCAGTGCCGCGATGTTGCTATTTCGTTGTATTTTGCTTTCCATTTGTCAAAAGCGGTTTTCTTAAGTTTTTTACATAGTTCTGATTTGGTTTGTCCGATTATGTGTGTGACCGTGGGCAATGCAGCAGCCTGTTTATCCGCGCTATCAGCCATTGCGTTACCATGGATATTGGTGTGGCTGGGCACCCACAAGAAATCTACCCGAGTGCCCCTAACCACCAGTTGGTGATGCATATGGAGACATTCCAACAGGAGATCGAATCTGTTTTTGCCGGGATTTTCCAGCGCTTGCAGTGATGACTTAGAGTCCGTTACAATCACCACACGGAGTAGCTGCTGGGGAAGATCCGAGATAAATGACAACGCGGCACTGATAGCGAATAGTTCTGCCGAACAAATGGAAATATCATCATCTAGCCTAAATTTCTTTGTGACGTTAAAGTCGGGGATATACGTAGCGCAACCTACTTGACCTGAGTCGAGCTTAGAGCCGTCGGTAAATATCTGAAGATGTTGACTGAACTCTGTGGCCAGCCGCTCCCTCGCCAAACTACTGATAAGCAGCGGGTTATCTTTCTTGTTGTAAGTTGAGTAGCTATAGGAGCATGACGGAACTAAAAGCAACCATGGAGGGATGATGCTCTGCGGAAGTTTTGAAACGGAGGACAGATCAATATTTGCTTCACTAATCAACGTGTTTGTGTATTTCCCATATGATAATGTTTTGGCAGCTATAGTGGGATACCTGTTAATTCTTGTATGTATACGGTCATCATCGTCGAAGTTAAGTGCTAATTCTACGAGAGTGGAATTTTCAACGATACGGGACCGGACTTGATACTGCGCACACCTCAGTTGAATGATCATATTGAAAAGGGAACTAGAATGTGAAAGTGTTAATCGACCGCAACCAATGCAACGACTACAATAGGCCTCAAGAACTTACCAGTTAGGATCACTAGCATAGCGAACGCAGCCACCAACATCCTCACACAAGTTTGGCCCAACATAATTGTTGGTATTTGTTTTTAGGTTTTAGCTCAGTCCAGTTACTACAAGGCCTGCTGTGTAGAATGTTCAATGTCTTCTTCTTCTTCTTCTTCTTCTTCTTCTTCAGGATACTGTAGATACTCCGACAGGTAAAAAAATAACATAAAACAACCTACACATTTATGGGGATCACACAGTGCCATTGTCACATGACTAATCGGCAGGGCCAATTGTATTCCTCGGCGTAGAAGAAACACATAGGACAAGATGGCAAAGCCATTCAAATGTAATTCCAGACAAGCACACGCCAATAGCTGAAAACTAAATGTTCCAAAAGAGTTCGTTTTGTGTTGCTGTGGCGTCTTGGTTTTATCCAAAAGAAGCAAAATCAAAACATGGAACGATCGACCACTACTTGAACTATCTGCAAGCTAAAATACCATCAAATTCTGTTTAGATAGAACCATTTTGGGATACAGCACAAAAGGTTTCTCGAAAATTATGAGCCTCAGCGACATTGACCTTTTGAGATTGTGCAGATACGAATAACATAAAAGGCTCTGTTGTAGGCAATGTACCTGAAAGTAAAAGTTACTAAAACTCAGTCAAGTCATAAGCTATTTTAAATAATGCAAAACAAGTTAGATATTGACCGACGGATCGACTGACCGACCGACGTGCTACATATTATGATTGGCCCTAACTTGAAGTAGCCTAAAGTGTTTTACCAAAAATCATCAAAAGTGGTCCAGCCGGTTGTGTGTGTGTGTGTGTGTGTGTGTGTGCGTGTGTGTGTGTGTATATATGTGTGTGTGTGTATAGGTGGGTGTGTGTGTGTGCGTGTGTGTGTGTATGTGTGTATATGTGTGTGTATATGTGTGTGTGCGCGTACGCGTGCACTTGCATAAATCTACAAATGGGTACCAGCCCTTGGCTTTCTTAGCTACAAATGGGTTCATTTGCAAGGAACCCACTTTTTTTCCCCCAGGACCCCACTGTTTTCTAAGTACACGGGAGTGTTCTTTTAGTGCATGGGAGTGCAGTTGTAGTGTTTTAAGAGTAGAAGGGAGTGCCCTATCCGGTACGGTACGGAGAAAATACAACCAATTTTTGAGCAAGTTTTGAGGAAAGTTCGACCTTATTTGTCCCTCATTGGAAAAGAACTAGGTCAACTTTTTAGACGAAAAGAGGTAAGAGCCAATTCTGCATCAGATTCTTACATTTTTGGATGAATTTTGCGCTCTTTCTATTAGAATCACCCCCACCCCTCCACCCCCTCCCCCCACACACACACTTTCCGATTCATACATCCTTAAATAAACATAGTTATGATATTTTGCAAATGTGTGTTTGTGTGTATGTGTTTGTGTTTGTGTGCTGCTTTCTATCACTCATGATCAGATGACTGTGGCCTTGAAAAGAAGTGATTATTTTGCGTTTGACTCCCTTCTGACCGACCAGCAATTAGAACATTATACTGATTGTTATTCATTGTTGCGTAGATATTTTCAACTCTTCTGCAAGGTGTCTAAACATACATTCCATGGTGTCTAAACTTTCATTTCAAGGTGTCTACATTTGCATTCCTGGGTGCCTAAAATTGCAGGGCAAGGTGATTAAACTGGAATTAACTTATATTACACACATAGAATACGTTTGGGAAATTGGGGTCAGTTGAGTTGGGACACAGGATGTCAAGGCCTTACTATATTTTAAATAGTTTTGTTTTTAAATGTGCATGATGATGAAAGGTGTTACTGGAGGTGTGAAAGTTCTCACTAGATCTCCTATTGATAAACATTTTCTAGACTATTATAATTGCACTCTTATTTTCCTACCTTGAATTTTCCAGTTGTGTTGTGACAGAAAGTGATTGGCCCTGTTTACCGGCACACCAATACAGTAAAAGCGTCATCTGCTATTCTATTTTTAGTGCTTGAGTTGTAGCTAGTAATAGGTACACACATTGCGGAATTTTTAAATATAAAAAGCCGTGCTTTCCAAAGAGTTTTTGGTTTGTTTGTTTGTTTGTTTGTTTTTATTTTGGAAAGCATAATTTTTAATGATCAACACTCACTGTGAATGTTAAAATGGATCTGTGGCAGGGGAGTCGCCAAAATCCATCCCTTTGCAGTATCTATCACTTGATGAAACCAAATCAGTTGGGATGTCTGCGTGCGTAAATGTACAGTGGCTCTGTGTGTGTGTGTGTGTGTGTGTGTGTGTGTGTGTGGTTGTGTGTGTATGTGTCTGTTTGTCACTGTGTGTACACTTGAATAAACGCACAAATGGGTAGCAGACCTTGTCTTTCTTAGTAACAAATGGGTTTATTTGCTTTGAACTCACATTTTTTCCAGGCCCACTTTTTCCTAAGTGCGCGAGAGTGCTCATTTAGTGCATGGGAGTGCAGCTGTAGTGCATGAGAATGTTTTAAGTACAAGGGAGTGCTCTGTTCAGGACAGAGAAATCCAGTCACGTTTGGGGAAAATTTGAAAGCAATTCGACCTATTTTGTCCCCTATAGGAGATCGCACAAATAACTGCTGCCCTGGCTATGTTGAAGCCAATTTGGAAAGACAGGACCATCAGTCTACATTCCAAGGTAAGGCTGCTGCGCTCCTTTGTCATCTCCATCTTCCTATATGCTTGCGAAACATGGACCCTCACAGCAGATCTCCAACCAAGCTATGGGTGCTACAGAACATCACCAATGACGAAGTTCGACAGACCATCAGACAAGGCATTGGACAACACGATGACCTGCTTACAGTTGTGAATAAACGGAAACTCCGATGGTATGGCCACGTAACCAGATCATCAGGTCTTGCAAAGACCATCTGCAAGGCACAGTGCAAGGAGGTAGAAGAAGAGGGAGACAGAAAAAGAGGTGGGAGGACAACATTCGAGAATGGACTGGTTTGACACTGAGAGAAACAATCAGATTTGCTGAGGACAGGAATAGATGGAGTACGCTGGTTAAACGAAAATCTGTGGTGCCCCTACGACCTCCGAGTTACGGGATAGGATAGAATAGGAGACGAATTATGTAAACTTTTTAGACGGAAAGAGCCCATTTTGCATCAGATTCTTACATTTTTAGACGAATTTTGCGCTCCTTCCGTTAAAAAAGCCCACTTTCCGATTCCTGCATTCTTAAATATACACAGTTCTCATCTTTTGCAAATATTTGTGTGCGCATGTGTACGCGTGTGTGTGTGTGAGCGTATGGGTGTGTGTGTGCGCGCGTGTGTGTGGGTGTGCGTGTGTATGTGATAAAGTAGCCTCTGTAATCGTTGTATACTGATGTATTTGACATTGTCTTCTCTTTCATCTTAGGTTTCACTAAAGAAATGCCAGGACATATATTTTTGTAATACTTAATTGTCTCTTGTTGTTGGTTGTTTTAAACCTGCACAGGCATTGTTATAAGTTATTGCTGTGTTATTTTGAAGAATTTGTTTATCAGCATTATCTAATACAGTTGTGGTAGGGGGAGCGAGGTGGGGAGTGGAGAGGGGCTTGTAGTTATGTACGACTCCTTCGGACCCTTCGGATGAGAGTGTAAACCGAGGACTATGTGCACCCATCCCATCGCCTGTTAAAGGTCCCTTCTCCCTCTCACCCGGTCGAGAGGGGCCGGGTAGCTCAGTTGGTAAGAGCGTCTTGCTAGTAACCGAAAGGTCGCTGGTTCGAATCCCGGATTGGTCAACGTGTGATCATATTATTTTCCCCTTTACCAACCACTGGCCCGCTGGTGTCAGTATAAATCGGTCCAGTAGTCACCTATATGCGAAAGTGTCGTGTGACTATAATCTACATACAAACAAACAACATCACCCGGTCGCACAGGATTGTGCTCATCCAGTTGTCTAGGCCTCAGTCAGATTATGCGCTCAAAGGTTGCCAGTGGGCGCCACGGGCGGCTTGAGTTAGAACCTGTATCGACCAGTGAGCAGCTCTTAAGCTGGAAAAGTGATATATATATATATATATATATATATATATATATATATATATATATATATATATATATATAGAGAGAGAGAGAGAGAGAGAGAGAGAGAGAGAGAGAGAGAGAGAGAGATATAGAGAGATATATATAGAGATATATACATTCCAAGGTAAGGCTGCTGCGCTCCCTTGTCATCTCCATCTTCCTATACGCTTGTGAAACATGGACCCTCACAGCAGATCTACAACGAAGAATAAAAAGCATGGAGATGAGGTGTCACAGAAGACTTCTGGGCATTTCCTATACCCAGCACATCACCCACGACGAAGTCCGACAGACCATCACACAAGCCATTGGACAACACGATGAACTGCTCACAGTGGAGAAAAAAACGGAAACTCCGATGGTATGGCTACGTCACCTGAGCATCAGGCCCTGCAGAGACCATCATGCAAGACACGGTGCAAAGAGGCAGAAGAAGAGGGAGACGGAAAAAGAGGCGGGAGGACAACATTCGAGAATGGACTGGCTTGACACTGAGCAAAACCATGAGGGTTGCTGAGGACAGAGAAAGATGGGAGCACGCTGGTTAAACGATCATCCCCAACGACTTTCGAGTTCTATTTTTCCTATTCATATTCTATCCCGTAACTCGGATGTCGTAGGGCCATTACATATGATCGTTTAACCAACGTGCTCAATGTTTCTCTTTCCTCGTCGTTGGTGATGTGTTGGTATAATAGGAAATGCCCAGAAGTCTTCTGTAGCACCTCGTCTCCAAGCTTGGTATTCTTCGTTGTAGGTCTGCTGTGAGGGTCCATGTTTCGCAAGCGTACAGGAAGATGAAGATGACAAGGGAGCCTAGCAGCCATACTTTAGAGTGCAGACTGATGGTCATAAATAAAATTTTAAAAAATAATAAAATGGGCCTATATCAATGCTTTCCTCCCCTTTTCCTCATCCCCTCCCCACCCCATATAGAACTGTATTTTCCCCATCTTTTCGGGTCGTCCGTACGCGGTTTGGGAACTGACCTCTTTATGCGTCGGTTTCGTTTCGTCAAAGACGCTGCCGTCCGTTCACATCCTTTGTGTCGACCAAACTGGGCTCTACTCTACCGCTTTGCTATCGAGAATCCACTGTTAGCGTGTAAGGCCATCGTGGTGAAAACTGAGCAGTTCTAGTTGTCGAGATAAATCTAAACTGTCATCGAGTGTATGGAGCATCATAGCGCACTGCTTACCTAAGACTAAAAGCCAACACTTTAAAACAGTCGGTCTCTCCAGCTAATCTCTGCAGTGTAAGGAGCAAAGCTGAAAGGCTTTCACTGCACTGTATTACATCCGTCCTTGACGAATGCCAAAAAATAAAATGGGACCCTCGTTACAACAGACAGACTACTAGATCATTTTTCTTTACCCTCGTCACGCCATGAGCGAGCGTCGGTCTGTCTGTTGAACTAGACAGTCTAGGGGAAAGAACGATTTAAAAAAAAAAATAAAAAAAGGTTGTGATGCGCTATTTTTAAAGAGAGATTTATTACTAACTTAGCGCCTGCTTTGTATTTATTTTTATTTAATGTTAGACATGTGTCACTAGTACAATTTTTTTAATGATACTCGAAAGGTGAGAGTTGGTAATGGTGGGGGGGGGGGGGGTAGAGAGGAAATGAAGTCAGGTGACAGTGATTCGGCTTATGGAAAGGGTTATTAGCATGCAACGGGTCACTTCCTTGGGACTATATCATCAAAGGGTAAAGCGAGGGGATCGTAGCGGTGCTTTAAGAGGGACGTTTGAAAAGGCGACTTGAAGTTCGAAACTGACTTTTGGGAAGTTGCGTTACCACTTTGTACAGCATACTCCGTGAGAACGTGATTGTATTATTGTTTTTAATCCATCGATGATAATCATAGCAATAACTAGCTTTGAGCAAAATCTTGTTTGTAATTTGGGGTAGTATACAAGAGCAATTTGTGATTCTACGAACACGAATACGACATATAGCTTTATAGATCCTCCAGTAGCTCGGTTTATTTTATAAGCTCTCTCTCTCTTTCTCTCTCTCTCTCTCTCTCTCTCTCTCTCTCTCTCTCTCTTCCTTTCTCTCTCTCTCTCTCTCTCTCTCTCTCTCTCTCTCTCTCTCTCTCTCTCTATTTTAAAATAAATTTAATGTGGTGCGTGCGCGTGTGCGTGCCTGTGTGCGTGTTATCATTTCGATGAATAAGAGGTTAATAAAACAACCAGCATTATTATCTCACTGAGAAATTACACTGTGGGTTCTTTCCGGTATACCTGGTCAGCCACCTACGCCTGTCTTTAATTTCCCAGTTCGAGATACTAATCAAAACAAAGGATGGTTTAATCTTGAATCTTAAAAACCCACCTTCAGGAACGCTTTAATCCACACATCACCAACAACAGTCACACAAGACTTGAAATGACGTCATATGATGTCGCACCAATGCTGAATTGCAACTTACGCTGTTATAAAGGCCCCCCACCCAGTACCAAGGCTTTGTTTACACTTGGCGAACACGGGTTTACCCTATCATTCGCATTGCTATTACATTAAATTAGTGTAAAACAATGATAAAGTGGGCTTTCGTTGCTCAAACCATCAACCGCTAAAATTTGAATTTTCCATTTCGGTTCTGACAGGAAGTGATTTTTCCTGTTTGTTTTTTTTTTTAAACGGTGAATCTCTACTACAGCCGTGTGACCATTGACCCTATTTCTGAGTAAGCTACACGGCTTGAACAAAGAATCTGGGGTAGGGTTTCCGAGCAGTTTTTGTTACGGGTTCTGTCTCTTACCGGTTTTGATAGATGCTACTTTTAGCTCAAGAATGTTGGTTAGCCGTTGCTATTATTAGGCACGAAAACTACGGAATGTATTCATTGTAACATTAATGTACTTTCGAAAAGAGTTATTTTGAGTTGTCAGCTGTCTTTCAGTGGAGCAACACTCACTGTGAATAATAAAAAGATCCGTCTAGGAGGCGTGGTGAATGTCGGTCCTTTTTAAATTAAAACGGTCATCTGAAAAGAAGAGTAAAAGTTGATTGCAGGATCTTTAAAAATTGACAAGCACAAACCTTTTGTGAGCTTCTTGATTAAAAAAAAAATGGTTCTCCAACATTTCAGACATAGGCTGTCTTCAGATCATCTGAAACCTGATCTTGTTGCTTTATCAACTGAGCTAAATCGGTCACTTATCCAACTGCACAGCACAGTACATGTACATTATATACTTGTACAAAGCGGAAACGTAGGCCATACGACTAATTAACCCCAAAACGAAACCGTACTGTCTCCTGCTAGTAGATGAACCCGCGGCCCGTCGCTTATCACGGCACTGCTTGCTTGCAAAGGAAACGACAGCAAAGCGATTGTTCTTCTAAGTTAATATAGAGCACGAGAACATTACTTTGTTAATGTGAGATTCCGCACTGCGCAAGCTGTGTAACAAATCGTGGATGTCATTGGGATAATATAAGACCCAATCACATAACAATACCAATAAAAATAATAATAAAAATAACAACAGCAACAATAACAATAATACTTTTTTTTTCTTTCCTTTTTTTTAAAAATCAATCAGAGGTACTAGGTTTGTATGGAATCCACTCCAACTCAAAAGTTTCAGCCCTCAGCATATTTTTTCCACCATATAGTATTTTCTTAAATAATTCTGGAAAGTCTGAAAAATGGGTATCAGTATAAATTTGGCATGCAACACAATCCAGTCAAATGTGGAGTCGGACGTGAAATTAGCATCATAGTTAAATAGAACAGTGTTTTTTGAAAGAGTTACGTTGACAGAGTTTAGACATTTGTGATTTACAGCGTTCTGAAACTGCAGCCAAAAGCGTTGTGCACACTTGCTGTACCTGCTGCCACACCCATTCTTGACAGGGCTACATTGGTTGCAATTATTCTGTGCACTATCCTAATTTGGAACCATTTTAATTTTACATCACGGATGCATATAATAATAATAATAATAATAATAATAATAATAATAATAATAATAATAATAATAATAATAATAATAATAATAACCATCATCATAATCATAATCATAATAATAATAATAGTAAGAAGAAGAAGAAGAAGAATAACCACACCATCATGAGGTGGGTTGCACAGTGTATAGGGAGCTGCGTTCCTACGCCTAAAGGTCGCGGGTTCGAACCCCTCAGGAAACGAACTTACGTGACGTAGGTACAAGACTTTTCAGGTCATTGAGAGTTTTCTCAGGATGCTCCGGTGTCCTCCCTCCATAGTCCTCCCTTCCTTCGAACATGATATAGGATGCGGTCCACGTACGTAGATTTCAAAAATAACAATTGATTTGTCTTCCGCCATCTGTAATAAGGAATTCTTCAGATCGCCGCGTTTTGAGTTCAATGCGTTTTGAGTTCAATTGAAGAAAGAGCGCGTGATTGCATCCTGTATTATTATTATTATTATTATTATTATTATTATTATTATTATTATTATTATTATTATTGTTATTGTTATTATTATTATTATTATTATTAACTAAATAATTAATTAATTCGTTCATTCATTCATTCATTCCCTTGTGTCCAATCATTACAGCTCACAGCTCTCTTGTTGTCTCCACATATTCTTCATTCATTCTTCTTCCTCCTTCCTAGCTTGAAGATTTACGTGAGACAGTGGCCTCTCCGCTTTCCGGCGCCACAATGTGTAATTAGCAAACGTGCATGGATTATATGAATAACTGTCTGCCGTCTTTGTTCTTCCTGGTGGGTTGTTTCTTCGTCATTTCTGTATCTAGCTCTCTCTGGATTGGGGATTTGGATTTTTTAAATTTTTAAAAATTTTTTTTAAATGTTCGGTCTGTGCTATCCTTTTTTTTCTCCTATTCCTGTAGCGAACGTAGACCATGTACCGGTTAAAATTAAACTGTAAGACGAGACAATATTCGTTGAGGGAAGTAATTTTGAAATGAGTGCGGCATTGAATGTTTAAAGATCATGACGCTCATGTCTTAGACGGTCAATGTCAGTAATATATTTTTTTAAAATACAAAAACACTAGGTCACTGTTCTCATCCTCTTCCCAATACTCGGTCGTCCAAAATGGCTCAGTTGGACGCGAGGATGCGCAAATTAGAGCAAGTGAGCGCTTTGAGTGAGATCCTGTTTTAGCCAACGCCTTGAGCAGAACTTCAACTGATAAAGCGCTAATATGAGAACACAATTATAATTTCCCAAACCTTATTATTATTATTATTATTATTATTATTATTATTATTATTATTATTATTATTATTATTATTATTATTATTATTATTATTATTGTATTTTGTTGTGCTGTAATGGATAACAATGCTTGTACTCTAGTCTAAGCGTCTAGCTGTGGTACCATGTCTGGAACGTAACCGTGGTGCTGTACAGGCTTTGATACTCAATAAAGTAATTCAAGATTAAATATTTCGTTCCGTTGTACATTATATATACATGTCCAAACCTTGTGGGTGTTTTGACAATAGGCTTACTTACTCGTGTAGCATTCGCCTACTTAATGTGTCTATAGCTGCACGCACCGCAAGAACGTGTCAACATACATTCATGTACACAGCTCAACTGGCAAGTACATGCGTTTTCAATTAAGACCCATCAACGTATAGAGAGTCCGAATAAACGACGGAATGCTTTTGTGAACTGACACCCCCCATACACCTTGTACACGATCAGGTCCCCAGCTTTAAATCGTATAATACGCCAGATTTGCACTCTTGAAGGGAGTTTCGCCATGGTCGTACCTTTCCATCATTATTATTATCATCACTATCTGTCATGTCATGTCAAGTTTTTCTACTTCGTGTTCGTATTATATAGACCCATTTAAAAGCTGAACTGTTCTGTTTTCACCTTCTGCCTTAATCATATAACAGTCTTTAAAGGCGTTTCGCCATGGTCGTACCGTTTTGTCATTATTGTTATCACTACTTGTCATGTCATTTCATGGCATGTCATGTGAACTTTTTTCTGTTTGTATTCCTATTATATAGACCTTTTTTCTTTTTTTTAATTATCGTACTACTATCCATTCTGTAGGTGATGTTTTGTTTTATATGATTTGTATCTCTTAAAGCCGCTTCTGCCTTTGTATCCTTCTTTCTTTCTTTCTTTCTTTATACTATAAATAAATGCATTCATTATAAAATTGTCTCTTCCTTATATCATGGAACCTTTAACCTACATCTATAATCTATGCATTGATCAAAGTCAGTTTCCTTTAATATTTAAAGAAGCTAAAGTGATACCTTTACCTAAAACAATTATACTTCAGTTCTTGAAAACTTTCGACCAATTTCCATTCTGCCTCTGCTATCAAAACCCCTGGAAAGACATATTCACATTAACCTTATGAAATACTTAGAAAATAACGTTCTTTTTTTATCACTTTCAATTTGGCTTCAGACCTAAACGCTCTTTCTTGTCAAACAGCGCTCACCCATATTTGTGATGTTTGGCTTGATGCTTTAAACAAGCAAGACATTGTAGGGGCAGTTTTTCTTGACCTTAAAAAGACATTTGACCTAGTTAACCATACTATTTTAATGAATAAGTTAAAATTCTATTTCAAAATTCTGCATCTGTATTATGTTTTAAATCATATTTATCAAACAGGCATCAATCATTATGCACTAATGGTTCCTTTTTGTGTTCTAATGAAGACCTGTGGAGTTCCTCAAGGATCGGCCCTTGGTCCTATTTTATTCTGTATATTTATCAATGACATGCCCCTTTTTCTCACACAAAATGTTAACCTTGACCTATATGCTGACGATTCATCCCTCCATACTCATAATACAAATCTACATCAGGTGGAACAAAGTCTTCAAATAAGCATAACCACCTGTATTGCACACAATGTAGAACTCATACAGCACACTGCATCTCAGCAAATCAAAACAACAAAATAAAAAAGGTCTCTTCATCTATAATTCTGTAACACGATCCCTGCTTAAATCATAATGATACGCGATAGACCAACCCTTCGATTGTATTATCATATTCAGAACAGTTGTTGTCAATAACCGAATGAATTAATAAGATTGAAGGAATAATTTGGAAGGATTGAATGATTAAAATCGAATATATGGGCCTGTTATAGCCGAATAAATATTTCAACGAATGACTGAAACAACATTCGTCACATAATTATCTTGCCTGTAAAGTGTAAAATGTGTGCCTTGTTATTTTCTGTCGTCCTTTCATTCCAGTCTATTTTACGGGGAAAAGGTTGAATGCAATATTACAGTTTTACTTATTCACTCAGACTAGACATGCACGCGTTTTACTTTTTTTTAAAATTACTTTCCAGGACACAATATACAGTGCAAGGACTTGCTTATACACAGGCCTTGCACAGCAGAAAAAGAAGATGTAAGATCTTCTAATACTGAATGGTAATATAGGAAGACTTACGTTATCGAACACTGGAGGGGAATCATGTATTAAAAAAATAATTTTCAGTCAGTGTTCTCTATTTATTTATTATTTTTTTTTTTGGAATGTAATCAATCTTATATAGTGCTCTTCCAGCTCAAGAAACTGCTCAATGAGCTGACTGATACAGGATCTGACTTAAGGCGGTTCTAGGCGCCCACCTGCAACCTTTGGACGCATGGTCTGACGCCCAGACGACTGAGCACAATCCTGGTTGACCGGGTATGTCTGTTGGATCAGCTTGGGAGTGTTGGACGCTTTCTGCCGGGTGGTCACTGGGGCTTCCTATGATGTTATTATTTAGCACTATAGGCATTTTATATGTATGTGTTTTGTTGATAATTTATAATGATGTTTGTATTCTATTTTGTTTTTGTAAACGGGGGTTCGAGTAGTTGGGGTAAAGCCTCAGCCGTCCCCTGCGTGGGATGTCTTTATTGTAAAGTGACTGGCCGGTGGAGGGCATTCAATTTTCCCACTAGGGTTGTTTCGGCAGATCTTTTATGCGGATTGGGGGTTGTCCGGTCCTGATTTGGCTCGGAAGAGTCCGCTGGACCTAAAGCAACAATCAATCAATCAATCAATCACGACCGGGTATGAGAGAAGGGACCTTGTGCGTGATGGAGTATTTGTGTAGCCGGCACTCTCCCGTCTAACACATGAGCGTCTGGGTCTTTAAAGTGATAAAACCAAAGTGATAATGATAAATTCGTTTATGTTTGAGACGTATATAAAGACTGCTTAATTAAATATAGATAATCGTGTCTATTTATTTGTGTGTGTATATGTGTGTGTGTTTGTGGGTGCGTGTGTTTGTGTGTTTTAGCGGGGATCAACGGCGACCAGCTACTTTCATCGGTTTTTTTTTTGTTTGAATGCTGTCCACGTTGAACGTTGCTATTTCATGGCAGTTCTTTACCGCAGTGTTGAACGCGACATGTCATCCATTCCTTCGTGGTTCTTATTCTTCTTTGTCTTTCTTTCATACCCGTTTGATAGCATGAGTAGTAGTGGTTCGTGGCGTTTTTACAGCGCGTCAGATTGCAGCTAGTGTAAATCTTGATTGACGTAAGGTTCAATTCCACCCTACAATGCGTAGCTGAGACTTAGCGGAGGTTTACGTTGGACTCTCCACTTTGTGAGAGGGATTGTACTGTCAACGGGTCTCAGCCTACGCCGCTTATGGGTTCAGTCCTGCCAGGTCCGAGTTACCAGCGTTTGTGAACAGCTCTTTGAGCAGGCAAGACCGCAGTAAGAAGAAGAACAAGCCTGGAGACTAGATAGGATAGGCTTGCAACTTCCTCTAGCACGAAGTTGCTATAGAATACAGTAGTGTAAGCTTCAAGACAAGTGCGAGAGGTTGAAGGAGACAAAACACATCAAAGTACAAGATTATCTAGAGGAAGTTGCAAGCCTATCCTATCCTATCCCGTAAGTCGGAGGTCGTAGGGGCACCACAGATGATCGTTTAACCAGCGTACTCCATCTTTCCCTGTCCTCAGCAACCCTGATGGTTTCGCTCAATGTCAAACCAGTCCATTCTCGAATGTTGTCCTCCCACCTCTTTTTCGGAATCCCTCTTCCTCTACCTCCTAGCACAGTGCCTTGCAGGATGGTCTGGGAGAATTTCTTCTTCTTCTCTGTTCTCAGGACATGCTAGAACTGATGGGTCTCCGTTTGGTGTGTGGTTGTAAAGGTCAGAGCAGTACTCTGTCCATCTATCCAAGACTTCTTGTTCTCCTGTAATGCATTATGCAACTTATGTAACTTGCTTTGGATCGTGGAGACCTTGGGCTGTTTAACACTTGTCAGCCGCTTCACAGTCTTGTAGGCCTTCTTGCTGTTGTTCTTGTTAGACTGCTCTCTATTTCCTGGCATTGATCTTCTATCCAGTTAAGATCTCCTTTGCTGTGCGCATGCCTTTTCGGATATCATTGTTGATTTTTCGATAGGCATCAACTCCCTGTGAGGTGTTCTTTTTCTTTTTCATCTCTCTTCGTTTATCACACAGATCCCAAAGTTCAAATGTGATCCACAGCTTCTTCTTTGGCCGGTGTTTCCAAGGATCTCCGTGGCGGTATCTGTCACAGAGTTGAAGGTGGTGGTCATACATATGGTGTTGACATCTATTTCACCAGCTCCCAAAATGAGCAGTGGTGCAAATTTTTCTCCAATTGTGGCCTAAAATATTTATCGCCCTGTGGGTTCGGGCACTGAATAGAATAGACACAACGTTTCCCGGCGTTTCGTAAGAGGCGATTAACAAGGGTGATGTCAGCACGGCATCACTGGGCGAAAGTCTTCTACACAGAAGTCACCGGCCAGGACGGAGGAACCTCACGTTACTAAAGGTTCAACGACCACGTGCTCGGGGCTAAGGCGAGCCACACTGTATTCGTGGATATTGGCTGTGGCCAACAGCCTGGAGAGGATTGGGACCTGCCAGGTCTTTCTTGCACTGCATGATGAATAAAACAATTTACTCCAAGTTGGAAGCCAACTCTTAAAATTGAACGGACCAAGTTACGGGCTAACAACTAAAGAACGATATACCTTTTTTCTGTTTGCCGCCTGTGATATTTACTTCTACATTGGAAGTCGGAAAAAGCGTGTGAATGGCGTGTGAATGGGTCTCATGTGCTGTTCATTGACAAACTTCTCCACTCCTTCGCACACGAAATGCGCGACATTTTTTTCTAAAATAACACTTACAAGAATTGAAGTCCCCACATACTGGGAATTTGAAAAGGCAAGTAGGTACACAATTGCTCTCTCGAAATATGGGATTAGAAAAGGCTAGCGGTTTAATAAATGCTATGTCTGTGGCTAAGATGTCTAGCGTCTGTTAAAAAACATTGAAGCATGAATGGCAGTTTCTCACTTTAAAGGGTTGTGTTGGTAAAGGCACACCTAGGAAAAGCTACAAACCGCAAGGTTAACCAATAAGATAAAAAGTACATCTATAGCTACACAAGCTAGCGCAGACGTACACACATACGTTACGTACGCGTATATGTAGACGCAAACATACAAATATGCACGCACACACACACACACACACACACACACACACACACACACACACACCCGCACACACACACATATATTACACCACACCGACTCTCACTCTGTGTGTGTGTGTTCGTATGTGTGTGTCTCTCTCACACACACAAATACTGTATGGTCTCTTGTATAGTTCTCAAAGAGCTGTTCAAGGTGCTGAACGAATGCTAAAAAAAGCTAAAGCCGCCCAAAGGAATAGATGGGAACACAGAATAGCAGCAGTCACATCGAATCCAGTATATGGCCTATGTAATAGGCCTACATTAACAGATAGAGAGGCCGTATAAATGAGAGAGGTGCATGCCTTGTGTTGAAAAAGAAAACGGGAGGATCAAAGAGCGGGTAGGAACAAGAGGGGTACCGGGTGAAGGATTAAGTTAGGTTTGGGAAGAGAGAGGGAAAATTAGATTTTTTTAAAAAAATTAGGTTAATCTGACTAAACTCTTTAGGTTGCCAACAGATTAGGCATTGGCAGACATGTGTCACCTAAGGGGGGTTGATAAATGGAACTAGAACAAACTCGTGCAAGAAGAAACACGGAAATTGAAATAGGTCTGTCTGTTCGTCTGTTTACACTCCACTCCACTCTCTCTCTCTCTCTCTCTCTCTCTCTCTCTCTCTCTCTCCTGCAGACGAGCTAAATGTAACAAAAATCTTATAAATATCTTGGTGTGGTCTTCACGACAAAACTGTTTCATCGGCTTTGTTGGAGGTCTGCAGAAAGCAATAAGGGGTGTAATAAAAATCCTTAAATCATTGACAAAAATTAACGTATCAAGGTCGTTTATATTCTGGAAACTATTTGACGCGCACGTCGAACCTATCTCGGCATATTCGGCGAATGTATGAAGGATGGAGAAAAGTTTATCTGTGATAGAAAAAGTAAATATATTTGCTATGAAAAGACTTGTAAAAAATCCCTCTGGATGCCTCCAACAAAATGCTTTATGTTGAAACAGGAAGGCATTTTTGTACATAAGAACATATATAAAGTGTGTTAAATACTGGAGGCGAGTTCTTAAACTGCCAATATTAGAAGTGATCCGACGCGACAGGCCTATAAAATTATGCTTGCACTACACGAGAAAAGTAATTTGAACTGGGTTTCTAAAATAAAATGAATTTTATGTGAACACGGGTTTGGTATTGTCTGGATTTCTCAAAATATTGGCCATAAAGTATGTTTTACATTAGAATTTTCTTTGAGACTAATTGCCTGTTTCAGACAAAACTGGCACGCACAAATTTCAAGTTCAAATAAATACAGTTGGTTTTATTCTTTTAAGAGTTTTTTTTTGTGAGGAAAAAAGGTACATACATTTTATTACAAACAAATGGCACCGAGATTCTCTAGTGAGATTCAGAATCAGAGCAACTGGCTTCAGATGCTGCAAGTTGTGGTTCATGACGGGGGATAGTCGGTCGACATTGGTCGCCCTCTTTGTGGTCACGAAATTAACAAAACCGTCCTCTTATATGGTACTTATATCTTAAATGCTTAATTTTTAATGATGTTTCATCAACATTAAATATCTAGTAACGAGAAGGTTAATTTGGAAATAATTAACAAATTCAATATCCTGTACAATAATTATTCTCCTTTTCTACGCTCCTGCACCACTGGGACGTATATTATTATCTTAAGACAACTATGAGTAACGTTTGCTTAACTGCAAGACGTATAATAAGATTGAATGTATTGTAGCTGACTGTTGAAGTTTTGGTGTCCTTTGTTGAAGGGTAAGTGTTACAAAGATGAAGTGTTTTCCTATCCTGTCGTCCTCTTCCCGCTCCTCTTTCCCCCCGTCCCTCCTTACGCAAACACACGTGGGCACCTCGGGCGGTTTGCGTTAAATACCGCATCGGCCAGCACTTGAGGAAACTCTTAAGGAAATGCTCAAATGCTCTGACTGTAGGACATTTGATATTACATTGCCCATGTCTGAGCAAATAATTTACCCAAAATAATATTAATACTGTTATCATACAGTATAATGATATAAAAAAAGATATTAGCTGATAATGAATTAATGCTGACAATCCCATCTATTATATCGTGTACACGGTTAGAAAAAGTGTTATAATTATTTTATTCGATGTATTTTAGATGTTAAGGTGATGGTGTTCTAATGTTAGGTTACATTGTTTAATCACTATAAGATCTTACTATGGGTTTGGTGTTGCTGCTGTATTCTTTTTCTTCTTTTATTTGTTTTTATTATTATTATTATTATTTATGATTTATTTATTTATTTATTTGTAGTTCCTTTTCCCCACATTATCATTTATATTATTATCTTGTTTCTTTGTTTTATAGTCTAAAGTCACATAATGTGTGAACAGGCTTTAAATAAATTGATTGAATTGAATTGAATTGAGGAAACTCTTAAGCTGGACAAGCGCCATATAAAGACGATTCAATAAACAGCATAAAAACACATATAATATATTGACTCCACACTCAAAAACAAGCAACGCGTCCACTGCGGTTAAGTTTGTAGTTTTTCTGTTCAACGAGTATATCAAAACACTACGGTAACGTTTGGTGATATGGTAACTTTAAGTGCAGTGAAACGGGATTTGGGATTTAAGATTGTGAGATAAGGTTGAGGGTTTAGAACAAGGTCACCATTGAGCTCAGTGTGAAAAAGAAATCTGCCAAAGACCGTACCTATTCACTGACAGGCGTGCAGGGGGTTAAGCTGACAGGTGGAGAGAGCGAGAGAGAGAGAGAGAGAGAGAGAGGAGGGGGGGTAGAGAGGGACAGAGAGAGAGAGAGACTTTCTTTTTACATTGAAACATTGATCAGTTTAATAAGATTATAGGTGTTGGGCTCGAAAGCCTCGAGTCTTCTTACAACTTGTTCTAACATAACGTCAAATTAGTTAAAAGTGGCACGGTGCGGGGAGGCGGTGGAGGAGGGAGACGGAGAAGGAGGGGGAGGAGGTGGGGGAGACGGCATTCGAGGGTGGACTGGCTTGGCGCTGAGCGAGGCCGTGGGGGGTTGATGAGGACAGAGAAAGATGTTGTACGCTGGTTAAACGATCATCTTCGTGGTGTCCCAATGACTTCGAGTTACAGGATAGGATAGGATAGGATAGGATAGGATAGGAATAGGAAGTTAAGAGAGAGAGAGAGTGAGAGAGAGAGAGACGTTAAATACTCCTTTTCGGAGGGCCAGCTCTATGGGGACCGTAAGAGAGAGAGAGAGTGAGAGAGAGAGAGAGACGTTAAATACTCCTTTTCGGAGGGCCAGCTCTATGGGGACCGTGCTCATTTTCTTACTCCGCAATAGCTGAGACAGACAGACAGAGGTCCGAAGATCCTGCGATTATTAAACCCTTGATTCTAATAAACAATGAGTACGTATTAATTAACTCATAAAGTTCTTATGAAAAAAATGTTGTTGTTTTTTTAAATGCGTCTCCCTTCCCCTCTCCCCGTTCCCCAAGCCCTACATTTGAATTCATTATTTCAGGTTATATTCATTTACTCAAAGTTTCTGTCTATTTTGCGAGGATAGTATACACACTTTGTATGGTAAAATCGTTAAGGTGATAATTAATTTCCAATAGAGTCAAACTGAGTTGTATTTTAGGTCATCGCTTATGGTTTCACTTTAGAATTGCACAGTTTTAGGATTTAAGGTTATACCATTTCTCCACCAGCCAGCCGTGAATAATGTTTTTGCTAAACGCTTTCCTGATTTTTGTAGATATTGTGTTTTTATGTAGCAGGCTTAGCCAAAACGCATAATATTTTTATTTGTTTATATACCCGGAAACTCTTTATCATGTAATACCTTTTCTACCAAAGTAACCTACACTGTATAATTTCCCTCCCTCCCCCCCCCCCTCCCTTCCTAGACGCCTGATTACACCAAGATATAATTAATTTTACCTGGGCCAGACGCACGCCTAATTTCGTCATAAAATTTCCGAACAAAAAGTAAACCAGGCTTGATAATAATATAAATTGCCCGGACAAATGATATAAATTGCCCAGGACAACACCTACATCATTGAATTTGCCTACTTGCCGTAAATGCCGTCTACCGTATGTTGTCGAATAGCGCAAAATAGGACTTCTTGATATGACTTCTAGATTGCACAATTGACCTAGGCACTTTTGATTTAGGACTCAATTTAGACGCGGGGATGGGCACCTTGGTGGCATGGGAATAGGTCTTAAGTAGGTCTTTATTTCAGACCATTAAATAGGTCATTTTAATAATTATTCAATGCCTCCGTCGTTTTTAATAATAGCCATCTTCTGCTTGGGTCTCATTGGGCACACACAAAAAATATTATTTGTTTTGTTGAAGCGAAATAAAATTAAGTATTTTTTTTAATCTTTTTGAGTGTTTCAGTCTTGTCATTTTAAAAGGCTCAAATCTGCTTGCTGTAAACGATTTTTTTGGTTATTACGGTTGTTACTATATAATAATATATTATAATAATACAGGATGCTATGTACGCGCCTTTTCCCCAAATCAATCAGGCTCAAAGCGCGGCGATTTGTACCAACATACACGCTCACCTGTCTCATCCACCCTCACACACACACACACACACACACACATACACACACACACACACAACAAATACACATCCATCACTCAAACAAGTGGTGTAAAGGCTATTGGAAGACGGAAAGAAAATCGAATTTTTATTTTTGAAAATATTGTGTATTGACTGCATCCAGTACCATTATTGAAGGGAGGGAGGAAACCGGAGTGCCCGGAGAAAACCCTCGGTGACCTCAATAGTCTCGTACCTAAGTCACATACGTTCGCCCCTTGCGGGAATCGACCCCGCGACCTTCGGCATAGGAAACCGGCGACTTATCCACTGCGCCACGAGGTCACCCCAATGTATATATGTTTGAGTGAACTGTGCGTGTGGTATTTGTGAGAGTGTTTGAACATGTGAGAGTTCACGATGACTACAGATCGCCGAACTTTGAGCCTGATTGGTGATGTTGGGGAAAAAGCGCGTTATTTCTGGGGATGGCCGCATGAAAAATAATATGAACAATTGAAGTATCGTCTTATTGTGTTATGCGGTTATCATGGTTATTTTATTATCTGAGGACTACTGCTGTTGCAGCACAGGCTCAATTGGTTTTGGTATCTTTTTATATTATGCTATTATAATAGTTATTTTAGTATCAGAAGACTGCTTGCTGTTGCAGTATGTCTGTAAGCTGACATCTCGTGTAGTGCTATCATTCTTATTTTTTTTATTGGGACGATGATTGTTATCGCGGCATCAAGCTCAGTGTAATGGCGTAAGGACGTGATCATGCTGGGTTTATGAAGGGTATTTCAACAAAGCGGGCGTGTGCAGTTTTAAATAAATATATTAAAGTACAATTCAGTGCATGTAGTAATATACGGCATGGGGTCGTGCGCCGAGACTGGCCGAGTACCTCTCACAAGGGGAGAGGCTGAACCTAAACTTTCGGCTAGATTCAGCTACGCAGTGTGCATATGCTTATTAGTTTAAACCTATGCAGAGTGGTAAAACGTAATGGTAATATTAACAGTTTCTTTGCCATGCTTGGCACGATTTAAGCTTTAAAAAAAAGGGGGGGGGGAGGGTTGAGGTGAGGGATGATGGGGGAGGTTGGAGTGGAGGGGAGGGACTCGTCATATGTTTAGTCTGATTACAAGCTTGTGATATAATCATCGCTTTTAACCAAAAGGCGATTAGAACACAAAAATAACAAACTTCGTAGGTGTGTGTTCATACTTCAGATTTCTGTAATGTAACCCATTTAGAAACTAGTTCCTAAAGTGTCGAAGAAACGTCATAATTTCTTTGAAACTATAGTTTGGAAGAGAGTTCCGTATTATATGGTGCACCCTCTTTGCTATAGGTGCCCCCACGGGCTCGGCTCCGCGCGCCGGGGGTGGACCCCATGCCTCTCTCTGGCTGGGTGACCAAGTTGCCTACCCCTTTTTCTTCTCTTTCGTCTTGTTTCTGTCTTATTGGTCCTTTCACCTATATTCTCTTCACCCTAAAATTCTCCCAGTATACTATGCAGTTTTGACTCCCTTTCTTCTGCCTTACCGGACTTTCCCTGTCTTCTTTTTCCCCATCATTCCTTCTTTTTCTACCCTTCTTTTTCTCTGTGGCCTTCTCTTGGCCCCCTGCGTTTGCCGTGCAGGGCAACCCGTGTCGGGGGAGAATGGGATCCTGGAGGTTGAGGTCACTGAGGGACTGCGGTCCCTCACACTAACACACCTCTTTGGCCCGGACTTCTCCTAGACGGGAGGCTGGCGTGGCCCGCGTCAGTCAAGCGGCTGGTCGTGTATTGCCCTAGCTCTGCTAGAAGGCTGCGGCTCATGGGTCAAACTTGAACAAAACCGTAGTGGCAGTGCGGGATTGTCTGGGTGTATATCCCCCCTGTAGCCCTGGTGCGCTCCCTTGCTGGATTTTCCGCTTGGACGCATCCCCTTGTTGGACTCCGTGGTGGGTGGGGAGCAGGGGGGATGAATTCATAAATTAATAACATGGCTTCCACAAATAAACGACGACTGCGTGATGACGGACCGGACTCGGACACGGACAGTGACATGGACACGAGACAGAAAGCTTGTGCATCGGGGGTAGAAGGGGCCTGGCCTCGTTTTTTGGTTGTAGAGGGGGCGGATCCGGCTATGCCACTAGGCAAGCTGTCTCCGTTCGCAATACAGAAGGGTTTTCAATCCGTTTGCACAATCGGGTTCAAAGATGTGAAAAAACTGAGATCTGGGGCCTACCTGGTGGAGTGCTCAACCAAAAGGGCATCGGATAGTCTTCTAAAGAGGGATTCGACTGTCTTCGTTGATAGACAAATCAAAGTTTCTGTGCATGGACGGTTGAATTCCTCCAAGGGAGTCATCCGATGTCAGGATTTGATCAACATGTCAGAATTGGAAATCCGTGGTGAGCTCTCCAGCCAGGGGGTCACAGCAGTCCAGCGGGTCTTCGTCACCAAGGGATCCCAACGTATCCCCACCAACACACTTTTTGTGACCTTCGCTATGGCCAAATTGCCGGAGTCACTCAAGGTGGGGTACCTTAGGGTGAAGGTGACGCCGTTTGTACCATCACCGTTGCGATGCTACCGGTGCCAAAGATTTGGTCACGGTAGCAAGAACTGTAAAAGCAAGGAAATATGTCGTGATTGTGGTAAAGAGAAACACGAAAACGAATGCAAAAATCCGATTTGCTGTGTGAATTGCGCCGGGAATCATTCGTCCAGCTCCAAAGACTGTCCTCAGTGGCAGTTGGAGCTGGAAATCCAAAAGGTGCGGGCCACTGAGAGTTGCTCCTTTGGCGACGCAAGGAAAAAAGTTCTTGCAAGTAGGCCGGTGCTTAAAGAGAGGTCCTTTGCGGCTGTGGCGGGTTCCACATCTCATGTGGAACCTAGCGCACACCCGACAATGGACACTGCCATGAGTAAAATAACACAGATTTTGGAAACGTTGTGCAAACGGATGGATACTCTCGAAAAGATGCTTGCTTTGTTTGCCCAGAAGGGGGTTTCTCCAGCCCCACCGAATCCACTGGAGAACGTGCCGACGGGCACGTCAAAAACCGTCACTCCAAGCGCGCAGACGGCCGCGCCAATAGCCGTCACTCCTGCCACGAAGGAGGCTAGGCCTCATGCCACCGCACCAGCAACGACCGGTTTTAGCGACCGGGTAGTTGCTGGGGCGACTAAAATCCTAGTTACCCAGCAGAAGAGCGTCAGAGGAGGAGAGGGAAAGATTGGCAGGGGTGAAGGGGAGAGGGAAGATATAAAATCTGGTGCTGGGGAGAGGGGGAGGAAGTCCGCTGGCAGCTCGGGTTCCGGGTCTTTGACAAAGAATCAAAGGCCCGGACCCCTTTCTTCCAAGCCCCAGCAGCCTCTCGAAACGGAGAACCGTTTCGGGGGGTTGATGGAACATGAAGAGATGGACGAGGGTCCAAAAGATACAGAGACATAATTGTGCTCTCGGAGATGAAACTTTTAGCATTCTTTTACTTAATTTTTATGTCCATTTTACAATGGAACATCCGAGGGATAGGGGCAAATTATGAGGAGCTATGCTGTCTGCTGACAGAGCATCGACCTGAAGTATTGGCCCTTCAGGAAACTCTCCTGTCAGAAAAACATCCTATAGATATTACTGGTTATTCGTCTATTGATTGTCTATCTTCTAGAGGCGTTTCACTTTTTATTCATAGAAACGTCCCATTTAACCCAATTTTACTTAATACAAGTTTACCAGCAGTTGCAGCTAGAGTATCTCTTTTTAAATCCCTCACAGTTTGTTCTCTATATTTGACACCATCAATAAATGTAACTAAAAGTGAACTTGAGAATTTGGTCCAACAGTTACCTCCCCCTTTTTTGTTGTTGGGAGATTTTAATGGACGCTCTCCCCTGTGGGGTAGTGATCGTACCGATTCTCAGGGTAAAATAATTGAAGACATTTTAGACTCGTTAAACCTAGTAACTTTGAACGAGGGTGCTCCAACTTTTTCCTGTTCTAGAACTGCTTCTTTGTCCCACATTGATATATCGATCTGTGATCCCTCCTTACTTTTGGATTTTAAATGGACAGTTTTAGAAGATCTCCATGGCAGCGACCATTTCCCGATTTTATTAAAACATGATTCAGATAACCTTGAGCAAACTCATGGCAGGTGGAAACTGAAACAAGCTAACTGGAGTCTGTTTTCTAACCTGTCTGAGGCCCATCTACGTGCTAAGAAACAGGAATTTTCAAATGCCTTAGATCCAATACAGCTTTATACTGACATAGTTATTAACAGTGCCAAGGAGTCCATTCCGCAAACTTCGTCAAACCCTCACACACTTAAAAAACCCTGGTTTGACGATGAATGTAGAAAACTTCAGCAAGCTCGTAAAAAAGCTTTAAGAACTATGTTTTTACACCCAAGCACTGAAAATAAACAAAACCACCAACGTTTGCGAGCGCAATGCCGACAGCTCTTCAAACGAAAGAGAAAGGAATCGTGGAGAGGTTTCTGCTCCACGCTTAATTCGAAAGCGAAACTGTCGAAGGTGTGGAAAGTAGTCCGCAAACTCAAAAATAGAAGTAACAAACAGGTGAGCCCATGCCTTACTGTGCAGGGTGACGTAATCGGAGATAAAAAATTAGTAGCTGATCTTTTGGCTTCTTCTTTTGCTGCAAATTCTTCCTCTGAAAATTATTCTGTCCCTTTTCAAACAGTTAAAACCCGTAAAGAAAAACAACAGTTACATTTTACCTCCGATAATTCTGAAGATTACAACATTCCGTTTTCATTAGTCGAGCTTGACGATGCAATTAACAAAAGTGCAGATTCAGCAGTTGGACCGGATGATGTACATTATCAATTTCTCAGACATTTAACAAGGTACTCACGGTCTCAACTGCTGGACATCTTCAATCAGCTCTGGATCACTGGCACCTTTCCTCCCTGCTGGAGAAAGGCCATTATTGTACCCATCCCTAAACCTGGCAAAGACCATACTAACCCGACAAACTATAGACCAATAGCCTTAACGTCTTGCTTATGCAAGACGCTAGAAAGAATGGTTTATTCTCGTTTACTGTGGTATCTAGAAACAAATAATATTTTATCCAACACTCAATGTGGCTTTCGAAGTGGTCGAAGTACTGTTGACCACCTGGTGCGACTGGAAACTTTTATCCGTAACGCGTTCGTCCAAGGTGAACATGTCGTTGCCATCATGTTTGATTTGGAAAAAGCTTATGATACCACATGGAAATATGGCATTCTTTCAGATTTACAAGAAATGGGTTTGAAGGGACATTTACCTCTGTTTATATCCAATTTTCTAACGGACAGACTCTTTCAGGTTAAGGTTGGGGGATCTTTGTCAGATATGAGGGAACAGGAGATGGGAGTGCCTCAGGGTAGCATCTTGTCTCCCTTGCTGTTTAATATTAAAATAAATAACATTGTTCGTTCCGTTAAACGGGGAATTGACAATTCTTTATTTGTCGACGATTTTGCATTGGTAGCCAAAGGTAAAACTTTGGCATCTGCAGAACGTCAGCTACAGTTATGTGTCAAGGCCGTTGAAGACTGGGTTTTACAAAATGGTTTTAAATTTTCTGAAGCAAAAACTGAATGTATTCACTTTTCCCAGCACCGGGGAATTATTCAAGACCCTACTATTCTCCTCAATAAAACTCCAATAAAGGCGGTCAAACAAGTCAAATTTTTGGGTGTTATTTTTGATCAAAAGCTATCTTTCATTCCTCATCTGAAAATTTTGAAAACTAAATGTCAACAGGCCTGCAATTTGCTCAAGGTTATCAGTGGTACAGACTGGGGTGCTGACAAGAAAACTTTATTGCTGTTATATCGTTCTTTAATTAGATCCAAGTTAGACTATGGTTGCATTGTCTATGGTTCTGCTAGAAAATCTTATCTTAAGATGCTAGATCCAGTTGCCCATCAGGCACTACGCATTGCTTTGGGTGCGTTTCGCACTTCCCCTTGTGAAAGCCTTTACGTGGAAGCTAACGAACCCCCGCTGGAGCTGAGACGTACAAAATTGTCAATGAATTACTATTTAAAATTAAAAACTGATCCTATGAACCCTGCTTATGACTGTGTTTTCAACCCAGATTTTGTTCAGAAATTTGAAGCCAAACCTAACACAATTCCTCCGTTTGGCATCAGAATGCAAGCTCATTTGGTAAAAGCAGGCATTGATGTTGCTTCCATCAACGACGATGAACTTCGGACTGAAGCTCCCCCATGGAAATTATGTATCCCAAACATTAATTGGCAGTTGTCCGCTTTCCTTAAAAACAATACATCCGAAACCGTATATAACCAACTTTATTTAGAACAGTGTGCTTTATACCAAGGATATGAACAACTTTTTACAGACGGGTCAAAGAAAGGAGATTCAGTTGCTGCTGCGTCAGTCTCCGGGAGACACTTAGACCAGCCTTTGCAACAGCGTTTACCTGATTTTTGTTCCGTTTATACAGCTGAGCTCAAGGCAATTCATTTAGCTCTGAAACAAGTTTATCAATCCAAAAGAACCTCATTTTTAATCATGTCTGATTCCTTGTCGGCACTTCAGGCTCTTTCCACGAGAAAGATATCACACCCTTTTCTGGCAGAGATCCATGACCTCCATACACAACTTATTTCTGAGGGTAAAAAGATAGTTTTTATGTGGGTCCCTGGTCACATGGGCATCCGCGGCAATATTGCAGTAGACAGGGCGGCTAAAGATGCTCTGCATCTTGATTTCCCTCCAGAGATTTTTCAGTTTGTGCCCTACTCTGACCTACGTTGTATGACTGGTTCTTATTGTAAACGACTGTGGCAGACTGACTGGTCTAACCATGTCAACAACAAATTATTTCAAATTCTTCCCGATTTGTCCACTTCTTTGCCTAACTTTGCATCCACTCGCAAAGAAGAAACAGTGTTATCTCGCCTTCATATTGGGCATACTTATGTCACCCACAGTTTCCTTTTAAAAGGAGAAGAACCACCATGGTGCTTTGCATGTGATCAATCCTTTTCCGTTCGACATTTCATGTCTGAGTGTGCTGATTTGATTGAGGAAAGGGAAACATATTTTGGTTCCATACCTTTCAAAGAGATTTTTAAAGTATGTAATGGTCAACATCTGTTTCAATTTTTACATGATGTTGGTTTGTTTTATCGCATATAAATCGTATCGACATGTTTTGTTTAGTTTGGATTTTATTAGGACTGAATTTAGTGATTTGATTGAAGAAAGAGAATATATTTTTAATACATTAGTTTTAAAGAAGTCTCTTAAAGAGGTGTCATGTGAAAGTTTGTTTGTGTATTTAAGAGTAACAGGCTCGTTTTTTAAGACTTGAATCATTTTATAATATTTTAAGATAACGACTCTCTGGTCCTGATTTGGCTCGGAAGAGTCCGCTGGACCTAAAGCAATAACCTTGTATTGTATTGTATTTGCTATAGGTGTTTCGATTTTTGTTGTCTTGATTTAGGTTTTAAAATGGACAAACAAAATCGTTATTTCTTTAGTCTAGTGACGACGTCGTGATACCATTTTTTGTAATGTATTACTTTTGTAGGGGTGGGGGGGTGGGGGGGTAGGTGGGAGGTGGTGGTGTCAAACAATTCATTCCTTTCATGCAGTGGTTCTTTGCAATGGAATAAGAGAATGTCTCGTGTCATCCTTGAACTCTCTTCTTTAACCTTGTGAACGAGAATTTCGAAGCTAAGAAGGGGGATGGTTCACGGTCTAGTTTTAGAGGTAACGGTTATGAATGAGTTTGTTGTTGTTGTTGCCGTCGTTTTTGTTTTCTGTCTTCTCGACATGCATTCTTTTCAGTTCTTTGTGTCTTTTGAACGGCTGTTTGTTCTTTCAGTGCTTGTACGCTGTATATGTTGTACTTCTTTTTGCCATAAATAGTGGACATTTTTCGTCTCCTCCCTCCGTGCCTCCTTTCTGCCAAGAGTCAGGGGTGTTGAGTTTCACTCGTATATTACCTGGGAGAATTCCAAGAATCTCGGATTCTTCCCGAAGGTGTTAATATATGTATCTTTTTACGGGTGGAATGGCGAGAAGAAGGGGTATATAATGTATATATGCTCAATGGATGTATCAAGTACTATAGGAATAAGACGGGTACATTGAAATGCCGTGTATAGGTAAGACGGGTTTTGAAGAATGTAGCTGGGCACTTCCCAATTCCCCAATTCGAATACTTTGTTTACTTTTGGCGATAAACGGGTTTACCCTAAAATTCGCATTGTTATTACATTACACAATGATACAGTGGGCTTTCGTTGCTCAAACCAACCGCTATAGTTTTAAGTTTTCCATGTCGGTTCTGACTGGGAGTGATTTTTCCTGTTTTAACGGTACATCGCTTCTGAGTGATAACTGCGTCTTTGGTGTCAATGGGTCAATTTTATCAACCTAACACGAACATTCTTACCGGAAAAAATTGTGTGCGAAACTTTTTTTTTTTTGCCGGTTTTGGTAGCTGCTATTTTTAGCTCCAGAATGTTGATTGGCCAGTCAAAGATTGTTGCCATTAATATGTACAAAAGCTACGGAATTTATTCATTTAAAAAAACTATTTAGAAAGAGTTGTGTTGTGCTGACCAGGTTGAAGCCCATTATTTTGGAAAGACAGGACCATCAGTCTACATTCCAAGGTGAGACTGCTGCGCTCCCTTGTCATCTCCATCTTCCTATACGCTTGCCAAACACGGACCCTACCAACAGATCTACAACGAAGAATACAAAACATTGAGATGATACGCTACAGAAGACTTCTGGGCATTTCCTATACCCAGCACATCACCAACGACGAAGTCCCACAGACCATCACACAAGCCATTGGATAACACGATCACAGGCTCACAGTGATGAAGAAATGGAATCTCAGATGGTATGGCCACGTCACCAGAGCGTCAGGCCTTGCAAAGACGATCCTGCAAGGCACGGTGCAAAGAGGCAGAAGAAGAGGGATACAGAAAAAGAGGTGGGAGGTCAACATTCGAGAATGGACTGGCTTGACACTGAGCGAAGCCATGAGGGTTGCTGAGGACAGAGAAAGATGGAGTACGCTGATAAAGAGATGGTCTGCGGTGCCCCAGCTACCTTCGAGTTACGGAATAGGATAGGATAGGTATTGTTGTTGTTGTAATCTTATTTTTTCAGTAGGGCAACACTCACTGTGAATGTTGGAAAGGGTCCGTCGAGAGGGCGTGGTCAAAGTAGGTTCCCTGAAATAAAACCTGGCTTTCTAACAAAATGCTTTCATTGGATTAAAGGGCTCCAGCGTCACACGATCCTTTTGTTGAAATGCACAGTGAGTGTAGACCGATATATGAATTTGTTGAAGACCGATATATGAATTTGTTGATCATCAAGCTTATTGATAGCAACAAGGTTGATAGAAAAATTAGTACGGCTGCGAAAGCGTGTGTATTAGGCACAGTTTGTTTGTTTACACAACATGGAAAAACAAAAGAAGTTTAGGACCTACATAATTATATTTCTTGAGGTTCTGTGTAATAGAAGAAGCAAAGAGCGAAGCTTATAGAAGCATAGAACCTCTAATGATAAACTGAGCAGATTCTCCCGCTACTGTACATCCCGTGGTCTTATCGTTGTCTCCTTTTGTTGTTTATCCGGGGCGAATTCTGTGTTCCAGTTTGCGTAGTAATAATAAGATTAATAGAAGCAGGAAAGAACAAACCTTATAGAAAGCATGAAACCTCCAATGATGTTCTGAGCTGATTGTCCTCTACTGTACTTCCGTGCTATCAACGTCGTCACTGCTTGTTGTTTATCCAGTGCAATTTGTTTGTTCCACTTCGAGTTGTAATAATAAGATTGGGTGTATGTTTGAGTGACAAGTATGCCCATTTGTGTGTGTGTGTGTTTGTGTGTGTGGGGGGGGGGGGATGTGTGGGTCCGTTAAACCTCAAGTGGTAATTTTTCTTTTTATTTACAGCCGCTTATCCTCATTGTGGTCTTTTAAAAGTAGAAATTTTAAAGTTGTTATTCAGGGATAGAATGAACATGTTGGAATAACAAAGTGTGCGGCTTCGTAGCGTTTTGTTCACCTGCTAAAGCAGTATAATAATGATGAATGGGTTTTTAATGGGCTGTTATAGTTTGGTATCCTTTGTTAAAAGTTTGGTATTAAAAACAACTTTTAAGTGTTTGTTACAGTGACCAGAATGCATATTATCGTATGACGAAATAGGGGTAACTTTTGTTTCACTGCAAGAAGTATAATAAAAGTTAAGGCGTTCTAGTTGACTGTTGTCACGTGGGGTTTATGGGCTCTGCACAATGGAATTATGGACCCTCACGTTTATTCGGTGGGAACTGCTAGTAAGTCACCCTATGAATTACTTTAATAAATTTATTTGTTTAGCTCGTTCTGTGTTAAGGTTGGGGTACAGAAATAGATAGAAAAATGGTAAAAGATTACTGTCACACTAGCTTTCACACGGCTATGAATCATATGTAGTCCAGCCACTTGATAACAGTTAAAATCACACATTTATTTCTTCTACTCTATACAAGATTCTCTAAGTACTAATCTAACTTAAAAAGTCTCAGTCACTGCTAATAGTTCGATCGCTGATAGTCTAGGCAGCTGTTATATCTTCCTCGGGCACTTGCTATAATATCTCATGTAGATTTGGACTACTGTGGTCCGTTTTACAGTTTCTGAAGAGTTGGACTACTGTGGTCCTGTTATGATCAGTTTAAGTGCACTTCTGGGTGTACACTTAACTTTCTTATGGTGCGGTCGAAGTCCTTCTGTGAGGTAGCTTCTGGTACACCTTTGTAGTTGTGTAGTTGGGTTCCCTTGCCACGCTGTGGGGTCTGACAGGGTGTCTTTCAAGGCAGCTCTTTCCGTCTTGTGCGGTAGAGGATCCTCAACCAACTAGTCGTTTCTGTGGAGTGGGGTGCACAGGATAGCTCGCCTGCTCGTCTGTAATATAAGAGACGAAATTCTGCACAACCCTGAATAATCGGTTTGTGCAGAGCGTCTCACTGAAAGCCAAAGTAGCCCTCAGTGATAGCTCCACATCTCTATACATAAGCGACGAACATTCTGCTACTTCAGGGGTCCACTGGAATCTCACTCTAAATTCCTATACATACATAAATATCAATCGTGTCTAACTATACACATACAGAATTAATAATAATATAAACATTCAGTGGTACAGCCACTGGTCTGCGAACATACATATAAGTTAAACAACAGTGGTTCCGTACGGGATACAACATGGCGGCGCAACCGGTCGTGTTTCGCCTCGTGGTAGGCTCTTCCACGTGGTCCCGCAAATTCGGATTAACAATTCACATTTATGCATAGCAAATTCCACAAACATAATTTCAACAATAATACAAATATATCACGATGAAACAGAAGGGTGTTCATTTACCTGTCTGACAAGTTCAGGCCCGTGATGGCTTGATAGAATTCTGAGATTTCTAAGTCCTGCTTCCTGGTCTATGAGTGTAGAGATTTCTCTAGCTGTGGAGATGTTGACTCTACCTCGTCTCACACACGACTGATTCAAACTGTCTTAGGTTTTGACACATTCAAAACTGCTCTACCCACTGAGCCTGCTCTGATTGGTTAAAACGGTCCGATTCAAAGCTCAAGTGCTGAGTCACTGCGATGTGGGTCGGGCTCGCGGTGTGTGGTCTGCTGTGTAATTTAATTGCTGCTGTGTAATAGTCTAACTTCTCTACTGTTACAAAGACTACACATGGCTAAATAGTCAACAAGCAGAGTTAAAACTAGCCAATTCATGACAACTGTTATTCTGTTTTGTTTGTTTTTTGGTTGTTTTTTTTAGATAGTGGTGATGGAATAAGGTATTGAGCTAAGAGTATAGTTTTTTAACAGTATACCAATGAGTAATCTTAACAATTTTGGATATAAGCTTTCTGCACACACAAAATGTAATATCTATAGGTAGATTTGTGTTTGCGTTTTATTTAACTTTAACTATAAGCAGTTAAAAGTAAGAGTATGGTTGATGTGTTTGTGTTGGGTGTGTGAGCTGTTGCTTTGCATTATGTGTGTTACCTGTGTTGGCAGATACCGTAACTAAACAGTGGTTACTTTACGAGAGTTTCAGTATAAATAGTATCCCCACTTTCTGGAAATTTAGTGCTTTAAATTCCCACTGTCGCTGTCTTTCTCATTTGCTCTTTCTCATTCCTGCTCTGTTCTATCAATCTGCTATACTAATCTTCTTCTTCGCTAGACCAGTCACCTACCTTTTTTCTTGAAAACTCTTCCGGGACAAGACTCCTTATTTGTGTATGTGGTCTGTTGGATCACCTTTGGAATATTGGACGCTTCCTGCCAGGTGGTCACTAGGGCTTCCTATGATGTTATTTATTTAGCAATGTAGGCATTTTATATGTATGTGTTTTGTTGATAATTTATAATGATGTTTGTATTCTATTTTGTTTTTGTAAACGGGGGTTCGATAAATTAGAGTACAGCCTCAGCGTCCCCTGCGTGGGATGTCTTTATTGTAAAGTGACTGGCTGGTGGAGAGCTTTCAGTTTTACCACTACGGTTGTTTCAGCAGATCTTTTATGCGGATCAGGGGTTGTCCGGTCCTGATTTGGCTCGGAAGAGTCCGCTGGACCTAAAGCAATAATCATGTAATGTAATGTACTTTACAAGAGGAGAGGTGAGGAGTAGAACGAAGAAGGAGGAATGGATAGAGAGAGTGTGAGAAAGAGACAAAGACAGAGAGGCAGAGATACTCTAGAGGGGGGAATCGGCTACCCAAAACTAATTGTTATAGAAGCAAAACTTACTGCATCGGGTAGAGAATAATTGGGTTAGCTTATGGTTCAAAATCGGCCCACAGGGACGTAGGGGAAATATATTAAAATAATTTTTGAAAATCGTTATTTTCCTTGTTCGCCCCCTTTTGACACTGTTCGTTTACCACACATCGCACTGCTTGCATTCCGCAAAAGTGGGTCGCAGGTGACTTCATTCTGACCTTAGACAGCATTGTTTTACAGAGAATGGCGGCAAACAGTGAGGCGCAGTATAAATGTATGATAGGCGAACAATGTGATAATTATATAGATAATTATATATATATATATATATATATATATATATATATATATATATATATATATATATATATATATATATATATATATATATATATATATATATATATATATATATATATATATATATATATATATATATATTCTTTTTTTTCTCTCTCTCTTTTTTACGATTTAGTATTTTTTCAATATGTTCAAATCAGAGAATTCATTTCTTAGATTTTATAGTAATATATATTTTGTTACCAGGGCTACTTAAACGTGAATGTATGGTTGATAAAACAATGTCAAAATTGTATATACATCATCATTATTATTATTATTAGTAGTAGTAGTAGTAGTAGTAGTAGTAGTAGTAGTAGTAGTAGTAGTAGTAGTAGTAGTAGTAGTAGTAGTAGTATTTACGATTTAGTCTCATATTAATAAGCTCAAAGAATTCAGTTATTAGATTCCTATCCTATCCTATCCTGACCCGTAACCCGGAGGTCGTAGGGGCACCAAAGATGATCGTTTAACCAGCATACTCCATCTTTCTCTGTCCTCAGCAACCCTCATGGCTTCGCTCAGTGTTAAAACAATCCATTCTCGAATGTTGTCCTCCCACCTCTTTTTCGGTCTCCCTCTTCTTCTACCTCCTTGCACTGTGCCTTGCAGAATGGTCTTTGCAAGGCCTGATGATCTGGTGACGTGGCCATACCATCGGAGTTTTATTTTTTTCACCACTGTGAGCAGGTCATCGTGTTGTCCAATGGCTTGTGTGATGGTCTGTCGGACTTCGTCGTTGGTGATGTGTTGGGTATAGGAAATGCCCAGAAGTCTTCTGTAGCACCTCATCTCCATGCTTTGTATTCTTCGTTGTAGATCTGCTATATTATTAGATTGTTTAGTAATAATTGTCACCAGGGTTTCTGAAGCTGTATGCGGCATTTGCCTAAAATCAAGGAACCAAGATGACGCCATCATTTATCCGACAAAAAAAGGAATTTCTAGTATTTTGCTTGCTAGCAAAACAAGAGGAGATCAGTGAGGTTGACTTTGTACACGTTACTTGTCGTTGCAACTATACTAACAAAAAAAGTATAAAGACAAACTTGAACAACATTATTTCAGAATCAAGTTCACGGCCCAGTTGTTCAAGCACAGCGCAGTTCGATTTGAAGAACAGCTGTTTGTTTTGTTCAAAAACTGTAGACAAAACTGAAAAAAGCGTCTACAACCAAAAGATGAGGGGTATTCAGTTCGAACATTAGAATATAAAGAAACTCTTCACATGGCGTGTGCAAAGCGCAGTAATGATGACTGGGCACAAAAGGTTACTGCAAGACTGGAACTTGTCAATGATTTAGTTGCTGCAGATGCGGTGTATCACAAAGATTGTAATAGTCGATTTCAGTCATTGAAGAGACCTTGGGAAACTGCTTCAGATCAGCAGAATCAGCAAGCAAAACGTGGCCGCCGAAAAAATGAAGCCTTTGCTGAGACCTTTCAGAAAGTTGCGCGTTTTCTTGAAGAAAATGACGATGAACAGATCACCTTCAATGATTTGATCTCAAAGATGAAAGAAATCAATGGAGGGGATGAAGCATACAGCTATACCAAGATGAAACACGAATTAAAGAAACACTTTGGCGATGACGTTATGATCACATGTGTGGATGGGAGGGCTAACGTTGTTGCGTGCAAAAAAACTGCATCTTCTATTCTGCACTCGTTTTATGCCAGACAAAGTAACGACGAGGAGGCCCAGAAGATACAGATACTCAAGGCAGCTACAGAGCTTATTAAAAGTGACATAAGTCTGTTATCCATCATCTTTGTTTGAATCTCCAGAAATAATGAGACTACCAAACAAGGCATCACTGGCCGATGAGCTGTGGAAGCTGGTTTCTGAACCTCCCATGTGTTCTCTACCCCGTGACCTCCAGTATGCTGTGGGCGGAGGTTCCTTACTACAACGAGTACAAGCACCCTGGAAGCGGGGCTCCACATTCCAAAGCATTGTTGACTGTTACGTCAGTTATGTAAATAGCCAATATCCCCATGCCGTGGTAGTCTTTGGTGGATATGAGTCTGGACCCTCAACCAAGGATATGACCCATATAAGACGCACAAAAGGAATGAAAGGAGTACCGGTTCATTTTACTCATGACATGGCCCTGCTGTCTACTAAAGAAGTATTTCTTGCACACAAGGAGAACAATCATATATTCATATCTCTCCTTGGTTCATGCTTGGAGCGGACATGCACAGTCATACAAGCGAAGTCAGACGCTGACTTGCAGATTGTCCTGGCAGCTCAACAGGCAACTAAACACAAGAACGCGGCTGTGGTAGATGAAGACACGGACCTGTTAGTGTTGTTGAAGTATTACCTGTGTGCCGAAGACCATGATGTCTACTTCTATTCAGACAAAAACAGCAAAATAAGAAAGTATGGGACATAAAACGACTTGCTGATGTCCTTGGGTTCCCGCTACGTCATCTCCTGTTAGTTCTGCACGCCCATACAGGTTGTGACACCACGTCCAGGCCCTTTGGCATTGGCAAGGCTGCAGCTCTCACAAAACTGAGGTCCAGAACCTGCTTTCAAAAGGCTGCCAAAACTTTTCTGGAGGCATCTTTAGTGACAGAAGTAGAAGCAGCAGGAGAGACAGCCCTTGTACTCCTTTATGGTGGCGCGGCAAAGAACATGATAGAATAGACGAACTGAGGTATCGCACCTTCTGTAGGAAAGTGGCCCTTGGAACAACCTTTGTTCAGGTGAATACGCTGCCCCCAACGTCTGCGGCTGCACGATTTTACAGTCATCGCGTCTACTGGCAAGTACAAGAGTGGATGGGCAAGCAGCAGGACGCATGCCCAACAACATGTGGATGGAAGCTGGAGGGCAGCATGCTACTGCTGGTGACAACCATGCTTCCTGCTGCTCCACCTAAGCTGCTGAAGATAGTCCGATGCTCATGCTCGGGAAATTCTGATGCCCATTCCCGCTGTTCATGCAGGAGGTACAGGCTTCTTTGTTCTCCTGCCTGCAAGGAGTGCCGGGGTCTTAGCTGCTGCAACACTCCCCCACCCCATCCCGATGAAGTGTAGCAGGATTGGAGCACAAATGTTCAGTCAGCCTTGTATGGTTTTGCGTTATCATATTAAGTTAAAGAAACTGACTGCATAGTACAATGCTTTGCAGTGTAATCAATATTTTTATATTGTTCATTGTTTATTATCTCTCATAGGGCATTTACATAACCTTTCTACATCATTAAATTTAACCAGTTAACAGTATCGTTAATTATTATAATGTTTTCGATAATGTATTTTTATTACCTTTCAAACGAGGTGCTACTTGATAGGGTTCTAACGCTTTTTGTGGACTGTGACCTTGACCGTGACCTTTAAATAGCCGCTAAAAAGTATGCCGCACACCAACTGTGTCCGATTTTTTATGGGAAGTAGCGACTGATCGTGCCGTCATAATGCAGTGAAAATCTTTTCTATAACAATTTGTTTAGGGTCATAGCATATTTTTTTCTAGATCCCCCAGGCTAAGAGAGGGAGAGAGAGATAGGGAGAGACAGAGAGAGAGAGAAAGAGAGAGAGAGAGAGAGAGAGAGAGGCAGACGAAAAGATAGACAGATAAACAGGCAGACGCAGAAGCATATAAAAATAAACATACACACAGGTATAGAAAAAATAATATCACAAAAATAAAGCGAGAAAATAAATCAGGATCAACAAATTTAAATATTTTGTTGTTTAATTACATCATATTTATCTGATGTAATTCAAGCAACACTATAATTACCATGATCAAATGCACTTTTGATAATGGTACCTTCTATAAGTAACACTACTATACATGTACTTTTTAAAAAAAGGCTTCATGAGTGTAAGTTGCACTCCACTCAAATTATGTCAGTACGTTAACCTACGCGAGACAGGTGTCTTCTGAAACTGATGACAGTTGCGCAAGCAAAAGAAAGAGAGAGAGAGAGAGAGAGAGAGAGAGAGAGAGAGAGAGAGAGAGAGAGAGAGAGAGAGAGAGAGAGAGAGAGAGAGAGAGAGAGAGAGAGAGAGTTCACACCACGTGAAGAAAGGCATGTGGGGAAGTCAGAGGTGACTGTGAACAATAATAGTACTCTAGGTATGCGAGCGCGCTACGTTACTGAACGCACGTTTTTCTCCCGACAGAGAGTACAGTTTTAGCATGGGGACCAACAGATCCTAGCCGAGTATTTACGCTCGCCTGTCCACTTGTGGGAGGTACTAGGCGAGTCTCTGTTACGCTGTGCAAATGGGGGACGCAGGGGAGAGGGGACATTACAAGACGAGGAATGAAATTGTGGGAGACGGGGAATGGGATGATGGTGTGGGTAAAAGAGGGTACCGGAGGGCAGGAACGAGAAGGAGAGGGGTGAGGGGGAGGGGGTGGGGGTGGAAGGGCGACTGTCAGAGTTAGGTTAGGTTAGGTTAGGTAGGTAGATTAAAGTCCCACGTCACATAAGCGAATAGGGGACTGGGAAGGGGGTGGAATCGGGGCAAGTCTCTGATGAACATTGATGAACATTGAGGTTTAACGTCTACACCCACCATTGGCGAAAGTCTCTGACAATCTGTTCTGTTCTGTTCTGTTGGGTAGATTAACGTCCCCGGACACGTCAGCATATTATAGGCGACTTGTCAGAGTGTTAACATTTGGCCATAATTATTTGGCCAACTTTCTCTGACACAAACAAAAGCTCACAAGAACATTTCTCAAGACACTTTTTAAGCGCTTCAAGGATGGTGTTTAAACAAAAAAAAAATCACATTCATAATCCTTTGTTTGGGAGTCAGACGATACGCTCAATGGCTGCAAGTATTTGTCACACGATACGCTCAATGGCTGCAAGTATTTGTCACACGATACGCTCAATGGCTGCAAGTATTTGTCACACGATACGCTCAATGGCTGCAAGTATTTGTCACACGATACGCTCAATGGCTGCAAGTATTCGTCTCGGGCGGCTGTATGGGCCAGATCCTTGCGCAACTCGTGAGCTCAAAAGGCTCTATAGAACAACGATTACATAGCTGGCTTATGATCATTACATGGTTGTAAGACGCAAAATGACATTTATAAATACTTCGTTCTTCACAGGTGAAGTTGAAAGGTTCCACTGTTTATTTATTTATTTTAAAAAATTTGTTTCTTAATGTGAACAAATTGTTATAAGGGAATGTATGTTGTTAAAAATATATGTGTATGTCAGTAGTATGATAATTTTTATGGTTTAATAATGTGGAAAATATCTATGATGTGCGCATGGTAGATTTCGTAATTTGTTTATGTTACATCAGTACAACTTATGTTAATCTGATGAATAAAATTTGATACAACAACAAAAACATTACATGGTTATTGCTTTAGGTCCAGCGGACTCTTCCGAGCCAAATCAGGACAAGGCTTATGATCAGATATCTGTTTGGCAATTAGTGCTTGTTGTTTTCTGAGGGTTTAAAAAAAAGGTAATCGGTCAATCGGGATGTAGATTCTGCGTTATATTATTATCAATTTTGTTTCGTGCATTGTGTTCTTTATATTAAAAAAAAAGAATTAAAAAGAAAGGGTTCTGCTAAAAGCGGCATTTGTAGATACAAATAGGCCTAAAACACTCAAAGTTAGAGTATATGTCAGCGCCTTGAGCTGCTCTTGATCTGAGAAAGCGCTCTGTAAGAACGTCTTAATATAAATATAGTTATAAAATGATACAACGGGGAGTCTATAGTTATCTGGGCATTCGTGCTCAGAGAGCCTTAGACTCGCCATTTTACTGGAGTGCAAAAATCAACGTGGTCTTACCCATAATCCAGTGACTTTGGCACACTTTGTCCAAGCTGGGATATTATACTAAGATGGTTTTAGTGAACGACGGTGCTGTCAACTGATCCCTTTGAGAAGGATAATATGCTTG
>CM072525.1:23260991-23293491 GCA_036898135.1 Oncomelania hupensis
CTGGTTGTTTGGTTGGTTGGTTTGATTGATTGATTTATTAACATCTCCATTCTTTGAAATGACAAGACGTTGTTCAGTTTATCAGCGTACATCTGTTAACAGCTAATACAAAATCTGCACGTTTAGTTCTACAGGGCATTCTTACTGAGGACTGTTTGAGCAGACCGATGTCGACAGAAGAGGAGTCTTATTGGTGTGATTGGTATGGTATTGGTATGATAGTGTTAAAGCTAAATATCTCTTTGTTGTTTTACGATTATCACAGCCATTTTAAATGACTACAACACATTTTACTTAACTTGTATTCGTCTATTGAAGTGAAATAAAATTTGAGGCTTGAGTTTTAAAATGTTGCTGTTTTTATCGTTGTGTGAATTGGCGAATCTTTGGGTTGTCTTACAAGTTTCACAGCCAACACAAGTGCCTATTTACAACAGAACAGCAAGTATCGCAATCTTTCTAACTTCAATCCTATTAGATCTACTCTTAGACAACAAAGTTTACACGGAAATTGTGTATATATATTTATCGTTGCGTTAAAACTGAAATCTATCTGTTGTCTTACATGAGTCAAAGCCAATACAAGTGGATATTTACAACAGCACTGTGAGAATCGCATTCGCCACCCCCATCGAATTACTCTTGACACGGATATGTGGCAACTTCGCCCTCTAAACTCGGTTAGGCGTTGAGACCTAGATTACTGTATATTGTGCTCTGTTGCACTGGATACTGTGGTCTGATGCAGTAATGGCGGTACGTCCTAAAGAATAGTCTTAAAACAATAACATTTGCATTGTAAACGCATATTGAGTTTCGGATCAAAGTTTGCCTTGTAGCTTGCAAAGGTTCATACTAGCACTAAATTTGAAGAGTACGAGAAACTTTTGCTTTGCGGGGAAGGTGAGTTGAGGAGCCAGTTCAATGCACGTTTATGGTTCTAAGTATGTAGCAAGGATAACCCAGATGTGTTGTTTTCTTGTCCTGTGCCTGTGGCTGTTGATCTTGTCAGATGTATCCCCCGTATCTTGAAATATAAGTGCTTTCACCTTTGGCTATGTGTGTGTGTGTGGGTGGGGTGGGGATGGAGAGTGTGTGTGGAAGGGGGGAGGGAGAGATCGAGAAGAGTGTGCGCGCGAGAGCACTAGTTTATATTTCCCGGGTTTCGAGCCCTGGCCGGGCCATTGTGTTGTGTCCCTGGGAAAGACACTTTACTCCTGTTTTCCTACTCCTTCGGATGAGAGTATAAACCGAGGTCTAGTCTGTGTCGCATACATTCCATCATAACGGACTTTAAAGATCCTGACGCTCATGTCCTAGACGGGTGAGTGCCGGTGACAAGAAAACACCCAGCATGCACCTAGGTCCTTCTCCCCCATCCCTGCTGCCCAGGATTGTGCTCAGTTGTCCGTGCGTCAGACCATGCGCCCAAAGGCTGCGGGTGGGCGTCTCGGGCGGCTTGAGTTAGATCCTGTATCGGCCAGCGCCTTGAGCAGCTCTTGAGCTGGAAAAGCGCTATATAAGAACGATGAAATAAAATAAAAAATTAAATAAATATTTGCGGTTGCGTTTGTGCGTGCATGGTATTAGAGGTTATATCTGTATCGTAAGTGCTGTAAACAGATTTTGTTTTGAACTTTCTGTGCCTGTGGTATCTAAAACGTTTTATCGTATCTTCTCTGTCTGATGTTTAAACTAAATCTGTTGAGATGGTGCTCGCATTAGTATCGAAGATAGATTTAGTCTGCACCTTCTTCTGTAACCACTTCTAGTAATCTTGAAGCGAGAAATACGACGCTGAGCCGCGTTTGTCTCCGTTTCTTGTTTTATTTGTGCCTTTGGGTATCTTAGCCTACGATTTCGGTTTGACGCACGCAGCGTAGCTAAGACTCACTGTGGAGAGACGAACGTTAGCCTCGGCTAATCTCAGCTAGGCTGTGTGCTGTTTGATGTTGTTTACTTCTGTCTGTGTGTGCGTATGTGCGTGATGTTAGTAATAGTAGCATTAGAAGATGACTTCTTTTCTATCCGACATTGTGGAAGTGGTTTTCTGGAGTGTGCATGATATGAGTGGTTCGACAGTCAAATAAAAATTTCTATACATTTGTTTTCATGTGGGTATATGTAGGGAAAGAGCTGGAAGACACGGGAGTGTAGGTGTGTGTTTGGGTGTGTGTGTGTGTGTGTTTGTGCGCGCGCGCGCGCGCGGGTGTGTGTCATGTTAGTAATATCATTAGAAGATGACTTCTTTATCTCAGAAAGTGTTACAGAAAGGGTTCACCGGTCCGCAACTTATGATACAGAGTACCAAGTATTCATAAAGTGTGAACGGAGAACGGAGCTGGTGTTGAAACGTCACCTGATAGAGCCCAGCCGTCAGTAAGCATTGTGGGTAGAGAAACTGTAGTGTACAGTGGAACAATTTCTGCACACAGTAATACAGGGTGTTCCAAACGTCTTGGGCACATTTTGACATTGCATATTTCCGAAACTATTAAGGATATAAAAACGCATCTGGTCGTGGCCTTCGTAATAGATGGCCAGACACAAACTTAGTCCGCTAGGTCGTGACGTCACAGCAGAAGGCGATGGTCTGCGAGTACGCTACGAGGCAGCGCCATGTTTGAAATTGCCATGTGTGATATTTCTGTGATCATTTACAATTTCTTGGAATATATGTGATTATCTAATTGTTTTTAATTTAAACATGCTTTGGTTCACTCTTTAATTGTGTCAACAGAACTAGAAAATGCCAAATAAATGTTGTGTGCCAGGGTGTAGGGGTAATTATGATGACAATGATAAAGTTTCAGTCTTTAAATTTCCGAGCGACCCCGAACAAAGAGATTTGTGGAAAAGAAAAATTCCTCGTGCTAATTTCCATCCATCGAAACAATCTGTTGTGTGTGTGAGGCATTTTAGTGACCAATTTGTAATTAAAATTGACTCGGTAACAAGACCAGATGGAAGTGTTTTGACCGTGGAGAGAACTCGACCTAAACTGACCGATGATGCGTACCCTAGTATTTTTTCGAATTCAAGCTGCCCCTCGTACCTTACAGTTGAACCACCGGCAAAGAGGAAAAAACCCCAAGAGAGACAAGCAGATGCACAAAAGAGAGACGAGAATTCATTTAGGGAGTGGATGGAAGCTGATAAGATAAAAAGTTTTTCAGAGTTTAGTAGCAGAGTAAAAGACCGGGCACCTGAGAAAACATGGTTGTGCAGGCTGCATTCCAATGCCAGTAAGCCTAGTACTACCAAGGTCAGTTCAGGCATGGATGTAGATAGCACACGCAGTGATTCATACTGGAGTTTCTACTATATAATGGATGACTTGCTCAACAAAACAATGCCTACACTTGTGTCGACTATCCGGGTTTTTGCAGACATGCACGTGGAAGTATTTGCTGAAAATATTTGTAAGTACTACTAAGTGTTATTACTATTACAGAACTATTAGAGTTAGGCCTAATTTTCATACATACATTTCATATTCATTAAATCCACTGTCCATTAATCATTATTAATATTCTAGTATATGGGCCTCTAGTGTCTACCATTATGATAAAAGGTTACCATCTGCTTGGAACACATAGGAATTTATTTGAATTATTATAATATGGTATGATTTCTATAAATATAAATAATAAAGGTATCCAATGTGATTCTGGTACACGTTGTGCATTTTGTTTGATTGGCAAATTTAACATGTGAATGCATAATGTTTGTATTAGTGTGTGCTGGTATGCTATTATGATTATGTGTGCCACGAAAGAGCGCGTGCGTTTTGCCAATATATCAAAGCAAGTTCCTCGTGCAATATTTGTTATTATCAGCTGAATAAATTATTATTCTTGTTCTTAAGCGTGTATTTCAACTGAAATGTACACAAAAGCTTGCTGCAGATGAATAGTTTAATTTGTATAGAGTTAATAAAACACGTTAACAGCAATATGAAAGCTGGTAAAAGTAGGCGTATTTAAAAACAGGCATTGTTTTCTTTTTCAGCCAGAGTCCCCGACAGCAGTCTTCGATGGGTATTGGGTCCACAGTCACCTCCCACCCTCACAACTTGGTCACAGTTTGACAGCATGCTGTCACATTTCTCTGGGAGGGAAGTCGCAGACGACCCCAAGCTAAAGATACATGTTCTTATTGGAGGCTTGCAGGACTTGTGTTCCAATGAAAAGCTTGAAGAAACCGATGATGATGAAGGCTCGTCAATGAAAGAAAGGCTGCAGTTTTTAGTTGAGCAACTAAACCTGCTGTTTTCTGCAACGAAGAGATATTCATGTGAGACTCTGCTGTGGGCATTCCAAACCTTCGCATCTGCCCCTCAGACCTATTCTCTGCAAAGAAGTACTGTATTAACTCTTCCACACCCAACCTACCTCAAGAGAATTGCGTCAGTCTTTAACATCAACAGTGGTTTAAAAGAGCAAAGCGGCCATGAAGAGTACTTAAAACAGAAATGCCAAAATCTGAGTGAAGCAGAAAGAAATGTCATCTTGATGCTCGATGAAATTCATGTTGCAAATCACATGTCGTATAAGCAGGGCAGGCTCGTTGGTACAGCTTTCAACAGTGCGGTTGCTAGTGACGCCAGTACAGCCCAAGTCTTCATGATTTCCTCCCTGATGTGCAAAAGTAAAGATGTTGTGGCTATCATCCCAGTAAAGCAGTTAACTGCCTCTTTATTACAGGATTTGATTGTTAAGGTTCTTGAACTTCTCCACACCATAGGATACTCTGTCGTTTGTGTCATTTCTGATAATAACAGAATAAATCGAAGCGCCTTTACCCTAATTTGTGGGGGAAATCTTCAACTATTCATCCCCAACCCCTACAAATCCTCTGACAAGCTCTTCTTTCTTTTTGACACAGTGCATCTGCTCAAATGCATTCGCAACAACTGGCTGGCACAGAAAGATGAAGAAGCTACTCTACTTTTTCCATCAATGGAGAGCAGTGACTGTGTTATGAAAGCGTCCTTTGGTCATGTGCGAAAACTGTATTTTGAAGAAAAGACGTCACTCATGAAGCTTGCCCCTGCACTGAGTAACAAAGCCCTATTTCCAACGGCCACAGAAAAGCAAAATGTGAAGTTGATGCTCAAGGTATTTGACCAAAACAACGTTGTTGCTCTGGAACATTACGAGAAAATGTGGCATACTGACACTCTTGGCACCAGGCAATTTTTAACCATCATAGTGAAACTGTGGAACATCTTGAACGTGAAACACCCTACAAAGCACATCAGACTGAGGAATCCAGACTGTATGAGTGTGACATCGTCATCAGGTGAAAACATGCAGTTTATTGCTAGAGTCGTTAAATGGCTTCAAGACTGGAAAAAGCTCAATCAGAAACCAAGAGAAGGCACTCTGTCAAGAGACACAATGATTGCCCTAGAGCACACTCTCCTCGGCCTGACAGAACTAGCCAACTATCTTCTGGATAAAAAGCAGTTCAAGTACGTTCTTTTAGGCAGGTTTCAAACAGACAACTTGGAATTTAGATTTAGTCAGTATAGGCAACTCAGTGGCTCCAATTTTCATGTATCAGTTGAACAATTGTTGGAAGGGGAGAAAAAGTTAAAACTGATGAGTGTTCTGCAAATGATTTCATCGTCCAACGGCCAGATATCACTAAAAGACATCACAGATCCTTTGGCATATGTGAAAACAACACGCACAGCCACCTCAAATGAAGAGCACCGAGAGTTCTTACAGACTTTGAATGAGTGTGGAGAACTGGAGATAAATACACAACAGCTGAAGGCCTTAGTTTTTGTCTCGGGCTACACGGTGACAAAGGCCAGAACCGACTGTACGACTTGTACAAAACGCCTGATGATTGACAGAAAGCTGCAAGTGGAGGGCACTGAGGATTGTCACACGTATCTGTCTGCTCTCGACAGAGGGGGGCTTACTTGGCCATCAGACTTTGCTGTCAACATCGTCACTGAGGTGTTCCGGGTATTTCAGCATTTGATTGGCAGTCCAAAGAATGAGCAACAGTTCATTCAGTGCATAAATCAGAGAACAATTCTCATGAGCCTGGCTTTGCAGCGCCTATCAGACCTCGGACTTTCTCAAGGCCAGTGTGACGAATGTGGTGTTGACAATGAATACATGGTCAAGAAGTGCTGCAAGCCAGCAGTCAACATCTTTCTAAATAATTATTCTAAGAACTTTTCTGACAAGGCCTCATCGACCAGTGCCCGGAAAATCAAGACCTTCACAAAAAGGATATAGAGGTGAATCAAGGAGTGACTGAGCTATGTCATCATGCCTGGTATTTATGATTTTTGTTTATTTTGTGACAAATGATGATTTGCGCTACTGGTATATTTTTAATCTATTATTCCGTCCTTCCTTTTCCTCCCTGTTTGTCACTATATTATCTTTATTATTTGTATCTGTTTTTCTATATATTAACCTATTCAACTGTCATTAGTACTTTACAAATAAAACCTTCTCATTATTGATATTATACATTTCACTTAATATTATTATCAAACCGGAGTAGCTGTAACACAGGTCCCTCGGACCTAATGCTATTATCCTAATTCAATCCGACTTCTCTCCTTCCTCTGTTCTCTTTCTCTCTCCGACTTTATATTATATAGCTTCTCATCTGTCTATCTTTCTCGTACTTTTTAATTTTCATGGCATTTGCTCGACTAACATTTCATAATAATTAATATCCTTGTGATTGTTACATTTACGGTGCAAGTAATTATTTGAAAGCTATTTATTTTGCTCCAAACTACAAATGCATTAATGCATGTAATAATAATAATAATAATAATAATAATAATAATAATAATAATAATAATAATAATAATAATAATAATAATAATAATGATGTCTTATATAGAACTGAATCTCAGCCTATGGCTGGGCTCACTCCGCTTTACAAAAATACTACTAATTCAATGACACAAAGCAACGTCGAACTCAGTACTATACTACTTAATATTAAGAAAGATTTAAGTTACAAGACTTCAAATCACAGTCACTAAATCATATAAACAAACAGTTACTTTCAAAAAAATATCTTTGAACCCCTCTACTTGTTTGGAGTGTTGTGAATAAACTTTGTATATCCCCCCTCTCTCTCCCTCTCTATCATTACTCTTCTCCCTCACTCTCTCCTCATCCCCTCCTTTCTCTCTCCTCTCTCTCCCTCACTCCTCTATCTCCCTCACTCCTCTCTCTCCCTCACACCTCTCTCTCACACCTCTCTCCCTCCTCGCGAGCTTTTGGTGTGAATAAGCTCGCTCTCTGCGACCTTACAATCTACGGTGAAAGTAGGCACACGATCGCCGCCTGCTGTGACGTCACGGACGTTAGTGTCTGGCCATCTATTACGAAGGCCACGATCTGGTAAATTCAGAAAGCTTGTAATCTCAATTTTTACATGGAATGTTCAAAGATGTTCAATGTGAGCACCATTGGTCACACGACACACATCAAGCCGATAGTCAAATTCTTGCCAAACGCGTCCCAGCATTTTTTGGTTGAGTGAACGCCATTAATGGGTCTGAAAAGAAATTAAAAAATCAACAGTTTTACAAAAAACTTAATGTAATTAGCTTTAAAATGGCACAACTTTTATCTTACTACCATTCATAGTAATTGATATATGGGGACTTCAAATGTGCCCAAGACTTTTGGAACACCCTGTATAAACAGATCATATGGTGTTTTCTTGGTTTCTTTTTCTCTCTCTGCGCCTTTTGAATATCAGCTTTGAATATCTGGCCTATCAAATGTGCCGGTCTGGTATAGTTGGTTTATCTGTGTGTGTCACTAAGTGCAGACATAGGTATAGAAGATAAACTGTTAGCTGCCTCCATGTAGCGAAAAACCTGATTATTAGAAATATCATGAAATAATTGCAAATATCAAGGGATAATTACAATTATCAAGGGATAATTATTACAATTATCATTGCAAAATTTCAAATATCTTCGCGTTATCATGTTTAAATTTCAGTTTTTGCGCTATCAATGCGCCTGGAAATGCGCCAAACGCAAAATTTGTAATTATCAAATAATAGGTACACTTTTCACTTGATAATTATAATTTTAACGTGACCACGCTTAATTCTGGCTAAGGCGGCTTACTAGCGGCAAAAGCTGCATTGACAGGTATCAGTGATAATGGTAATTAAAAGGTGTTCTGTATAATTGACATATATGACGGCCTACTAGCGCCAAAACCAAATAATTACAAATATCATGGGATAATTACAAATATTAACGCATATTTACAATTAACACGTACAAAAGTGAAAATTACCATTTTTGGTTTTGGAGCAATTCCGGACTGATTGCTAGAGCCAAAACTGAAAATTAAACATGATCAGGCGAAGATATTTGTAATTTTTCAATGATAATTATTATTATCCCTTGATAATTGTAATTATTCCATGACATTTGTAATTATCTCATGATATTTGTAACTATCAGGTTTTGGCGCTATAGGAAGGCGTGGCAAAAGCTGATAATTATTAATTAACACTGTGAAACAGAACAATTTTAATTATCTAGTGATACTGGTAACTCTCGGTTTTGGCACTAATACGCCGTCATACCCATGCATTGCCTGTTTTTACTTATGTAAGAGTATAATTTCTATATCTGAGAGGGTGATATACAAGAATGAGGAGCATGTATTTGTGTTGTCTGGTCTTCAGACATCGACAGAAGTCATCGGGCTTTGCTTCAATGTATCTGGCAAGGATATAAGGCGTTGCACACTGCGTAGCTAAGACTGTCTGAGGCTTACGTTCGCCTCTCCGTAATAATATATACAAGTGGAGAGGCGGAACGTACGAAAGCCTCGGACAGGTTTAGCTACGCGGTGTGCGATATCAGGTGTTGTTACGGTTGAGGAGGAGGAGGAGGAGGAGGAGGAGGACGTACGGGAGGCTTTCATTGTGACGATGTCGATGAGGAAGAGAAGAGTGAGAATAATTACCATGGTGGTGATGATGGTGATGGCGGTGATGATGATGATTGATGAGGAGGAGGATGGGGGGGGAAGGAGAAGGATGAGGAGGAGGTTAATTGATTGATTCAAAATTCAAGATATATTATCCCCATAAATAACAAGGAAATTGTGTGTGTATGTGTGTGTGTGTGCGTGTGTGTGAACGCAAAAAAACGCACAAATGGGTTTCAGACCTTGTATTTCTTAGTAACAAATGGGTTTATTTGCTTGGAACCCACTTTTTTCCAGGACCCCACTTTTTTCTAAGTGTGCAGGAGTGCTCTTTTTTGTGCATGGGAGTGCAGTTGTAGTGCATGAGAGTGTTTTAAGTACACAGGAGTGCTCTATCCGGGACGGAGAAAATACAGTCAATTTTCGGAGAAATTTTGAAGAAAAATCGACCTATTTCGTCGCCTATAGGAAACGAACTAGGTCAACTTTTTAGACGGAAAAAGCCAATTTTGACTTAGATTCTTACATTTTTAGAAGAAGTTTGCGTTCTTTCAGTCAAAAAATCACTTTCCGATTCCTACATTCTTAAATAAACCCAGTTGTGATGTATTGCAAATATGCGTGTGTGTGTGTGTGTGTGTGTGTGTGTGTGTGTTTGTGATGCTTGATGATGATGATGATGGTAGTGGTGGTGGTGATTGTCGTGGCTGAGGTTGTTTACCGTTGACGTTGGTAAACAACAGTTGTGAAAACAAAGACTACATTGTACGTTTTCTCGCCATCAGTTAACGGTTGGCAATGTGCGGATGTTCAGAAGCTGGGATAGACCATCTAATCTCCCCCTTTAAAACAAAATTATTTGTATTTATTTATTTATTTATTTATTTATTTAGTTTTTATTTATTTATTTATCTATATATTTATTTATTTTTAATATTGTTGGAGTAGTGGTAAGGAGTGGGGTTTGTGGTGTTGTGGGATAAAACGGATGTTAAAAGCGTACAGGTGGGGTGGGAGTTTGGGTGGGTGGGGGGAGTTTCGGGTTCATGTCATGTCATGGGTAAACAGATCCAGGTACCCGAATCCATAGCTGGGTGAATTGGGGTGTGTCGTGCGTTTGTGTTCAATTTTGTGTGTGTGTCGTTTGGTGGTTGGTTGCCTTCCAGTCATGGTCACTCCATCCAAGTACTAATAACGATTCCCGACGTTGCTTAGCATGAAACATTATACACTGCTGTTGTTAGTTCGTTTAGGGTGCTGTGATTTTTTGTGTTTAGGGGGGAGGGGGAGATAGGGGGTAGTGAGACAAATTAAATCGAATTATAGTGTATTGTGTTGTATTGTATTGTATTGTACTACCCAGTCGTAGAAAGAGTGCACAAACTGGAATCTAGATCGTCATGGCATAGGGTGGAAGGAAAGAGATGAATGAGTGTATGTTTGTTTTGTTTTGTTTGTAGATTATAGTCACACGACACTTTCGCATATAGGTGACTACTGGACCGATTTATACTGACACCAGCGGGCCAGTTGTTGGTAAAGGGGAAAATAATATGATCACACGTTGACCAATCCGGGATTCGAACCAGCGACCTTTCGGTTACTAGCAAGACGCTCTTACCAACTGAGCTACCCGGCCCCACAATGAGTGTAGGTAAAGACGGTGTCAATAAAAGGGGTAAATTACTGCCCACAAAGGGTACGGCCCCACTCACGTTCCAACTAACCGCGTTTTGCTTACCCTTTGTTCTTGGAAACGCGAGTAGGCGAAACGCGGCACAACTGCCTAGAGATCGGGTAGAAAACAATGCAGAGTGCGCTCGTACATTTTGTAAAAAGGTGGTGTCACCGATTCTTTAAATTCTCAGACGACAAGACATCTGCTCCTCCCGGCCAAGCCAACTGCCAAAGATAAGTTTTGGGGCTTTTTGTTTTTGCAGTTGTTTGATCGTGTTTCTTTCTTTTCTTTTCTTCTTGTATTTTTTTAAGAAGAAGAAACAGGAAAACTGGGACAATTGAACGGACAAAACAGAGAAGTGAGTATAAGGGTAGAAGAGAGAGAGAGAAAGAGAGAAAGAGAGAGAGAGAAAGAAAGAGAGAGAGAAAGAGAGAGGGGGCGAAGGGGCGAAGGGGGACAGACAGACAGAAACAGAAAAAGATGGTAGGATAGGAGGGAGATGACAATTGTAATGCAAGAGGAGAAGAAGAACAAGAGAGAGAGAGACAGAGAAAGAGCGAGAGAGAGTTTATTTCCATTACGGTTCGCTCTGAGAAACCGAGACATGGGCAGAGGGAGAGAGTGAGCTTTGTTTGTTCAGAGGTATACAATTTTACTTAAACACAATCTACTGTAGATCTACATAGTTATGCTTGATGAGTAAGGTTAAAAATTTATTTATTTTTTTTATTTATTTCATTTTACCTCTATACATTATTTGTTATTTTACAAGGTCGCTCACTCACTCTATCCTCTCCGTTACGCAGACACATACACAGGCCCACAAAATACATAATTACATAATTATATACATACACAAATACACAGGAAAAGTCCATACCATACAAGAAGCAATCGGTAATAAATTCCTCAACTATTTGTTTTCAAATTCATTTTCAATTTCATTGATGTTCAAACTAGTTTGTTTACAACGTTATGATCCCGTTGGCTCAATTGCCATGACGTCTGTTTCAGTGGCACTGGCGTAGGTCACAGGGGAAGTAACTCCGGGGCGCGATACTGTCGGTGCCTGTCGTCTGCACAAAGTTTTCTTGTTTACATGTTTTCCAGTGTTTATTAGACTTTTATATTGTGCCAGGAGATTATGAATGTCTGGTAATTGTGACTGCGTAGCGGCTTTATTGTGATGGCGTTGAACCGGTTGGATTTAGTGTATTTTCGGTGATGTGTAACGATGACGGAACTATGTTTTGGCTACTGTTGCTGTTTTTGTTAACTTGGGGTTTTCGTACTCCCCACGACAAGTGGCTGAGATTGTGTGTATTAATAATTATCACCAATTTCCAATTTTGATCAATATCAGAAAGCAGTGTCTTGTTTCGGTCTTATAAACGAAATCTTTATTTTTCCACATTCAGTATAGTATGTCATAGCTACGTAGTTCGCAGTTACCCGTGTCTAACCTTTGACCCCGCGCGTTTTCGTAGTGGTGTAAAAGTAAGAGCAAGAAATCGCCATTATAAGCCAGCCCTTCCCACCGTCACCTTAGGCAATGCCAAGCCTCTTCAAAATATAGCCTGACGAACTTGAGGAGGACAGCCTAAAGTTTCTCCGAGAGTTCAGAGAAGCCAGTGTGATTTGCGTCAGGGAGATTTGATACAGTGATAAAAACCCCGTCAGCACTACCGACTGTCCTAAGATTTATCCCGTCACACGCTGCATGCAATACAAGACGCTTACGATAAAATCTCATGCTATTCTATCATAGATTCAGAGGATAGAACTGGTCTTAATTCGTGCGATGAAACTATAAGTCTGGACCAATCAGACTGTGCTGAGGCGTCCTTGACATTGCGACTGAAGAAAATGGCAGACACCACAACACAAGAGTTGTCATCGGATCAAAGAACAGATTAAGTTCCGGTGTAACAGGCCGGAATATACCCCTGGCTACTTTATACCCTGGGTATAATGTTGCCTAGGCGGGTTTAACCCCCTGGGTATAGATCAACGTAGGCCAGGTCATACCCCTCGCGCCCGGAATATACCCCTGGCTACTTTATACCCTGAGTATAATGTAGCCTAGGCGGGTTTAACCCCCTGGGTATAGATCAGCCTAGGCCAGGTCATACCCCTCGCGCCCGGAATATACCCCCACCTAAAGAGATTTCACTCATGGGTTTGTTGTACATGACCGTTTGCGTGACCAACTCTCAGGTAACAGCCTTTTGCTTGCGTGTAAAAAATTTTTAAAAAACCCAAAAAAAACCTTAGTGAACTCAGCTAACAGCCTTTATCTTGCGTGTAAAAAACAAACAAACTAACCCTAACCCTAACCCTAACCCTCGTGTTTTGTTTTAAGACTGCATTTATTTAATTAATAATTAAAGTTTATTTAAATTTTCAGTGGTATCTATCTATTTGTCTATTTGTCTATCTATCTATCTATCTATCTATCTATCTATCTATCTATCTATCTATCTATCTATCTATCTATCTATCTATCTATCCGTCTGTCTGTCTATCTATCTATCTGAGTGCATCAGAACAATTACAACACATAAATTAAAGAGTAAAGTGAAGGATAAGGTCTTCCGTAGAGAGGGGGTTATAATGGGCAGGAGAGGGTTAAACGAGCCTAGGCCAGATAATACCGAGGGGTATAGTCTGGGCTAGGCCAGTTTATACGGGGGCATAGTCTGGGCTAGGTCATTTTATACCCTGGGTATACTTGAGGCGGGGTATAATCTGGCCTGCTACACCGGGTGTCTTCACCTCCAGATGCATGGCCGTACCCACCATTGACAGAAGTTTACCCCTCATCTGCTTCTAGAACTGCTAAATATGGCAAACAATTTTTTCTCTTACTCTCCGAACTGCTCGAACTCGAACTGTTGGCCATAGCTTTTACAACATGTACGTAGCAACAAGGGAGAGCATTACAGGATTAAGGTTAAGGGCAATTTTAGATTATAGTCACACGATACCGGAGCGTATAGGCGACTTTTACTGGTCACATAATTATGACACCAGCGAACCGGTTGATGGTAAGGGGAAAATAATATGGTCACACATTGGCCAATCCGGGATTCGAACCAGAGACCTTTCGGTTACTAGTAAGCCGCTCTACAAACTAAGCTACCCGACTTCTTTTAGGGAACAAGGGAAAAAAAGCCCCTTTCTAAATGAGCGATGCGCAGCGAAAACCAACCATCCAAGTCTCTGCTGTATGGAATTAATTTTAGCGTGTAACCCGTTGCTTCGTGCGATCAGTCCTGAGATTGCATCGCATGGAACAAATTGTACGATAGGTCTCACGGAGCCTTTATCCTCACTTTTCTGGCTTCACACTGGTACGCTGTGACAGTTGATCTGGGCACGGTGGAGGCACGGTAGTCTAATGGTAGAGCTTTGGCTTGCGGATCTGAAAGTCCCGGGTTCGAGCTCTGGCCGGGCCATTGTGTTGTGTCCCTGGGAAAGACACTTTACTCCCGTTTCCTACTCCTTCGGATGAGAGTGTAAACCGAGGTCTAGTCTGTGTGTCGCATACATTCCATCATAACGGACTTTAAAGCTCCTGACGCTCATGTCCTAGACGGGTGAGTGCCGGTGACAAGAACACACCCAGCATGCACTTGGTTCTTCTCCCCCATCCCTGGCTGTCCAGGATTGTGCTCAGTTGTCCGGGCGTCAGACCATGCGCCCAAAAGTGGGCGTCTCGGGCGGTTTGAGTTAGATCCTGTATCGGCCAGCGCTTTGAGCGGCTCTTGAGTTGGAAAAGCGCGATATAAAAAGTGATTAGATTAAATGAAATTAAAGGGAGATAACAGGTATGTGTGTGTTTTAATTAGCGACCAGTAACAACACATAGGGACATGCTCACAGTTCAACACACATGGACGTGCTCACAGTTCAACACCCAGGGACATGTTCACAGTTCAACACCAAGGGACATGCTCACAGTTCAACACACAGGGACATGCTCACTTTGGTCCTACGGCCTCTTTATCTTCCCAGGGAATTCCGTCAGATCTTTCTGGCAGTCGTGTACATCCACCCCAAGGTTGACTTCCAAGGCGGCTGCAGAAGTCTTTTGGAGAGTTGTGTAGAGGCAGAAGTTGCAGTGTCCAGAGTCGGTGCGGTTGATCGCAGGCGACTTCTAACTACTGTCGGCTGAACAAGGTACTTTCGAACTACCGGGGCAGTACGTCACCTGCAAGACATGTGGTGACGCGCCCCTTGGCCTATGTTACCGCAGTGTCCTCCAAACCTACAAGAGCAAGCACTTGTCCAGTCTGGGATGTTCTGCCCATAACATGGTGCACCTGCTTCCCCTGTACCATCAGAAACTGAAGTTGAGAAAGCCTGCTGTCAGGAGGGTCAAAGCCTGAGGATCTCAGTCTGTGACGCTTTGCTGGCTGTGTCGTCCCCAGTCATGGCCTCGACATGTTGATGCCATCTAGGGAGGTGATAAACTACCCCAACAACAAGCCCTATGTGACGAAGGTGGAAGCTATCGTCCCGATGAAGAGGAAAACGTTCAGTGAGGACATTACATTACATGATTATTGCTTTAGGTCCAGCGGACTCTTCCGAGCCAAATCAGGACCCGCCCGTTCAGTGAGGAGAAACCAGACGATTTGAATAAACTGCAGAAGGGAGTCAGGAGGGCGATCTTGAACAACAAGCGGAAATTCAGGAACAAGGTCGAAGACAGACGATGACTGGCTATAAGCCGAGCAAGAGGGCCTTGAATATGGAGGACCAGCAAAAGTTGGCGAACGGAAGTGCTTGTGGCCCTGTGGATGGTTCTTGTTTTACTATATAAATGTGTTGCCCCGCGGCCTCATGTATTTTATTTGTTTGCCATGTAATTCTGTTTTTTTAAAACATTTTATACAGTTTACAGTCACTAGGTTTGTGCAGCCGAAAGACGAATTTTTCTGTAAATTAATTTCAAAGATCAATACAAATCTCAGTCTCCTCGGTCTCAGTCTTAGTTCTGATGACTCATGTCTCATTACTGTGGACGCATGTCTCATCACTAGATCCGCAGGGTAGGCGCCTTACAAATGCTAATAATTATTATTATTAACGACGTCAATGACCATAATTATAACGTCATACCTTTTGCCGAAGACAAAAGGATAGCTGCATTCACAGGCTGCTCCGTCTTTCTGCTGGAAGCAAAGGTCCCAAATCCAAAGATCGATGGTCGTGGTGGGGGTGAGTATCGTGACACCGGTGGTCGTGGGTGGTGGGGAGGGTCGTGGTGACACCTGTAGTTGTGCCATCAGGGAGGGTCGTCGTAACATCGGTGGTTGTAGCATCAGGGAGGGTCGTGACACCGGTAGTCGTGGCATCAGGGAGAGTCGTGGTGACTCCGGTGGTCGTGGTTGTGGATGGGTGGTCGTAATGGTGGGGAGAGTGGTGACACCGGTGGCTGTGGCACCAGAGAGGGTCGTGACACCGGTGGTCATGTAGTATGGAGGATCGGCGTGACACCGGTGGTGTTAGTGGTGGGGAGGTCGTGACACCGTTGGTTGTGGCATCAGGGAGGGCTGTGACACCGGTGGTCGTGGTGGTGGGGAGTGTCCTCGTGACACCGGTGGTCGTGGTGGTGGGGAGTGTCCTCGTGACACCGGTGGTAGTGGTGGTAAGGAGGATCGTGACACCGGTGGTCGTAATGGTGGAGGTGCAGTTTTTTCCGGTTGCATCAGATTTGTACTATTCCTGCAAGTGTTTGAAGTGAGTTACTCTTCATGCGAGTGTTTGAAGCAGAGTTACTCTTCATGCGAGTGTTTGAAGCAAAGTTACTCTTCATGCGAGTGTTTGAAGCAGATTTACTATTCCTGCGCGTAGAGTGTTGCTGCAGATTATTTCCCATTGAATCAGATTTTCTATTCCTCCAAGTGTTTAAAAATTAGACTCACCACTCACCAGTTCCAAATAGAGCAAGCAGCTCAAAATTAGCAAACAGAGTTTCGAAGAGCTGCCAGACCTAAAGATCTAGATCTATTCTCGATACATATAGCTGCTGAGCATTTTATAGCCGAAGACTCGAGTGTGTCACACAGACTGCTACTGCAATGCAAGACGCAAGCCAAGCGCAATAAATCTGATTAGAATCACGCTGGGGTGTCCACGGTCTTCGCATTGTATGTGTGGGTTATGGTGTGGTTAGTGGGAAGAGTGAGAGAGGGTAGGAGCGGATGCGTGTGTGGAGGTTGTGAAAGGCGGTTGGTGGTGTGTAAGTCAGTGGGGATTAAGAGTCGGTGAGTGAGAGCGGTGTGCTGGTATGTAGGTGGGTTTTGAATATAGGCGGAGGAGAGGGGGAGGAGAAGGTAGGGGAGAAAGGCGCCCTGTGGCTCCGGGGCGTGGTCGGTCAGGCGCCTACTCGTGTGCCGCCGGATAGGAGATTCAATTTCTATTTTTTTCTTAAAAGAAAGATGTTTTGTAATAGTTATTTTGACGGTTTTCCACACGCTCCTCGCCACCCACCACCCCCCCCACCCTCACCCACCTCCCGTCTCCTCCACCTTCACACACACCCATACTCCATACCTTCATTCGCCACGTGAGTGTCGCCTCGGCACAGAAATTTGTCATTTATGGGGAAATCGTGATAGGTACGTGACTGGCTCGAATTACGCTTTCAACTTTGAGATTCGGACGCGACTGTGTTGTTCCATGCAAGACGTTTCCCAGTTATCGGACTCCATTCTAGGATGCTTAGAAAGTTCAAGAAGCACTTTTAACGAGCAACTCTATGCTCAAGATGAAGGAGAAAACGAGGGGGGTAAATATAACAAGAACAACTTAAACCGCGCTGTATCAAACGAAACATTATCAAAAACAAGGAAACTGTAAATGGTTCAAGAAGGAAGAGGATGAAGAGGCGGGAAATAGAATAAGAACAACAGCGACAGCGATGTAATAAGAGGAACGTGACCAAAAAAAACAACAACGAAGGAGACTGTGACGTGACGGTTGCACGTGTGGATTTGAACCCTACATGAGCTGTAGGTCTATTTTTCTTTCTAACATATCAGGATTCCCAGCATGCAAGGCAGCTTGGGGTATTTCTTGTATTCAGTTTGCAACGTTGGCTGTGAGAACTGTCGGTGCCCGTCTGAAATGGTTCCAAACATCAGATGGAAAATGTACGAAATAGACTAAAATGAATGAATCAATGAATGAGCATTGAAGTTTCACGTCCTCCCTACCTCCCCCCCTTCCCCCAAAAAACATTGACTATACGGCAGGCGGGGGGAAGCGGGGATAGAAACCTATTTCAACTCTGGACCAACCAGCAAAGATGAAGTTTAACGACCACACTCACCGTTGGCAATATAGCAGACACGGGGGGGAACCATCCCGATGAAGAGAAGGGTAGGGAGGGACCTAATTCAACAATGAACCACCACCAGAGCAATCATACTGCTAAAAAAAATAATGACCACTTCAATCTTGCTCTTCACAAGGGATCGAACCTGTGTCATTTATCTTTTTTTCCCGTCTTGATGCTATCCGCCCTTTTCCTCTTGATCTTCGTCCTTTTTATTATCATTGCCATATTCCTCCTCCTTCTTCTCTCTCTCTCTCTTCTCTCTCTCTCTCTCTCTCTCTCTCTCTCTCTCTCTCTCTCTCTCTCTCTCTCTCTTTCTCTCTTCCTTCTTATTTTTCTACAGCTCCTTGTCATACTGTGGGTTTTTTCGTTTACAAGAATGAGAATGTACACTGGCATTTAACGTCTACACCTCACCGTTGGAATAGGGGGTAGGGATCTAATTCAACACTGAACCACCAGAGCAATAATACTGTTAAGAGGGACAGTGACAAATGGCGACACTTTTTTTTATCGTGCCCTCCCGTGGAAATCGAATCTGGGTCATCGTGCTGTTAGTCAAAAACGTTTACTAGGCGAAGAAGATCAGGCGTTTCACAGTCTAGTGCGTGTCAGTGGCCCAGGAGGTGTTATGGAATCACCGTCTGGTGATGCAACCCGCTGAGGTGCACTTGTTTAATAAGCTTAAACCAGGAATGTACAGTCTGTGAGGTATACTCCACGATGGACTGTTTGGTTTTGCACAGTAAACTTCAAGTGATCTCGCGCCGAGATATGAGGCTCTTTGAAGACGTGAATGATGAGTTGTCTAGCCTTGTGGGCGTGGATGTGTGTGTGTGTGTGCGTGTGCGCGCGAGCGTGCGTGCTGTGTGTGTGTATATATATATATATATATGTAGGTGTGCGTGTGTGTGTGTGTGCCTGTGAACAGAACAGGAAACGTCTTGCCATTTCGACCTGTAGGTTATATGACATGATCCTAGTAAATTAATAATAATTTTATTTATTTTAAACTTTCACATAAATCAAATTTGTTGTTTGTTTTTAGCGCGCACGGCAAACTGTCTCGACGGAATCCAGGCTGAGGCTGTGAAGATAGTCTTATGGTGGCACATGAGCCAAGTTTTCTTGGGTTTCACCCAGCACCCCGCGACCACTGAAGACGCTCACAGAGTATAAACAGCTGTGTGGTCAGGATGGCGAAAAGAATACAATTGGGTAGTGTACTTTAACTTTACCGATAGGCGCGTCGGTGTGAAAGTAAATTTGTTGGTTGTTGTTGTGTGAATTTGTGCGTTTTTTGTAAGAGAAGAGAGAGAGAGAAAGACAGACAGATAAGCAAATAGACATAGCTGGTGTGACAGTTTGGAAGCTAATATGATTGTGGTCTACTGGTGTATAAAAGATGAGTGTGGGAGTGTGTTTGAGATGAGGGTACAGTGGGGGAATGTCACTAGTGAGAGAGAGAGAGAGAGAGAGAGAGAGAGAGAGAGAGAGAGAGAGAGAGTTTGTGTGTGCGTGCGCGCGTCCCTGTGAAAGTCTGAAAGCACGTTAGTTGGTGTGTATGCTCATTGATCTTTCTACAGGTGTACACATATACATAATAATAAATACATACGCGTGAGAATGAGAGAGAAAAAGATAGAGAGCCGGAGGGACGGAGACAGCACATGTATATTTCCGCCCCAATGTCTCTCTCCTCGACGACCTTCGAGTTACGGGATAGGATAGGATAGCTCTTCTCTCTCTCTCCATCTGCGTGAATGTGTGTGCGACTGTGGTTGCAATAGTTGGGTGCGCGTGTGTGTGATGTGTGTGTGTGTGTGTATATATGCGTTCGCGCGCGCGTCTGTTTGTTGATACACCTGTGAGGGTCTCATCTGCCTATCTTAAGATCTGTGCATTTGTCTTTATGTCAAGCATAATAATATTATTATATACGTGGCAAACTAGTGATGAATCACATCCCACTGCATAGCTGAGACTCGCCTATGGTTGCGCTTGCCTCTCATTTGTCAAAGATACTCGGCAATGCGGTCTCAGCTACGCAGTGTGGAATGACATTAGCGCAGAGTACGAAGAATGTGCAGTTTGGGGTTATGCATGGGAGGGAGTAATGGCATGAAGGGGTCGAGGGAAGGGGGAGGGGGATGTTTGTGGCGAATTAGGTCCTTGGATGGTGAGAGGGATGGAGGTGGGTTGAACTGCAACAAAAGGATGGATGGATAGGTGAGGCTGATGGACAGGAGAGGGGTGTGGAGAGGGAGACGGTGGTCTGGATTTGAGGAGGGGGTTGTTGAGTATAGCGTCTGAGTAAATAGGGTGAAGACTAGAGTATCGTTCAACGCCTTGAGCAGCCCTTGAGCTGGAAACACGCGTTATATAAGAACAATTAAATTAAATACATAAAATAAAGACGATTGAGCGAGAATCAATAAATAAATAAATAAAAACTTGAGAAGATAGATATGATTGTTGATAGATTTTCTGGTTGGCAAAGAGGTGGTGATGTTGAAACTGGACGTCGGTATTGAGCCGTGGACGAACGGGGAAAGACGGGACGGGCCTGTTTATTGGAAGGTGAGGTAGGGGAGGGGAGGGGGATGGGTCGGTGCGATGAGTGTATGAAAGGGAGGGGGGAGGGGGTAGGAGTGAACGCAGCAAGGGGTGGGCTTGTGCGTGAAATGTAGCGGAAAGATTGAATAGGCTTGCGGTGCGAAGTTAAGGTGCAAATGCGGGGGCTTTGGCAGTGAGAAACGCGCTGCCTTACGACCGACCGCCTTCAGATTTTTATGATACACATATCCTTAACTCATTCCTTATAAATGCATTTATGATACAAAACTTCAAATAGTGTTTAACTGCCGCCGCCACAAGAAGAAAAAAAAATCGTCATAAAGATGCAGTATTATCTGGCGTAGGTTTTTTAAATATATAAAATTTGTCGATATTAGCGCGCCTCTACACACAAAAAAAAAAAAAAATAATAATTTTTAAAAAAAAATAAAAAAATAAAAGAAAGAAAGAAGAAGAAGAAGAAGAAGAAGAAGAAGAAGAAGAAGAAGAAGAAGAAGAAAGAAATGGACTCCAAAAAATAATGATAGTTAGATCCTTTTTAGATCAGTTTTGGGGATCAAATTTCGTTAACAGAGATGCGGCGCTGCGTATCGCATTACTTGAATTCTCGTGATAGGTGTCTCTTCAAAAATTAGTACAGCGCTTCCCCTTCCCCCACCCCTTCCTCTTCTCTCTTTTTCTCTCCCCTTCATTCCCTTCCCCTACCACACCACCACATAAAAATTAAATAAATTTTTAAATAAAAAAACTGGTTCAAGGTTCAGAAGCCGTGACGACTGAGAAGGGTTAATACGCAACCAAAATGTGAAATAGTGTTTTTACACGCAACGAACTGGAAAGAGCCCTTCATTCGGAACAGACGTTACGGTTTCATGCCAACTATAATGTAATGTTATATATAATATAAGCCTTGGCGTGTCTCGGTTACGCTGTGTGGTTTTCACGCTTTTCACGCTTATTCTTCGTAACTTTTTTGACGACGGTAGTAAGGAGAAAGCTGTCGGTGTTGTAAAATACGCTTGAACATTCCTTACTATACCTCTGACAGTCCCATTACCCTATGCTCCCATCACTCCCCCTCCCCTTACCCCGCCCAACACACACACACACACACACACACACACACACACACACACACCGCCTCCCCCCCGTTCCTCACACGCCCTCGAACTCCTTCTCAGCTCTACTCTACAACCCTAAAAAAATAAGAGGTTGGTTTTTTTTTTGGCCGGCTTGCCCGCATGTTGAGCTCAGAGTTGTCTAACGTTAGGCAGACATTCCTTGCAAACGAACAGTTTCTCGCCTAGAATTTCTGCTCTGACCTCCATCAAACTTTCCGGATGAATTGAAAGGTTGACTTCAGTTGCAATCCTGGCTAGCTCCTCTAGTTCGGCCTTGCACTGCCAAGCAACCACCACACACCACCCTTTCCCCAAACCAAAGCTTGCAGCTCGGGGTGGCTTTCATACTGTTATGAGGCGAGATGTGCGGTCGGATAACTCTAGGTAACTAACAACAAAACAAAAAAGACAAGTTACCTCCCATTTCCGAATAAAGCCTATTGTGCCATAGATACAGTATATAATACTATAATATCAAGTTTCAAAAAACAAAACAAAAATAAACACGTCCGTTTGCACGTTGAGGGGGTTTATAAAGCGCTTTTTTTTTGTTAGCTCAAGTGCTGCTCATGGAGCTGGTCGACACAGGATCTGATGCAAGCCGTCCGAGACGCCTACCTGAAACCTTTGGGCGCATAGTCTGACGCCCAGATGACTGAGCACAGGGCAACCGGAGATAGATTGGGAAAGGGACCTAGTTCGTGCTGAGTGTATTGTGTTGCCGGCAGTCACCCGTCTAGGACATGAGCGTCTGGATCTTTAAAGTCCATGCGATGGAATACGTTCGTGCACAGACTAGACCTCGGTTTATATTCCGTTTATACTCTCCTCCAAAGGTTCCCTTCTAAGTATTAGGCCCAAAAAAATCATATGTCTGTTTACGGTAACTTAGGACCAAAAAAATGGGTCGATGGGTCGGCTTCATTTCTTTTTTAAAAAAATCCATTTTAAGTGCGATTTTGTTTTGTTTTGTTTTTGCTTTTTTCACATTTTTACAGACTATCACCCCAAAAACGTTTATGGTGGGGCCCAAAAAATAGGGTCGGTCGGGATACCATAAACAGACATTTTTTTGGCCTTATTTTATCGTGTTGTTGGAAATGATAGACTTACATTGTGCTTTGTGATTTGTTTACTCGTACAAATGCGATTATTGTTATTATGGATACAAAACAACACTGCACCTGTTCTAAGTTTAGTTATATAACATACCTACAGGAGAAATTACAGACGTCTACAGTAACACTATGCTGGTTAGATAACTATGTATAAATAGGCATATGATTATTTAAGCCACCTGTATAATTCTATATAATTATGATGACTATAGTTTTCAATGGAAACTTAATGTGGAGCGGATGGTATGTAGCCTAGTACTCCTGAAAATAATAGGCTCACTGTACTGGAAGGATACCTGTAGGGATATCAGCGTGACCCACACGAACACAATAATAATACACCGTAACATGGATTACATTAAAGTATATCTGAGGTCAAGATCAAAATCTCGCAAAACACACACACACACACACACACACACACACACACACACACACACCCGCACCTCCCCCACCACACACACACACACACCCCTCCCCCCAAAAAAAAAACCCACACATTATAAATAACTGTAAATTATGTATAATAAATTCTACCAAAAGGGCTAGCAACGTACAGCAGCCATTAATTAGCAAAAGATCTGAACTAGCCGATGGAGGCAAGTTAGATTACTATCATCCTGCTCTCAAAGGTGGACAAAAAGTGCGACACGTTGTCTATCAATTCCATGTGCTTCACCCGTGAGCTTTTAAGGAGCTCCAATGTAGTACAAATGCATTCAAAAGAACCTGGTTCGCATTACGCGTATCGACCTCTATCAAAGGTCTCATCATATATACAATTATTCATAAACGTAATAATACGGGATAGGATAGGATAGGATAATAGTCGTAGACAACTACATTTGTGTATGTGTCTAATATTTTGCGAAAATTGAATCTATACTTCGTGTCCGGCCGCCTATCCACAAGGGCACAAAGTTGTTAGGCAATGGGTGACTTACCGCCCTTAGGATGTTACAACATACAGGCGCAGAAGTATGGCGGCCTACTAGCGCCAAAACCTGATAATTACAATTATCATGTGATAATTAAAAATATCATGGGATAATTACAATTATCAAGAGATAATTACAATTATCATTGAAAAATTACAAATATGTTCGTGTGATCATGTTTAATTTTCGGTTTTGGCTCTATCAATCCGCCTGGAAATGCGCCAAAACTGAAAATTGTAATTATCACATAATAATTAAAATTTTCACTTGATAATTATAATTTTCACGTGATCATGCTTAATTCTGGTAAGGCGGCTTACTAGCGTCAAAACCTGCAAGACTTACATGTATCAGTGATAATTGTAATTAACACGTGTTCTGTGTAATTCACAGAGATACCGGTAATTCACAGTGTTAATTACTAATTTTCAGTTTTGGCCACGCTTTACTAGGGCCAAAACCCCACGCGTGCTGGGAACAGTGCCGCTGCCGCGCATGCGCATCGCGCTTCGGGCCGCGCAAGCTCATTTTGATATTTATAATTTTCAGTGATAATTGTAATTATCGCTTGATAATTGTAATTATCTCTTGATAATTGTAATTATCTCTTGATAATTGTAATTATCTCATGATATTAGTAATTATCAGGTTTTGGCGCTAGGAAAGCATGGCAAATACTGATAATTATTAATTAACACTGCGGATTACCGGTATCTCTGTAAATTACACAGAACACGTGATAATTTCAATTATCTCGTGATAATGGTTACTCTCGGTTTTGGCGCTAGTAGGCCGTCATACAGAAAACCCGAAGCTGTATGTCCGTGAGTGCTCGCCTTTACAATACCAGCGGCTAAATTTACCTCGGCTTTTTCTAGCTAGGCGGCTTTGTTCTCGGCCTGTTTGTAGCGTTTTGACGCGTAATGACTTCATACAGTAGTCGTGAGGTGACGTCATAATAGAAACGGGAATGTTTTGTTTTGTTTTAAAGCTGCGTATACACGCTTATTTGTGAGCTTTCACCTCAATAATTTGGTTTTATAAACTTCTTCTATGATCATGTTATTTAGTGCACAAAATAATAGTTCTGTTTTTGCAGTTTTTAAATAAAAAATTTTCTGTTGTTGTTGAAAATATGGCCTCAAACACACTTTAAACTGTAATATATAAATGATGTAGACTACAGACTAATTATATGGTACATGTATACCCTATGGACAATGTAAGATACAGGCTCTTAAAATACAAAGTGACGGAAGCGATGATTCATCATGGATAACGTACGTTGTAATCGTCTTATCTTGGAGTCGTGTTATAGTACTAGCGTTGTTAAGAACCCAAATGAGACAGTGACAGAAAGACAAGTTATATAAATACTAACATTGTGTTTAGCTTCTTAACTATATATGTATATATAAAGCTACAAACTATACATTATAGCTATACACTGTACACAGTATGTACTATACACTATAAGCTATGCATTATGCACACTTTGTACATAAATACAAGGGGTGCAGCTTAGTTATAACACTATAATCCAAAAGTTGATATTTTAGGGTATTTCATAAATGCACCGAAATTGATGGATTGGCTGCAGAGGAACAAGAACTTGAACAGCTGGTACAGAGGCTTGAGACCTGGTCCACCTCCAGAGCCTATGGAATGGAAATAAGTGCAGAGAAGACCAAAAAGATGACCAACAACACCAATGGCATCAACACGGACATCAAAGTCCAAGGCCAATCCCTCAACACAATGCATAGCTTCAAATATTTAGGAGCCATTGTATCAGACAAGGAAGTCCTCTCCAGGATCGCACAAACAACTGCTGCCCTGGCAAGGTTGAAGCAAATTTGAAAAATACAGGACCATCAGCCTACATTCCAAGGTAAGCCTGCTGCGCTCCCTTGTCATCTCCATCTTCCTATACGCTTGCGAAACATGGACCCTCACAGCAGATCTACAACGAATAGTACAAAGCATGGAGATGAAGTGCTACAGAAGACTTCTGGGTATTTCCTATACCCAGCACATCACCAAAGAAGAAGTCCGACAGACCATCACCCAAGCCATTGGACCACACGATGACCTGCTCTAATAAAAATTGATACAACAACAACAACAACAACTGCTCACATTGGTGAAAAAACGGAAACTCCGATGGTATGGCCACATCACCAGATCATCAGGTCTTGCAAAGACCATCCTGCAAGGCACAGTGCAAGGAGGTAGAAGAAGCGGGAGACCGAAAAAGAGGTGGGAGGACAACATTCGAGAATGGACTGGTTTGACACTGAGCGAAACAATCAGGGTTGCTGAGGACAGGGAAAGATGGAGTACGCTGGTTAAACGATCATCTGTGGTGCCCCTACGGCCTCCGAGTTACGGGATAGGATAGGATAGGCACCGAAATAAGTATAGTAGCGAAACCAAGTAGACTAGGCCTATAATTAAAATAGGTTTTAAACTATATGCTAATACACTATTGCAAAGTCTTGAAGCAGGTTTTCGCAAAGCGGAGTATAGAATATGTCATAATATAAATTATGTGATCACATTAACAGAAAGAATGGAAAGAAGACTTTATAGCTTTGGTATTATGCACTTGTTATTTATTTATTTATTTATTTATTTATTTATTTATTTATATATTAAATTTAACATCTATTCATGCCTGTGATACTAGACAAAAACTAAGCACTAATATGACGGCCTACTAGCACCAAAACCGAAAGTTATCAGTATCACTAGATAATTGAAATTAACACGTGTTCTGTTTAATTTATAAAGATATCGGTAATCCACTGTTAATAATTATCAGAATTTACCACGCCTTCCTAACGTCAAAAGTTAATAATTACAAATATCATGGGATAGTTACAATTATCAAGGGATAATTACAATTATCATTGAAACACTACAAATATCTCAAATGGGGTCTCTTTCTAGCGTTCTCCCTACCATACGATAAAATTGCCAGACCTAAATGTACTGGATTTCTGTCTTGCGTGCATGTTCCATGTTGGGATACAACTTACGTGGCTTAGGTACGAGACTTTTCAGGACACCGAGGATTTTCTCCTGGTACTACGGTTTCCTTCCTCCCTTCAATAATAGTATCGGCTGCAGTCAATCTAAATTTCAAAAATAAAAATTGATTCTCTCTCGCCTTCTGTAATAGCGATCTTTTTAGATCGCCGCGCTTTGAGTAATAAACAGCGGGCGATAACATAACGTAGTAGTAGTAGTAGTAGTAGTAGTAGTAGTAGTAGTAGTAGTAGTAGTAGTAGTATGAAAGCTGTTGTAGGCCTATGCGAGCCGAGTATGATGTTCGATTTATTGTGCGGTAGCTACACTTGCCGGAAATGCTAAGGACAACTTGTGGATACGGAAATCTCTAGGTCATACCCTACTCGCATGAAGAAGTTAAGCTAGCTTTCATCCTTGAAAACTAACACCAGTTGTCGGAAGTGCAGGAGATAATTACAAACATTGCTTTCGGTGCAGATGAACTAGACTTCCTAACGTAAGTCTGCTTCCGTTGCGTCTCCAGTCAAATGCAGCTTTTGTGTTCACACCATGTTTAAAAGGTCCGAGGCTTAGAGAGCACCTGTCAAAAGGTTATCTCCCCTTTGCCCTTTAATCTTAACTTAGACTACCGGAGATAACACACCTTCGACTGTGGAAAACCTCGTTGAGCATTTAGGATATTTTTGCTTAATTGGTACTACTGTGGTAGACTTTGTTTTGCTGTGTTTTTGTGTCGGTGTGTGTATCTGTCTATCTGTGTTCTGTCTGTCTTAACTGATGATTGTCTGGCGCTGATACTCCATATTGTTGGAAGAAACAGACGAATTTTTGGTTTGCTGTATTTATTTTCCCTTGCAGGCGCGTTGAGCATCTTTATTACAAGACCACATCACCGTCATCATCATCATGATCATCATCATCAGCAGCAGCAGCAGCAGCACAGTATCAGCATTAACAAAAAACAAACGCACGGTGCATAGATAATTTGGGTGATAAAGAAAGCAAAGCCTATTTTGTGGAAAATTTAAATAACAAAAAAATCTCAAGGGTTTAACAGTTGTGTGTGTGGGTGTGTGTGTGTGTGCGTGCGTGTATCTATCTGTCTGCCTGTCAAGAAAGTTGCAAACGGATCGCCTCTTTATAGTCCTATCCTATCCCTATCCTATCCTATCCCGTAACTCGGAGGTCGTAGGGGCACCAAAGGTGATCGTTTAGCCTGCGTACTCCATCTTTCCCTGTCCTCAGCAACCCTGATTTTTTCGCTCAGTGTCAACCCAGTCCATTCTCGAATGTTGTCCTCCCACCTCTTTTTCGGTCTCCCTCTTCTTCTACCTCCTTCCACTGTGCCTTTATAGTCCGGATGTTTAATAGGTTAGATCGGTCTGGGGTGTTGGTAGTGTGTGAGTTTAGGCCTTGTCCTGACAGCGTGTAGATTGGAGAAAATTTGATGCACAGCAGAACCTGAGGGTGCAGTTAACTTCTGACGACTCAAAGGATACACAAGCCTGGGTTATCTAGCGGTACTGCGCCACACCTACCAAGCGCATATCTTGATTTATTGTATGAAGTGTTTTGGATGCAAACGATTTCGGAGTTTATCGGTATGACGTTGGTTGCCTCTCTATTGATTTATTTGCTCGTTGAGCAGGTAGGCTGCACATTAGGGCTGCACATTGTCTTGGATCAACAGCGGCTTGCATGATTCTGCCCCACAATACCTCCATGTAAGAGCTTTTTCCCACCCGCCCCCAGCCAATCAGAGCGCCGTCTTCGTTCTTCACAGCAATGTCGACTCAGGTTGCCTTGATGTTCCAAATGGCAAATACAAATGAGAAGACGAAAGTATCTTCACAAATTCTGCCTCCAATCTGTGGAACCCCCTTCCTCTTCAATGGAAACAGAATAACAGTCTCTGAAAACTCGTCTATTCTAATACTTCGTCGTAATGAACCTCAGAACTGTATACATCATGTATATATAATTAGTTAGTTGTTTATCTTTTTAAAAACATATGATGGATGGTAAGTTTATTTTGGGATCACGTCCCCTCAGCTCACCCCACCTTCCCTATTCTTTTGCATGCACAATGAGCATGTCTGTCGACGTGGAAGATTGCGCTATTCAAGACAACATCAACATCTTCATTACATTCCATTGTGATGCTGATTTGATCAGACGCGTGGGGTTTTTGTTTATGGCTACTAATACCCCTGTCTGACAATGGGACAGCCGGCCGTGCTATAATAAGTTTAATCTTGTGTGTATTTTAAAATAATATATCCATTTAAAATATGATCTAAAGCAGGTGCATCTGGAGTTTACAATATTGTCTAGTCTGGCTCTCGCGTCTAGACTTCGGTGTACTCTTCTTTGCAAAAGAAACATACTCTCTCTCTCTCTCTCTCTCTCTCTCTCTCTCTCTCTCTCTCTCTCTCTCTCTCTCTCTCTCTCTCTCTCTCTCTCTGTGATTTATTGGGTTCTGGGGTTGGAGTCAATGTTTGGGTCCCTGACTCAGCGCACGCGCGCCCGTGTGTGTCTTATCCGTGTCTATCTATCTGTGTCTGTACCTTTCACTGAATCTGAATCTGAATCATGTGTATGCGTTTGTCTGTCTGTGTCTGCCTATTTTTTTGTTCTTCTCTCTCTCTCTCTCTCTCTCTCTCTCTCTCTCTCTTTCTCTCTCTCTCTCTCTCTCTCTCTCTCTCTCTCTCTCTCTCTCTCTCTCTCTCTCTCTCTCTCTTGATGACGAAGATGAGCGTAGTGTGTGTGTGGGTGTGTGTGTGCGTGTGTGTGTGTATTTCGAATATTAATTTTAAAGGTTCTGCATTAAGTTAATTTATTAAAGGATGGGTTGAAGATTAGACTTTCTAATTAGTGTTAAATCTTTATCCCTAATGCAAAACCCGGTTTCCAAAGTTTCCCTCTTTTTCTCTGGTAAATGGACTAAAACAGAGGACTCTCCTATCCTATCCTATCCCGTAACCTAAAGGTCGTTGGGGCAACACAGATGATCGTTTAATCAGCGTACTCCATCTTTCTCTGTTCTCAGCAACCCTCGTGGCTTCGTTTAATGTCAAACCAGTCCATTCTCGAATGTTGTCCTCCGCGGCTCCCACCTCTTTTTCTGTCTCTTTCTTCTTCTGCCTCCTTGCACCGTGCCTTGCAGGATGGTTTTTGCAAGGCCTGATGCTCTGGTGGCGTGGCCATACCATCGGAGTTTAAATATTCAAAATTAACAATAATAAGAAACAAATATGTACTTAAAGGAATGCTCATTTCGATACAAACGCAAGACCAAATGACACAATGTAAATTTTCAAGCTAGACCCATCTTCAAAACTCAAGTATGCGTGTGTAGATGTGTGTTTGTGTGTGTAGATGTGTGTAGAGGCGTGTTTGTGTGCGTGTGTGTGTATGTAGTGTGTGAATACAGAATACAAAATCCTTTCTTGTCCCAGAAAACATTTACAAGGAGATTTTTCGAGCAGTGTTCATCTGCATATAAAAATTCAAAAGAACGAACTTAAGTTGTAATAGCAACGTGCACACACATTCGCACCCATAGGCAGAGACAGTTGTACTGAGATGGTGGTCGCCTGAGTCAAGGCCATTTCTAGGATGTCGCTGAAGAAGCAGCAGCGCGTGGCACTGAGAATGCTATTGCGAATGGGATTACTGTAGTTATTATACAAAAAACGAAAAGATGCAGACAGGATTGAATGATGCAATGCGTTAATACTGTGACAGCATGGAATTATTATACTCAACTTCAGTGGAAACGAGTGCGCTTTTAGCAGCCATCGCACGGACTGAGCCAAATTAAGAGAAAGCTATGATGGCCTACTAGCGCCAAAACCTACAAGTTACAAATATCATGACATAATTACAAATGTCATGGGATAATTACAATTATCAAGGGATAATTACAATTATCATTGAAAAATGACAAATATCAACGCGTGATCATGTTTAATATTAAGTTTTGGCTCTAGCAATCCGCCTGGAAATGCGTTAATACCGAAAACGGTAATTAATACATAATAATTACAATTTTCACTTGATAATTACAATTTTTACGTGATAATTCTTAATTCTTGCTAAGGCGGCTTACTAGCGCCCAAACTTGCGTTTTCAGGTCTCGGCGATAATAGTAATTACATCTAACACGTGTCCTGTTTAATTCACATACACGACAGCATACTAGCGCCAAAACCTGATAATTACAAAGATCATGGGATAATTGCAAATATCAATGATATATTTACAATTAACACGTAAAAATTGTAATTGTCAAGTGAAAATTAAAATTTTCGGTTTGGGCGCATTTCTAGACAGATGGCTAAAACCAAAACTGAAAAATAAACAAGATTTTTGTAATTTTCAATTATAATTGTAATTATCCCTTGATAATTGTAATTATCCCATGATATTTGTAATTCTCTCATTGTGACGGTAGGTCTATTGTTGCTGGGCTCTGAACAATAGAATGCTTATTACCCACTCGTCTTTCGTCTGAGGAGATCGGCTAGTGTAATCACCCTATGACTAATCTTAATACATTTATATGTTTAACCCGGTCTGTGTGCGGATAGGGTTATAGAGATAGGGGGAAATGGTAAAAGCTTCATTGACACACTAGCTCTCGCACGGCTATGAAACATAGGTAGTCAAGCCACTTGTTAACAGTAAATATCACACATTTATTTCCTCTACTCTATACATAAGTTTCTAAACACTATACTAACTTAAATGTCCAAATTTCACTTCGAGTAGTTCGCTCCTTGATGGGTCTATGCTGCTACTGTTCTTGATATTTGCTACTGTCTCATCATTGGGCTATTTGTTCTGGTTGGCCTGATGTCCGTTTTCAGGAGAGTGGACTACTGCACAGTCCGTTTAGATCAGTGTGTGTGCAATTTTTCTTGTGCACTTAGCTGATTTGTTTTCTCTCTCTCTTTCTTCTCTGATATACTTATGTAGTGGTGTTGGTGGTGTTGTGTTTGGAGAGAAGATGGTGTGTTATGTGATGGAGGCTATGGTGAAGACTCACACATTCTCTCTCTCTCTCTCTCTCTCTCTCTCTCTCTCTCTCTTCCCCAACGCCAGTCCGTGATGACCGTTGAAAAGCGATTTATTCGAAGTACATCATTATAGACTACTAAGATATAGATAGCAAAGGCATTGCTCGAGTGGCACAACCCTTATCTGCTTCGTTGTGCCCTGTGCTCTCCCCCTGCCGAGTTGTGTCTTCTGCTTTTATTTAGAACCGCCAGCCGCAGCGACAGTGCTGCTTACGCATGCCCCACCCGCCCCAAAATCTAGGCTCGCTGGCTAAGTTTGTGTTAGTGGCTAATCTTAATTTTACGCATAAGGCTTGAAATGCAAAGGAATGCTATACAAATTATATATTGACGGAAAGGCGAAAATACGACCTTTTCTACTGTTATAACAATATCGGACCTATCTGCTACGAAATAAAAACAATACGCAATTTAAGAGGGAGTTGGCTGCTGCTCCTAAGAATGTCACGACTCTCAACTCATAATGACTCTTTAATTTAATACAATTATAAATAATAATAGTAATGACAAAGAAAGAACAACGTCTCCTCTTTCCAATGATATACAATATGGCATGGTTACTATTATGGGTTCCGACTATGGCGAACTAAACTAGAAAACACCTAACACAACATGCAACAGTTACCTCTAGAGCCCTCTGACAACTTTT
>CM072525.1:23298491-23395991 GCA_036898135.1 Oncomelania hupensis
ACAGTTTATTAAACAGTCAAATCGTTAGGTTAAAATTAAAATTTGCCGCTCTACGATACAATCGCCCCGGCGTCCAGACCAACAGAATTATTGCTCTCTCTCTCTCTCTCCCTCTCTCTCTCTCTCTCTCTCTCTCTCTCTCTCTCTCTCTCTCTCTTTTCTTTCTCTCTCTCCCCCCCACCCACCTCCCATTTTCCTTTTTTCATTTCTCTATTACGCTTTCTCGTTATTATCATCATTTTCGTCATTTTTATACAATTTATTCTTCCACCTTACTTAACAAAAATATTGATTGGTTTTGGGTTATTTCTTTATATAATTGGATCTGTTTTATTATCACTTAAATCAATTTATAATATGTGTTGCTTGTCATATATTACGTTTAATTACTTAAACAGAGCCGGCTTGCTTGTTGCCATTCCTGTACACAATAAAATATGTTTCTTTGTCATGTTTTTTTTTTTTCAGTTAATAAAACGCATGTTTAAACCAGTACTGAGATCCCAGTTTTAAACTGTGTGCTTCTGGAGACAATCTTCAATTTTTATGTCGTAATTGCGATCCTCTGCTAATACACGAATTTATAATATTGCATACTGGTTTGATATCGATTGGGAGGGAGGATGGGAAGGGAGGGAATTGGGGAAGGGAGGGAGGGAAGGGAATTGAAGGGGAAGAAGGGGAAATAAAACTTGGCTTATTCTCCTTTCATTCAATTCCGTGTAATTGAGGTTAATTCAATTCAATTGGATTCAGTTAAAGTCTGTTCACAAATTAAGTAATTTTATTCAGACTTTAATAAAAATGAACGATATTCTACGTTATAATTTTATATAAATTAATTTTACTTGACCTTTTTACGAGGCCGTCCGTTCATTGAGTACTGCGACAGTATCTTCTTCTATCATACCGTAGTAGTGATATCTCCAGTACAATCTTTACGACTTGACAATGTCGTGAAGGCCCAATTTAATTTAGATTGTCGACGTGATTATTGTGTTCGGCCTGCCAAGCTTCCCTTTGGTCTTCTTTTTTTTTTTAAAATAAGGAAGTTAGATGCGTTTGTTTCGAACTGTGGAAAACGGATGTGTTGACATTGGTAATATTGTTTTTATTTAAAAATTCGCCAGTTGGCAGATTGTTATATATGTAACCCAGAGTGAACAGACTTAAAATTAAAATACTGAGCTGAACTGAAAGCGGATGTGAAATTCATTATGGTTAACTAGAAATATGGGAATAGCAATAATGTTAACGTGTTTGTTGAACTAATCATGAGAAGAGGTCGACTTGAGTTAGATCCTGTATCGGCCAGCGCCTTGAGCAGCTCTTGAGCTCAAAAGCGCTATATTAGAACGATTTAAATAAATATATATTACAAAACCTCAAACATAAAATTAAAGAAGAAGGGCTACAGCAATAAAAAAAATCCAATGGAGTTTTTCTAATTCTGCAAGAGTTTTTTAAATCAAGAATTTGCTTGACACCTGTTGTTACGGAATACGGGCAATTGGGCGACCTTTTCAATTAACCCAGACATTGTTATACCAGCACACCTGTAAATAAAAAGGGACACAACCAAAAGCTGTAGTAAAGGAGAAATGAATAGATTCCTTTACAGGAATGTACCTCTCTCTTTCTCTTTCTATTCTCTCTCGACTTTACTCACTCACGCAATATAATTATTAAGGCATATTGTTAACTGAACGCAAAGTGGTCGCACGTCCTTGTACGATTGCAAACAAACTATTATATATAACTGGGTTGAACATGCACAGGGCGACATGTATTGCAAAGGAGTGTGAAGGGAGCCGTCGCTTTAGCGCCACGAGTTAGAGCGGAAGGGAACCTCCTTCAGTTTTATATCTCTGTGGAAAAAGATAACGTGGGATGCCAAAACGTTGTTGTCTAACAGCTAGTGTTGGGCGGGGCAAGGGAGTCTCCACGCACACACACACACACCCACCAACCCACCCCACACACACACACCTCCCGGAATACTTGTTAACTCTCTCGCATTGCGAGTCTAAATACTTATTAGTAATATGTTTTACTCCTAATTTCTATGTGTTCAATATTGTTTTTAAAAAGTGTTCTTTTGACCTTTTAGTATCTAACTTTGTCATTTTGTCATATATATGACTGGGGGACACATATTGTCATTTTGTTATATATATGACTGGGGGACACATATTTCCACAATCAAAACTGTTTATAGAAACTTGTCAACTGGAGAAATAATTAATGCTTTGTCATTTTGTGTACAATGCCAGTGGCTAAGTTAATTGTCATTACTTCTCACCAAGCTGGGAAGCTAAGGAATACCTGTACATCTATTTTAAGGTAGGTGTAGAGGGGTCCACTTTATAATTGTGCTTATTCCATTGTCGTGGTAGTTGACTCTTACAAGCTTCTCCAATAGTAGATAAACCTTGTAACAACAACCAAGGGCAAGAGGAGATAATTTTAGAACTACATCAAAACACACAAACAACTGCTGCCCTGACAAGGTTGAAGCCCATTTGGAAAGACAGAACCATCAGTCTACATTCCAAAGTAAGACTGCTGCGCTCTCTGGTCATCTCCATCTTCCTATATGCTTGCGAAGCATGGACCCTCACAGCAGATCTCCAACGAAGAATACAAAGCATGGAGATGAGGTGCTACAGAAGACTTCTGTGCATTTCCTATACCCAACACATCACCAACGTTGAAGTCCGACAGACCATCACACAAGCCATTGGACAACACGATGACCTGCTCACAGTGGTGAAGAAACGGAAACTCCGATGGTATGGCCACGTCACCAGATCATCAGGCCTTGCAAAGACCATTCTGCAAGGCACAGTGCAAGGAGGTAGAAGAAGGGGGAGACCGAAAAAGAGGTGGGAGGACAACATTCGAGAATGGACTGGTTTGACACTGAGCGAAGCCATGAGGGCTGCTGAGGACAGAGAAAGATGGAGTATGCTGGTTAAGCGATCATCTGTGATGCCCCTACGACCTTCGGGTTATGGGACAGGATAGGATAGGACATCAAAACAAGGGCAGATAACGAGGTTACCGTACTGTGGTGTGGGCAAGGGAAATAACTGGTAGATAAGAAGAGGTGTCGTACAATTCGTCAAGGGGAAGTAACTATTGTAACTCTCTGCCATAACAAGGGAGATAAGTGGTGTCGTACGACGTCCAGAATTAGGAGAGCGAGATAGGGGAGTGTTATGATAACGGGACATGAATTGACACCCAGGACACCTTAATCTTCAACAGATTTTCCCTTATATTGGGAGTGGACAAAGGAGTGGGCGCAATCTTCTTGACCACTTGATTACAACAAACTGACCACACACATACACGCACGTCCAAGACCAAATGATTGAAGAATCACAATAGCCTTTAAAGTCGGCATTGACCTGGACGTGAATGCAAGGAATGAATGTACATTGAAGCTTAACGTCCACACTTACCATTCACGATACGTTGGCAAACAGGGATATTAATATAACAACAATCCTAAGGAATAGGAATGAAGAATTGACAGAATATACAAAACGAATAATGAGTGAATGAAGAAGCACTGTAGATGAGTTCAGTTAAAGTAGTTTTACTTTATTTTTATTTTGCTGTCTAATATTATCTAGGATGAACAGACGAAGAATGAAATCATAACAATCTACCATATGGTGAGTTTAAAATACCATGAACAATATTAACAATGTCTGGATGATATAAAATGTCTCCCTTTGATTGTCCGTACTTCTTGATATTCACACCCGTTGGGGTCCCGGGGGTTTCAGTATAAATAGTATCCCCACTTTCTGGAAATTTAGTGCTTTAAATTCCCACTGTCGCTGTCTTTCTCATTTGCTCTTTCTCATTCCTGCTCTGTTCTATCAATCTGCTATACTATCTTCGTCTTCGCTAGACCAGTCGCCTACCTTTTTTCTTGAAAACTCTTCCGGGACAAGACTCCTTATTTGTGTGTGAGGTCTGTTGGATCAGCTTGGGAATATTGGACGCTTTCTCCCAGGTGGTCACTAGGGCTTCCTATGAAGTTATTATTTAGCAATGTAGGCATTTTATATGTATGTGTTTTGTTGACAATTTATAATGATGTTTGTATTCTATTTTGTTTTTGTAAACGGGCGTTCGATAAATTAGAGTACAGCCTCAGCGTCCCCTGCGTGGGATATCTTTATTGTAAAGTGACTGGCTGGTGGAGAGCTTTCAGTTTTACCACTAGGGTTGTTTCAGCAGATCTTTTATGCGGATCAGGGGTTGTCCGGTCCTGATTTGGCTCGGAAGAGTCCGCTGGACCTAAAGCAATAATCATGTAATGTAATGTAACTTCTTGATATTCATTCCATATTCTTCTAATTTTATATTAGATGAAGATTTGTAGATGAAGCGCATTCAAAATGAACTTAACAACAAAATCCTTTGTATTTCTGAAGGAAACAAACCAACAACAGAAATGTTCCTATTTTGGGAAACGCCGTCCGTACATGCAACAATTAATAAATTAATTAACAGGTCGATATATAAAGAATATTCACATCGATTGGTGGTCAGAGGTCAGTTGCTTTTATTTAATAATAATACCTACGAATATGTAGACAATTAAACAATGTGAGATCATACAAACTTCTGCAGTTGTGTGTTAAAAGAAACAGTGTTACACTGCTTTGAAAAAATCAGTCCCTCGATTTTCAGCTATCCCAGGTGATACCCTGGCGAGCTGAGAACACAGCGAAGTGGCCATCTGTATCTATGGCACACATCCACAAATGAAAACCATTGGCAGCAAAAAAGGGGAGTTAGAGCTTGCCTATCATTCCTTCATTCCACGGAGGATAGCATCTGATTAGGATTTTATCCAAGATGCTATCAATAAACTCCAATTCCATTTCTTTTGGGCGAGCCACCTTTATCACTTGTGTTCTACACACACTTTTTGTTGTCTCCCTGAAAAATAACAAACATAATTTTAAACAAATGTGAAGAACAACTCCTCATCTCCTCTTCCAAGTCATTCCAGAAATCGTTATTCCATATAAAAAACGAAAATTTGATGTTGCCAACTGTACAGAGAGGCCTTCCCTACTCGTACTCCACTCTTGTCTTCCTTCCACAATAAGTGCGGTGTCGTGGGTATACGTACGCAGCGTTTACACGCACACATACACACACACAACACACACACACGCACACACACAACACACACTCACGCACACCATCGTCATTTATACCCACCACGTGGTCCCTTAGGCTGTAAAACACGAATTTACTGCAAATTGCTCATTAGCTCTCTCTCCCCCGTGCTACATAAAAGAAATTGGCCTAAACGAAAGATTCCAGCTTCGTGATTCTCAAAATCCCGGTAAGGCGTGATATTTACCTGTCCATAATGAACAAGCGCCGGACACCATCGCGGCCATTATAGCATACAGTATACAGGCGGTATGATTAAAGAAGGCATAGTGGTGTTTCCAGCTTTTCTGCGTAGTCTTGACCAAACCATCTGATTCTTCGTAATAATAATAATAATAATAATAATAATAATAATAATAATAATAATAATAATAATATAGATGCTATCACGCGGTGTTTTTTTTCTTCAATCAAATTCAAAAGTGCAGCGATCCGAAGAGACCGCTGTTACATAAGTCAGAATAAAAATCAAGTTTAATTTTTTTAAATTATAAATTGACTGTAACCTATTCCATTATTGACGGAAGGGAGAAAGCCGGAGGACCCAGTGAAAACCCTCGGTGTCCTAAAAAGTTTCGTACCTAAGTCATGTAAGTTCGTCCCACGCGGGGTTCGAACCCGCGACCTTCGGCATATGAGACCAGCTCACTGCCCACTGAGCTACAGGACAGTATGCTGGCTGTTATCATTACACCACTGTTTAAACTTAAACTTCAAATCCATACTACTACTACTACTACTACTACTACTACTACTACTACTACTACTACTACTACTACTACTCACAAATGTTTGAACATTGTTGTTGCTTTTTCATTTAGTGCATATGTTATTGTGTGTAGTTAGAGGCTGCTGTGTCTGTAATATATGATGGCGTTCTTGTAATCACTATGTATATATTGTGCATCCCTATCCCCCCATCTTCCCCCCTTGTCTGGCTATACGGCCCCCCTGGGCTAGGAGCCTAATTTGATATTTGCTGTTTTATCATTTGTTTGTTTAATAAAAGGACAAAGTTCCAGTTCCAAAACTACTACTACTACTACTACCAGCTCTATGACTCCACAATTCTATGTCTCTACAAATATGTTCTATTTTCACCAATATATATGTTCCTAACAAGTTTATATGTCCACAGCTGTATGCTCCCAAAGCTGAACGTTCCCATACATGTGTGTGTGGGGGGGGGGGTGGGTGGGAGATGAAGGTGGAGGTGAGGGAAGGGGAAACAATCGAACAATTGGATTTTTAAAAGTGTACCAACATAAATCTAGTAGTATTGAAGTAAACAATTTACGACTCGGGAATTTTCAATGCACCTGATGTGTCGCGTCTACTACTACTACTACTACTACTACTACTACTACTACTACTACTACTACTACTACTACTACTACTACTACTACTACTACTACTAATAATAATAATAATAATAATAATAATAATAATACTTTCGCAATAAATTTCTGTTTTTAAACTCTTTACATACGAAATCCAATTTAGTGGTCGGTCTTTAACTGAATAAAAAAGGATCTTGCATCCTAACGTTTTCAGCCTTTTTCTGTGTCGTATGACTTAACACTTTGACATAAATCTTTGTCAAAACTTCGAATTAAATATTACGTTCGTAATATATTTGGAGTTGAAATCTTTACATACCAAAGCAAATTTATGAGTCTGTCATTACAGAGTATATTATAGAAGAGGATCAAGCATCAGAGTTTTCAACCTTGCTCTGTGTGTTAAGACCAAACATTTGGCATAATCTTTCCGGCTGTGGTTAAACTCCAGAATAAAAAAAGAAACAATTATTGTCATTCTTGGTTACACTTCAGATAAAATATTACTTTTGTAAATATATTTGGAGTTAAAAGCTTTTTGGGTAGACTACAAAAGCATTTATCTGAACCAAGTAACCTAGGTCACGTTCAGATGTTCACTCTATTTTTTTCTTGTGTGTTATGACCAAACATTTTGACTTTAATCTTTACCTTTTAGTGTTAGGCCTAATAGGGGTTTCTATTGTTCGCGGTTACATTCCAAGTTGTAAAGCTGATGTTTAGATTGTAAACAGGGTTTTTGACTTGCCATCGCATAATGCACGCATTACACTCCTGCGTAGCATTGGATTTGCGAGCAAAATTATTGTTTGCCTTCACTTACTTTCAGGTTTCGAGAAAGTGGCAGGAGACATCTCTAAGTCTTCCCCTACGGAGCTCCATGTCCCCACAACTCTTTGTGTTCCCAAAGCCCTATGGTACGACAGCTATCTAGTCTCATAGCTCTATGTTTCCAATGATCTAAGTTTTGGTTCCGTAACTCTTCTAGTCCCATTGGTTTGCTATTTCTTATTGTTGCGTATTGTTTTTTTTTATTGTTTTTTTTTTTTATTACAGGCCATTTGATATAGCGCATATATACAACCGTTCTATGCGCTTTACCATGATACTACTCTCATAGACACACACGAAGCTTATAAGACATGTGGTAGAATCAACACATAAATTGGTATTTTAGTGTTTTATATAACATGTTTAAAATGGTTTCCGTTTCTTCCCCACTGAGCATGTCATCGTGTTGTCCAATGGCTTGTGTGATGGTCTGTCGAACTTCGTCACAATGCTCACAGTGGTGAAGAAACGGAAACTCCGATGGTATGGCCACGTCAGCAGAGCATCAGGCCTTGCAAAGATCATACTGCAAGGCACGGTGCAAGGAGGCTGAAGAAGAGGGAGACAGAAAAAGATGTGGGAGGACAACATACGAGAATGGGCTGGCTTGACACTGAGCGAAGCCATGAGGGTTGCTGAGGACAGAGTACGCTGGTTAAACGGTCATCTTTGGTGCCCCAACGACCTTCGAGTTATGGGATAGGATAGGATAGGATAGGAAAATGGTTTTGTTGTATAGAGATGTGTGCCTGATCGTAGATTTAGGAAACTGCGCTATTTAAATGAGCTTTATTATTATTATTTAAAAAAAATATTATTATTATAGTAGTAGTAGTAGTAGTAGTAGTAGTAGGAGTAGTAGTAGTAGTAGTAGTAGTAGTAGTAGTAGTAGTAGTAGTAGTTAATGGTTTCTAAGTTCTCCCCGCGTTAACGCGACACATCGGGTGTATTGAAAATTCCCGAGTCGTAAATTGTTTACTTCAATACTGCTAGATTTATTTTGGTACACTTTTAAAAATCCAATTGTTCGCTTGTTTCCCCTTCCCTCACCTCCACCTTCATCTCCCACCCCACACACACATGTATGGGAACGTTCAGCTTTGGAAGAATACAGCTGTGGACATATACAATTGTTAGGAACATATATATATATATATATATATATATATATATATATATATATATATATATATATATATATATATATATATATATATATATATATATATATATATATATATATATATATATATATATATATATATATATATATATATTGGTGAAAATAGAATATAGTTGTAGAAACATAGAACTGTCATAGAGCTGGGATGAAAATACATGGAACCCCCGTGAGAACTGAGACCTATAGGAATGTAGAGCTAGCTGGAACATAAAGCTGTTTGAACTTGTGGGAACAAAGATATGCTCCCAAGGGTACGCGCACAAGAAACACTAAAAGTCGTTGCGGAATGATTATCTTCATTCTGTCGCATTGTTTTCTCGTCAATATCATTTTGTCTGTCAGGTCTCAAAGTGATTTTAAAATGACTTGGCGCGTGTAAGTGCATTGTTGTTTTTTTCTTTCCGTAAAGTCCTTTATAATGGCTGGATTTTGTTCGTAGATTTCTGTTTCTAGACAGTTAAGCGTCAAAGTCCTCTAATTGTTTTCTCGTAAAGGCCTCTATAATGCTTGGATTTTCTTCGTAGATTTCTGTTTCTAGACAGTTAAAGCTTCAAAGCTTTCTCATTTCTCGTTAAAGTCCTGAATTTTCTAGATTTCTGTTTCTAGATGTGTCGACAGTTAAGCGTCAAACTTCTTATTGTGATTTTTTTTTCTTCTCTCTAAAGTCCCGTATGATGGCTGGATGGATTTTCTTTGCAGATTTCTGTTTCTAGACAGTCACGCGTAGAATTTGTTTTAATATGACCTAAAATCAAAATGACGTTCTTACCGTAAATAAAAACAACGAAATTGGTGTTTCCCTAGTTCTGTTATATAGGAATCGTTGATCCAACATAACATGAGTGGCAGGATAGGTGTGTTTGATTTGACTTGAACATAGTCTGGACGTTTCGCTAGTTTGTTACTTAGTACTAAGGTCACTTTCATAGCGACTTCGTGTTGGTTCTAGTTATATTCGCACAGCGTAGATGGGACTCACCGAGTTGTCCGCTGCCTTCGACACCATAGATCATGAGATTCTTATCGCACGTTTGCAGTCATGCTTTGGTGTTGGAGGCACAGCTATACAGTGGTTCAGGTCTTACATTTCTGAAAGATTCCAATATGTTTCAGTGGATGGTCTACACTCAGTCTGTGTCTCTTGAATATGGTGTTCCACAAGGTTCTGTTTTGGGTCCAATCCTATTCACGTTGTACATAAAGCCACTGGCCGACCTCATTTCCCAGCACAATGTAAAGCAGCAGTCATTTGCAGATGACACTCAGTTGAAAGCCTCTGCAAAACTGTGTGACCTGAGCATTGCAACTAAAAGCATTCAAAACTGTACTGCAGATGTTCGTGACTGGATGCTGGTCAACAAACTTCAACTTAATCAAGACAACAGAAATTCTTCTTGCATCAAAATATAATGCCAAAAAGTACCTCCCTACCGAAATGCAGATTGGGGAGAATACGATAGCATTGTCAGAGTGTATCAGGAACTTTGAGGTGTTGTTCGATTCTTCCTTGTCAATGAAAGAACAAGTTTCTAAAGTATGTCAACTAGCTAACTATGAGCTACGTAGAATTTCAGGCATCCGTAGGTATCTCACCACTGATGCAACTAAGACTCTTGTAGTCTCTTTCGTGCTCTCGCGATTGGACTATGGAAATAGTCTACTTGCGGGAGCCCCAAATTCCCTTACAAAGAAACTTCAAAACGTTCAAAATTCAGCAGCACGCTTGATTTTAAAATCACAAAGACGCCAACATATTACCCCCCTTCTCAAAGAACTCCATTGGCTCAAAGTTTCTGCAAGGATACAATATAAGGTTGCATGCATGTGCTACAATGCACTATCAAACAACACCCCTGTCTGGATATGCTCGTTTAATACGGAGTTTTTGCTTAGAAAACGACGTTTCGTTTGATTTTTTTTTCTCTCCCCCAGATGTATAGCCATTGATGCTTAGTTGAAAATTCATGAATCAGTTGCTTTCCCACCGCCGTAGCTCAAGTGGTAGAGCGTTCGCCTGGCACACCGATGACCCAGGTTCGAATCCTGTGGTGGGCAAAATAATAACTGGCAATTTTTAACTGGCAATTTTAGCAGTATGATTGCTCTGGTGGTCCAGTATTGATATAGGTCCTTACCCATCTATCCCTGGGATATATGGAATTTTTTTTAAAAAGAAAATTATAAATAATGTGTTTGTGCAATGACTAATTTCTGTGATCACATGAATGTATATAAAATGATGTTTTGTGATAAATATGTGTGGGGAGCAACACTCACTGTGAATATGTAACGTGCCTGTAAGGCTGAAATGTATGATCTTGGAACCTTTTTAAAAATAAAAAAACTCAAAGAGAGAAAAAAGGATTAATCTTGTATACGAAGACAGAACGTTGTCTTGATGACAAATAACATGCTTCGTTTATCTCACGGTAGCCGTAAGTTTAAATCAGATGTCTTTTGAATAATTCATTGACGGCAGATGAGCGTGACTCTGCATCGGACGTTGACATCATCATCATCATCATCATCACCACCATCATCATCACCAACAACAACCATATAACCGCTGGGAGAGGTTGATACCATTTCATGGCCCGGTTTAGGATGTGATTTAGTATGTTCTCCTTTATAATAAGCTCTTAAATGTCTTGTCATTTCGATGGCTAAGACCATTAAAACCAACTGAACTGAACTGAACACGTTTCTTAAATAATATATTCTCTGCTTGAATGATTCTAAAACCCTTAATTTGATACCCAGACGTGACATTTTTGGTTTGTTTTTGTTTGCTTCTGTTTTGTTTGTTGCTGTACACTGTTATTATTATACAGGATGCTCTCTTTCTCTCTTTCTCTCTTTCTCTCTCTCTCTCTCTCTCTCTCTCTCTCTCTCTCTCTCTCTCTCTCATTTTTCTTCTTCTGCTCTACCATGTTCTTTTGGGCGCTTCATTACAGGTAGCTATGTACACATACCATTGCATTTATCATGACACAGCTTTTCTCTTTTGTTTCATATGGCGTTGGCTGAACATTGGACAACTCAGGTATGTTTGCAAACTTTTCAGTTAATCGTTACTCACACTTCACCACCGTTCTGTCTGTCTGTCTATCTGTCTGTCTGTCTAGTCCCTCTGTGTGTCTATCTCTCTGTCTCTGTATATGTATGTCTCAGTTTTTTCCCTTCTTCTCTCCCTTTCATCCTCTCTCCCATCTTTTTCTTCCTCACTACATGTCTCATCCTTCATGAATTTTCTACTAAACATTGGTATCGTTTCAGACAAATGATACATTGATTTTAATCAAGAGGTTTTTTTGGTTGTTGTTGAGTAGGGTGGAGTAGTTGAATGAAATCTCAATGTATCGTCTGTTCCGGAGACACAATGTTTTAATCCCAAGAGATTTACTAGTCTGTTTTTACAAAACAAATGTGGGCGTTAAACAAATGTTGCATTGGTATTTTTAGGCGGAGACGGGAATGACTAAGTTGTCTTCGAGTAGGGCAGGTCTTCACTTGTATTGATAAAACGCATGTGAGGAAGCAGAGATAGATTTTAGATACATTGGGTGACCTTTAAAACAGGTCGTTTTTCTTTATAATGGTAAAGTACTAGAGATAAACTAGCTTAACGTCACGACTTAGGGATTCTAAGACTGGTTTATGTTCTTGACTTTTAGGCAAACTTCGTTTTCTTGTTGTTGTTGTTGTTGTTGTTGTTGTTGTTGTTGTGCTTCTTCTTCTTCTTCTTATTATTATTATTATTTTTTTTTTTCTTCTTCTTTTCCTTCCTATCTCTCTCTCTCCTTTTCTCTCTCTTTCTTCTCTCTTTTCTTCTTTCTCCTGCTTCTTTTCTCTGTCTGTTGTATCTTTTCCTTTCTTTCTTTCTTTCTTTCTTTCTTTCTTTCTCTTTCCCCTCCTCATGTCTGTTGAAAAGTATGATTATATCTTGAATTGAACAATACCCCTCGAAATTTATTACCTTTTTGTGTGTGAAATAATATTTATTGTAAATATATTTCTAGTTCATACAACTTCATATTTCCGACTTCGATTTTGTAGTCCATAGAAAAACTGGATAAAGCACGAACTGATATTGATCCTCGGCATAAATTTTCTGTTGCATACCTTTTCTTACGCAAACACAAAGGCGCACACTCACACACACACACACATACACACACACACACAAAACTTGCGAAGACGCCGATGTTGTGACTCGCATGAAACGCCACATGCGTTGTTTTGCCTTTAAAAAAACAAACATTTTGTCCCCTTTTTAAGTACTTTTAGGGTTCTAACATTAATGCTAACCCTAACCTTTACCTTTACCCTAACCCTAACTCTAACGGAACACTCTTTTGAGGTCAATATAATGAGGTTCGTCAAAAAAACCCTGGTTTTTTATTCACGTATTTGTAAAAACAACGCCATGTAAACATACACACACTCCTTGGGGTCATGAGCAATCTTGCCACTGTAGATTGTTCAAACCTATAAAGGGAAAAGTGAAAGCCCCAGTTGAAAACCTGTCTTTCCTTTGTAGGCAAGACAGATTCACTGCGGCAACAGTACCCCCGTTGGAGTGCCGGGGGATTTCAGTATAAATAGTATCCCCACTTTATGGAAATTTAGTGCTTTAAATTCCCACTGTCGCTGTCTTCCTCATTTACTCTTTCCCATTCCTGCTCTGTCCTATCACTCTGCTATACTATTTTCTTCTTCGCTAGATCAATGACCTACCTTTTTTCTTGAAAACTCTTCCTGGACAAGACTCCTTGTTTGTGTATGGGGTCTGTTGGATCAGCTTGGGAGTGTTGGACGCTTTCTGCCGGGTGGTCACTATGGCTTCCTATGATTGTATTATTTAGCAGTATAGGCATTTTATATGTATGTGTTTTGTTAATAATTTATAATGATGTTTGTATTCTATTTTGTTTTTGTAACCGGGGGTTCGAGTAGTTGGGGTAAAGCCTCAGCCGTCCCCTGCGTGGGATGTCTTTATTGTAAAGTGACTGGCCGTTGGAGGGCGTTCAATTTTCCCACTAGGGTTGTTTCAGCAGATCTTTTATGCGGATCGGGGGTTGTCCGGTCCTGATTTGGCTCGGAAGAGTCCGCTGGACCTAAAGCAACAATCAATCAATCAATCAATCAAACATACACACACATGCACACACACGCACATACACAAACGCACCGCTACACACACACACACATAAGCACACATACATACAATCTCGTATACACGTACATACACACACATGCACACACACACACATCCCACACACACACACACGCACACACACACACCCACACAGAATATTAGTCATTTCTGCGCAACTATGAACTGTTCCGTGTCAATAGTAACACGTCAAAATATTGTTCATGTTGGTAAAACTGGTCATCGGCAGATGTTTCAATCGATTTGGGGATTTTTTCCCATGGGAATATTTTCCCTTTCATAAAATCCATGCATTTGTCGTTTTTATTGTCATAATCGTCATCGCCATCATCATCATCATCATCATCATCATCATCATCATCATCATCATCATCATCATCATCATCATCATCATCATCAACAACAACAACAACTTCTTCTTCTTTTGCTTCTTCTTCTTCTCCTCCTCCTAATCCTCCTCCTCCTCTCCTTCTTCTTCTTCTTCTTCTTCTTCTTCTTCTTCTTCTTCTTCTTCTTCTTCTTCTTCTTCTTCTTCTTCTTCTATTTTAGCTAATACAAATGAAATCATTGTTGATCGACTAACCTCAATACAACATAGACGCTAAAAACCAACCACTGTTGGGGTGCCGGGGTTTTCTGTAAAAATAGTATCCTCACTTTTTATGGAAATTTTGAGCTTTAAATTACCACTGTTTCTTTTATTCTCATTTGTTCTTTCTCGTTCATAGTCTGTTCTATCAATCTACTATCTTCTTCGCTAGACCAGTAACATACCTTTATTTTTTTAAACTCTTTCAAAACTCCTCATTTGTGTATGGGGTCTGTTGGGTCAGCTTGGGGATATTGGACGTTTTCTGCCAAATGTTAATGGTCACTAGGGCTTTCTATGGTATTATTGTTTAGCAATGTAGGCATTTTATATGTATGTGGTTTGTTAATATTTTATAATGATGTTTATATTGTATTCTGTTTTGCTTATATAAACGGGGGTTCCATATATTAGAGTACGGTCTCAGCGTCCCCTGCATGGGATGCCTTTATTGTAAAGTGACCGGCTGGTGGAGTGCCTTCAGTGTTACCACTAGGATTGTTTCAGCAGAACTTTTATACGGATCAAGGGTGAGCCGTGGTCCTAATTCGGCTCTTTGCAGTCCGCTGGACCCTATAAACAATGGCTAACTAAGTGACTACGCTAATAACCAGTCGGACTGGGGTAGCGCATTCTACTCTACAAAAGCCGTTACTAGACGACAGGGGAGAGAACTTTTGCCTTGACTGTCTGACGAGGGGGATTAGGTGAAAAGTGCTTCCTAGAGCCCCTTAAGGCCGCGGAGATTATGAGTGAGGAACACGACGGCTTTAAATGTAACGATGGCGGCCCTAAGGAAGGTTAGTGGGGAGCAATTTATCACGAAGTGCATCTGAAGCGGCTTTATGTTGGAGGTGGCAACATTTCTAGTTTGGGGGGTAAATTTGTAAGTGAACATTTCCTTCCTCCACACCTCACCCCTTCTTCCTCCACCTCAACCACTTTCCCCCTGTTCAACAATTGCTTGGTATTGACGGTTGCTGTTGATTGGCCATAAAAAGGATAGGAAGACAAAAAAATATTGAGAAATTAGACGGCTTTAAAGGTAACCAACAACGCTCGAAGAATATCGATAGGAAGTAAATGTAGTTTTAAAACGGCTTGGAAGGTTCTCTATGCTTTTGTTCTTATTGCAGTGACTGCCAGCATCATCGCCAAGCGGTTTTGGGAGTGAGTTTAAATGTGCTGTTAATGAGAGTTTTAATATTTGGCTCTTCGTTGAGAATGGCACAGAAAATACAAGTGTTTTTTTTTTTATTATGAAAATAGCAAGTGATGAAATTTCACGATAGCCGCCTTTTAAGTAGAGGCTGGTCACATGACAGAACGTTGAAGTTTAACGTCTACACCCACCATTGACGATACTATGGTAGACGGGGATCATCATCTCAGAGAAGATGGGGTGGGGGGGGGAGGAGGAGGCGGGAGAGTGGCAAGGGTGGAAGGTTATAAGGATCTAAATCAACACTGAACCAACAGAGCGAGAAATCAATCTGTGAGATGGACAGGGAAAATGGTCGCGCTTAGTTTGCCCTCCACGAGTTTCAAACCTGGGTCATCGATTCGCCAGTTGAACGCTCTGCTGTACGACTTGAGTGATCCTTAGACTGGTTAAAAAACAAACAAACTAATTCATCACTTTGAGTACCTTAAGACGCTGGTTCTTCCAGCTTCAGACTACAAGGATGGTACTGTTTAGCTGTGTAAAGCAGACAGAAGTCAAAATGGACCCTGTAGGTAAATGTAAACGAGTATAATTTGTTGGAAGATAAAATAGGATTAAAACATTTCCAGGTAAAACCTCTTCAAATCTCCCAGCACCATGCAAAAGACTTAATATGGTGTGAGTCTATATTGCATATTATAAAGACTTAATACGGTGTGGGTCTATATTACATATCATAAAGACTTAATACAGTGTGGGTCTATATTACATATCATAAAGACTTAATACAGTGTGGGTCTATATTACATGTTAAAAAGACTTAATATGGTGTGGGTCTATATTACATATACTCCATACTGTAAGAGTATTTACCCTTATTACGTGCTTGCTTGATACTTAATCCTCTGTATTTATAATGAAATTAACAAACTCTTGGGGACGTTAAGTTATTTTTAAGCTATATTTAAAACTAAATTAACCACAATTTTCTGTAGTGTAAGGAAACCTTTGCCAAATACCGTGTCGTCAGGAAGAGACCCTGATCTTATGTGATTAGAAAATTCCAGTGTGTGGCTGGCTCGCTTTTACTTTATAATTATAGAATACGCCTGCCCGTATTAACTGGCTTTAGTGTGCGTGCTTGTCTGTGTTTGCGCACACAGCGTAGCTGAGGCTAGCAGGGGCTTACGCCATGTCTGTCCACTAGTTATGAGTGAGAGGAACTCCGCGAGTCACAGCTACGCTGTGTGATGTTTACATGTGATAAGCTTCTATTTTACTGCTGAACTTTTCTGTGGGCGAGATTGTTGAACTGTTTGAACGTCTTCATTTTTTAAACTTAAGCTGATGCAACTGGGGAAAACTGCTGCTTGTCTTCTAAACACATGCTTAACGTTTTAAAGTCCTGCTTAACTGCTGAGCTTTTATATTTAAATTTTAAAGTTATCGTCATCATCATCATCATCATCATCATCATCATCATCATCATCATCATCATCATCATCATCATCATCATCATCACCTTCTTCTTCTTCTACTTTACTTCTTTTTCTTTTTTTTTTCTTTCTTTATTTTTCCTCATTATCATCATCATCATCTTAATCATCATCGTCATCACCATAATTATATAAAAGCAATACTTCTCATAGAAGCTTGATCGACACTTTTAAACGTCACATCTTTAGACCGGCAAACACCGCCACAACAGTTTTAAACACCTGGAGAACGACAGCCATGTTGTGCTGAGCTTGATAGCCTATCAACGATGTTGCGTCATTTGAATCCGGATGTTGCGTCACAGATAACAAACACGCGTGCGGTGACGTCGGAATGTCAGAGCTAAGCTTTGACATTGGTTTGGGTTTCTGTCTCCGCGTGTCAAATTTCTAAGTGCAGTATTAGTTTCGTATCTGAGTTTCTTTTGTGATTGAAGCAATGCAGGCATCGACCTGACACAAATGAAATCGCTTAAGATGCGTTGTTGTTGATGATGATGATGATGATGATGATGATGATGATGATGATGATGATGATGATGATGATGATGATGATGATGATGATGATGAAGAAGATGATGATGATAATGATGACGATGATGATGATGTTGATGATGATGATGACGACGATGATGATGATTGTTGTTGTTGTTGTTTGTAAATTATAGTCACACGACACTTTCGCATATAGGTGACTCCTGGACCGATTTATACTGACACCAGCGTGCCAGTTGTTGGTAAAGGGGAAAATAATATGATCACACGTTGACCAATCCGGGATTCGAACCAGCGACCTTTCGGTTACTAGCAAGACGCTCTTACCAACTGAGCTACCCGGCCCCACCTAGGATGATGATGATGTTTTGGTCCAAAAACTTGGAACAAATTGCTCTTCTCTCTTTACAGCAAGCCTGTAAGTGCGCTATATAATAATAATAATAATGTTCGTCATTTGTAAGGCGCCTTAGCCTAAGGATCAAGGCGCGCAAGGGGTTGGGGGAATGGGAAGACAAGACAGACAAAACTGGACAAAAGATACATAATATACATATGTACAAAATACAGAGAAAATATAAGAGAAATCTCTTTCTCTTTCTTTCTTTTTACACCATCTGCCTTCAAATCTGATCTCAAACCTCATTTTCCGCCTCAGTGACCCATCTAGTTTGACCATCCTCTCCTACTGACTGTTTATTTTGATTTGCTTCTTCTCTTCCTTGGTATTTTATGTTCTTACATGTCAAGGATATATGTATGTGTGTGTATGTATGGGTGTGTGTGCGTGTGTGTGTGTGTATGTGTGTGTGCATGTTGCGAAAGTGTTGGTATGCGCCTAGAGTAGACTATTGTTATCTATATTTGGAGGGATACAAATGTTCGTGTGATGATGATGATGATGATGATGATGATGATGATGATGATGATGATGATTATGATGATGATGATGATGATGATGATGATGATGATGATGATGATGATGGTGATGATGATGATGATGATGATGATGATGATGATGATGATGATGATGATGATGATGATGATGATGATGAAAGGTTTTGTTGGAGTAGCGTTTTCCACGTAGTTTATGCTGCAAGCTTGCGCATTACTAGAACGTTATAACGTATACAGCCAGTTCAATAAGCCATAGTTATAGATCATACCATTGATGCTAAATAGCTCACAACAATTCTGCCGTGATTTGACAAAACCGAGTAAGTCCACCAAAGGTCGAAAATGAGTTTTTTGCGCCATCAAACTTGCAAGAGAATGACGCATCTTACCTGCAAAAATCAAATCCGAACTATGTTTAGATTTGGAGATATCATAGAGTAAGTCCTTGTTAAAAAAAATTTAAGTGGGGGAATAAACTGATAAAACCAAGCAAGTCCCCTGCGATTTTGTTTCGGCGATCCTCTGGCTGATGCTCGAGTTGGCATGATGACGTCATTTTCTACAATAACCTGACAAAGAAAAGTAAGTCCTCCCGACCAATGAGAAAGCGCCTTAAGATGAAGTGGACCAGTGAGAATCCATGTTATTGCTGCTGTGCAATATTATTTTCCTGTGAAAATGATGACTTTCGGTCAGCAAAGAACGTGTTCGGCTTTTTGAAAAAGAGTTTTCTTCATGTACTTTCCTGCCCACCATGAAAGATCCTGTAGATCTTCCGCCTACGCGGCACTTCCACGAGGTGTGGAAACAAACAAACAAACTATCCTATCCTATCCTATCCTGTCCCGTAACCCTGAGGTCGTAGGGGCACCACAGATGATCGTTTAACCAGCATACTCCATCTCTCTCTGTCCTCAGCAGCCCTGATGGCTTCGCTCAGTGTCAAACCCGTCCATTCTCGAATGTTGTCCTCCCACCTCTTTTTCGGTCTCCTTCTTCTTCTACCTCCTTGCACTGTGCCTTGCAGAATAGTCTTTGCAAGGCCTGATGATCTGGTGACGTGGCCATACCATCGGAGTTTCCGTTTCTTCACCACTGTGAGCAGGTCATCGTGTTGTCCAATGGCTTGTGTGATGGTCTGTCGGACTTCGTCGTTGGTGATGTGTTGGGTATAGGAAATGCCCAGAAGTCTTCTGTAGCACCTCATCTCCATGCTTTGTATTCTTCGTTGTAGATCTGCTGTGAGGGTCCATGCTTCGCAAGCATATAGGAAGATGGAGATGACAAGGGAGCGCAGCAGTCTTACTTTGGAATGTAGAATGATGGTCCTGTCTTTCCAAATGGCTTCAACCTTGTCAGGGCAGCAATTGTTTGTGCGATCCTGGAGAGGACTTCCTGTCGGGACCCATTGTTTGATACAATGGCTCCTAAATATTTGAAGCTATACACTGTGTTGAGGGATTGGCCTTGGGCTTTTGATGTCCGTGTTGATGCCATTGGTGTTGTTGGTCATCATTTCGGTCTTCTCTGCACTTATTTCAATTCCACAAGCTTTGGAGGTGGTGTCAAGCCTCTGTACCAGCTGTTCAAGTTCTTGTTCCTCTCCAGCCAATCCATCAATGTCATCCGCAAAACGAAGATTGGAGATTGCTCTACCCCCTATGCTGACTGTGCCTTCGTGATCTGCAAGAGCATCTGACATGATGCGCTCTAGGAAGATGTTGAAGGGTGTTGAAGAGAGTAGGCATCCTTGACGCACACCGATTGTTGTTCTGAACCAGTTCCCGATGGAGGACTGCACTGGTAGCCTTGTCATACAGGTTTTTGATGACTTCAATAATTTTAGGTCCGATGTTGTACGCTTTCATTGTTGCCCATAGAGCTGCATGCCAGACTCGGTCAAACGTTTTCTTGAAGTCTATGAACACATGATATAGATGTTGTTGGTGCTGTAGGTATTTCTCACAAATTATTCTGAGGTTGAAAATCTGTTCAGTGGTACTTCGCCCTGCCCTGAATCTGGCTTGTTCTTCAGCTATGATTTGTTCAGCTTGGGGTTTCAACCTGTTGAGTATTATTTTCCGGAGGACCTTGCTGGGATGGATGATGAGGCTGACGGTGCGGTAATTTTCACACTCCTGAAGGTTACCTTTTTTGGGAAGAGTGATGACAAGCGACTGGGCCCATGGTATAGGCCACTCTCCACTCTGCCAGATCTTGTTACAGATAATGGTGAGGGCATCAATCATCGCTTCTCCTCCTGCTTGTAGCAGTTCAGCGGGTATGTTGTCCACTCCCGCTGACTTCCCTTTCTTTAGCGATTGCACTGCTGCCTCAACTTCTTCCCGGAGAATTGGGAGGATTTCTTCTTCTCTGTTCTCGGGACATGCTAGAACTGATGGGTCTCCATTTGGTGTATGGTTGTAAAGGTCAGAGCAGTACTCTGTCCATCTGTCCAAGACTTCTTGTTCTTCTGTAAGGCATATGCCAGACTTGCTTTGGATCGTGGAGACCTTGGGCTGTTTGAAACTTGTCAGCCACTTGACAGTCTGGTAGGCCTTCTTGCTGTTGTTCTTGTTCAGACTGTTCTCTATTTCCTGGCATTGATCTTCTATCCAGTTCTCCTTTGCTGTGCGCATGCCTTTTCGGATGTCATTGTTGATTTTTCGGTAGACATCAGCTCCCCGTGAGGTGTTCTTTTTCTTTCTTTTTAAAAATCTTTCTTCGTTTATCACACAGATCCAAAAGTTCAGGTGTAATCCACGGCTTCTTCTTTGGTCGGTGCTTGCCAAGGATCTCAGTGACGGCATCTGTCACAGCTGAGTTGAAGGTGGTGGTCATGGTGTTGACATCTACTTCACCAGCCCCCAAAATGAGCAGTGGTGCAAATTTCCCTTCAATTGTGGCCTGAAATAGTTCTGCCACCTCCGGGTCTTGCAGTTTGTCCAGGTCGAACTTCAGTCTAGTGCAGTATTTACTCTCTTCAAGTGGAGCCGGAAAGACATCATCAAGAGATCGTGGTCACTTCCGATGTCTGCTCCTGGAAAAGTGCGTGTCCTGCCAAGCTTGATATGAAGCGTTTCTTGACCATGATGTAGTCTATTTGGTTGTGATGCTCCCCCCCCCACCCCCCGGGGACTGTGCTATGTCCATCGTCTGGAGTTTTTGTGGAGACCAAGCGTGTTTGCCAGTACCAAATTGTTGTATCTGGCAAACTCCAAGAATCTCAGACCCCTGTCATTTGTCTCGTTTTTGCAGTGGGGTCCACATGTGTCTCCCCAGTTGTGGTGCGCATCTTGGCATTCCAGTCGCCTTGCACTATGACTATGTCCTTCTTCGGCACTTGGTCAAGGACCGCCTGTAGATTTTCATAAAAATCCTCCACTTCGCTGTCGTCATAGTCTGATGTTGGGGCATAGGTCTTGATGATGGTGATGTTGAAAGGGGCTGCTCTCAGGCGGATGGTAATGAGTCTACTGGAAACTGGGCGGCAACCCATGACAGTGGCTAAAATGTTCTTGTGGACCAAGAATCCAACGCCGTGTTCGTGCCTGTCATCTCTACCGCTGAAATAGAGCTTGTGGCCTTTGTCTGTCGTTGTTTCACCTAGGCCTTTATAATAATAATAATAATAACGGATTTTTATATAGCGGGTACTCCAGCCTATGACCAGACTCACCACGCTTTACATAGTCATTACATATAAGTACATGCACTCGATAAAACATCGCTTTCGCTACAATACACCAAAAGACAAAACAGTAAGGGTACAAATTATTTACACTTATGTACACAAATTACAATTTACAACTATGTACACAAATGACAGAAAAGACAAATAGAATAGCAAAATCATATTCACAGCTGTTTATATGCCCGGTTAGGCCCAGGAGGAAAATCAGTATAAATATGTACAGCCGTGTATACACTTACGGATCAGACAGAGACAAAGAGGAGAGAATGGCAGCGGGATACAGATCATTCTGAATAGTGAAGTTTGAAGAGGTGGGTTTTGAGGGCCTTTTTGAATGCTTGTGTTGATTGTATGTTGCGGATATGGGAGGGAAGGGAGTTCCACTGCTTAGGTGCGGAGTAAGCGAATGCACGTTGGCCGTATGTCTTAGTGCGGGTGACGGGAACCTTGAGTGTGCGAGTGTCGGCAGAAGATCTTAAAGTGCGTGAAGGGGAGTAGACAGACAGTAGATCAGCAAGGTAGGAGGGACAAGAATCTGTGAAGAAGTTGTGACAGAGAACAGAGAGTTTGTACTCTATGCGTGCTTGCACAGGAAGCCAGTGAAGGGAATGTAGTAGAGGTGTGATGTGATCGCGTTTCTTAGCTCGGAATACTAGTCTAGCTGCTGAGTTCTGAACCTTTTGTAGCTTGTCAATGATGTGTTTTGGGGAGCCAGCGAGGAGGGAGTTGCAATAGTCAAGACGAGAAAGGACGAGAGCGCAGACTAGGGTTTTGGTGGCAGTGAGCGTAAGATAGTGGCGAAAGGAGCTGATTTGGCGTATGGCCGTGTATGCAGAGCGACAGATGTTGGAGATGTGGTTGTTGAGGGACAGGTCATCGGAGAGAATGTAGCCGAGATTTCTTGCTGAGGATGAGAACTGAATGTTTGTTGTCCCTACCGTAAGCGATGTTGGGAGAGGCGGGAGTGAGGAGGAGGTGTTGTGCTTGTGAATGAGGAGGGCTTCGGTTTTGTCGTCATTAAGCTTAAGCTTGTTGCGTGTCATCCATGACTTAATGTCTGTGATGCAGTTCTCCAAAGTCTGAACAGTGGAATTAATGAGAGAGGGGGCTGTGGATTTATAAAGTTGTGTGTCGTCTGCAAATGACTGACTCTCAACAGCATGCTTTCTAAGCAGGAGAAGCAGTGGCTTGGTGTACAGAGTGAATAACACCGGCCCTAAAACGGAACCCTGAGGCACGCCGCACACCAAGTCTGCTGTGCTGGAGAAACAGCCATCGACAGTGACTGCTTGTGATCTGTCGGAAAGATATGAGTGGAACCAAGCCAGGACCGAGCCGGAGATTCCAAAGTAGTGTTGAATAGTGTTAAAGAGAATGTGGTGGTCGACTGTGTCAAAAGCGGCTGAGAGGTCTAGTAAGGTGAGAACGGAGACGTTACCATTATCTAAGGCCAGCAACAGATCGTTGGTTACCTTTAGGAGGGCTGTCTCAGTGCTGTGGAAGGGTCGGTAGGCGGACTGGTTGGGGCAAAGTAAAGCGTTATCATATAGGTAGGCAAACAGTTGTTTGAGAACAATTTTTTCTATGACTTTGGACAGGAAGGAGAGGTTTGAAACAGGTCTATAGTTCTTTAGATTATTTTTGTCTAAACTTGGCTTTTTAAGGAGGGGTTTGATGACAGCCGTTTTGAGCACAGACGGAACAACACCAGAGGACAGACTCTCGTTGATAATGTGGGTAATGGTTGGGAGTAGAGGGTCAAGATTCTCTATCAACATGGGGGTAGGAATGGGGTCAAGAGAGCAAGATGTTGGTTTTGAGCTTAAGATGACTTTCTTGACTTCTTGCTCTGTTACTGGTTGAAAAACTTCCATTTTTGCGGTAGTGAGGGAAGGTGAGAATGGGTTAATGAGTGGGATCTCCTGGCTGTCAAGAGCGTCCCTTATGTCAGCCACTTTCTGTGTGAAATAATTACAAAATACATCTGGTAGCTGACATGGTGGATGGGAGTGATGTTGCATTGCTCTTACCCCTTAGCTGATTGCAAATGTTGAACAACTGTTAACAAGTTTCGCTGCTGCTAATTCTGTCGCTAAAGTACCGGGTTTTGGCAGTCTGGACTATTTTAGTGACCCGTTTTTTTGCAGCGGTAAAAATCTGCTTGCTGACTTCTAAACCCGATTTAAGCCACTTTTTCTCTGCTTTGCGTCGGTGTTTCTTCGCCTCGGAGAGCTCGTCCTTGATAGACTCGTACCAGGGTGCTGAGCGTGTTGCCTTGACCTTTTTCTGGGCCACGGGGGCGTGCCGATCAAGCACCGCATGAAGTGTACTATTCAGCTGATCCACAGTGGGGCAGAGTTCTGGGGTCACTTTAGCGGTAAGCTCTTGCTTGAAAGCATCCCTATCCATGGTACGCAGGCTGCGAGCCTCCCTGAACATGGGGGGAGGAGGGGGGGCTGCGACGTTTAGTTCGCACACGACACAGAAATGGTCAGATGTTAATTCCTGGGTGACTGAAGTTGATCTAACCACATTATCTTGAGGCCTATGCATAACCCAATCTATGATGTGACCACGGCTGTGGGTGGGTTCTGTGACTGACTGAGAAAGACTAAACTGATCTAAAAGTTCAATCATTTTTGCGGTGGAAGGTTGCTGGGGTTGGTCAAAGTGAAAGTTAATGTCTCCTAAAACTATGTATGTTCCTGACAGTGTGTTGCAATAATCGAGCAGGACTGGAAATTCTTGGTGAAAAATTGCATCAGTTAATTTATTCTTCTTGCTTGGAAAGGTGCGATATATACATATGAAGTGAATGTTCTGCTGTGGGACGGACAAACTGAGGTGAACAACTTCAAAGGACGAGTGAGTGAATGCGAAGTCTGTGATGAAGCCAAGGTGACGGGACAGACTGTTTCTGTAAATGATAGCGAGGCCTCCACCACGATTTGAGCGAGGTAACGAACATACAGAATAGCCAGAAGGGGTTAAATCAGAGCATTTACCCTCGTCACCAGTCTGCCGAAACCAGGTTTCTTGTATGAACATGATGTCAGTCTGCGTGTCTGAGATGAATTCACGCAAAGCCGTGCGTTTTTCGTTAGGACCCAATGACTGAGCGTTGAATGAAGCAACGCGTAAAGGGCTGTGGCTATCGAGGTGTGAAGATAGTGGTTGAGGGGAGAGGTTGATGTGAATGAGATTTTCTGTGTTACAGCGATGATTCTCAGGCCTAGTGGTACACTCATTGTGTGACGTAATATGTAGCGTGGGGTCAGTGTTGGAAAGCATAGGCGATCTGTTTGAAAGGACAACAGGGATAGACGAGATGTTTTGTTTACGTTTGCCTCCCCGACTAGTCCGTTTTCTGGGCAAATGACGGCCGATCGATAACTCTTTTAATCGGAACACAAGGTCGGGAGCAAGCTGTGAACATTTCGACTTCAATGACAATAGCTTATCGCGTGTGTAGCTTGTGGATGGAATTTCGGAACACAATGGCGGACTACGTGGGTGCGAGATCGCACAATGAGCGAAGCGAAAAAACGATAGAGTGAACAAACGAACATAAAAAGAGAGGCAAAGCAACGCTACACTTACTTGAGGATCCATGAGACAACAATTACACAATACAAAACTCACAACAAGACACAGTAAACACCGCAAAATCACAAAATTCAGTAGAGCTCGGGTCGTACACAGCCTGTTAGCGTCAACCGGAAGTCTCTCCAGCGCAGTTCGCTAATGCCTAGAACGTTCCATCGATAGCGGTCCAACTCGTGGGCCAGTTCTTCTAATTTTCCTTCCGCAGTTAGGGTCCTGACATTCCAGATTTCTATGACGATGTTGTTTCTCGTGCGGATCTTGCTAAATTGTCCATCAGTAGCATACTTAACACCTCCGTCCTGGTGGCCAACGGAAGGCGCGGTCCTTGAGCCGGGCGACGACCTATCCGGTATGGAATTAGTGGATAGTGTCATCATGCATGTAGTGTGTCTTGGGCAAAAAAGGACCTGGCGGTGCCCAATCCTCTCCAGGCTGTTGAGCACAGCCGAAATCCACGAATACAATGTGGCTCGCCTTGGCCCCGAGCACGTGGTCGTTGAACCTGTAGCAACGTGAGGTTCCTCGCCCTGGCCGGTGACTTCTGTGTAGAAGACTTTAGCCCAGTGATGCCGTGCTAACATTACCCCTGTTAGTCGCCTCTTACGACACGCCGGGAAACGTTGGGCCTATTCTATTCAGTGCCAGAACCCACAAACAAACAGCAACAAATATATTACAGACACACAACAAGGGCAACAAAATACAAGACTATACACGTGGTGTAAAGGCAGGAAGATCGCTACAATAGGAAACTGAAAGGAAAATAGTTTTGTATTTTTAAAATTAAATTGGCTGCATCTAATATTATTTTGAAGGGAGAGCCAAAAAACCCATGACTCCAGCATACCAACCCAGGAATATTAAGTGAAGAATGGCTAAAAACAATAAACAGGCACACATATACACTCACTGTAACTGCCGCACCCACATCTTACAAAACCCAACTTATGTGACTCATCTCGTCAGACTTTTTAACAAAGAAACGAAACGGCCTATGGGACTTACTTGGTTTGTTGAATTTTGAAAACAAGGACTTACTTAATAATAAACTGACAAAACCAAGCGGATTTGACTTACTTGGTTTTGTGAATTTTTTTAACAAGGATTTAACTCAATAATAAACTGACAAAACCAAGCGGGTGACTTGCTTGGTTTTGTCATGTTCTCAACAAAGATCTATCTCAAGAATAATCTGACAAAACAAAGCAAGTCCACAAATAGTCTTAAAACATCAAATCTATCAAACATTTCTTTAACATTCAAGGTATGCACTCTTAAATCGAGGAATTGCATTATAATATGCCCTTAAACTTCCAGAAACGATCGCGTAATATAGCGCAACACAAAACGTCGATTTTCTCGAAAGTAGGTTTTGTGGACTTGCTCGGTTTTGTCAGTTCATGGCAGAATTATGCTACCTGGAATTCATCACCACTTTCTCTCCGCAAGCATACCAAATATCAACACTTTCAAAGCCAACCTCAATGCTCATTTCTTCTCTAAAGTCTTCTCCGGATCTATGTGTTCTTTCTTCAAACTGCTTCTTGCATATTGCCTCACCCATTTAATTCGTGTGTGTATGTGTGAGTTACATCAACAGTAGCAGCAGCAATAACATCAATAGCAGTAGTAGCAACAGTAACATCCACATTAGTAGCACTAACAACAACAACAACAGTAGTTGCAGCAGTAAGAATGCTTAGTAGTAGCAGCAGCAGCAGCAGCAAAGCTTCTGTTGTCCCGCAGTAGCAGTAGTTTCGAATGGCTGAGGGTAAAAATGTTATGTTTTCATACCCTATCTTTCAAGTTTAGGTGCTTCATCACAAAGACTTCCATGCACCTTTCTACCTAACCTTAGGGCCGAAACGCACGTACGCGTGACCGCTTTGGTGAGGAGCAGCTGTGATCAACCTCTCCAACTTTTTTCTCAAGACCCGCTTCTAGAAATATTCTAATAGAACAAAATCCTCTTTCTTTCTCCTACTCCATACACTCTTTTACAAAGCGTTGAAGAAGCTGTCCATCGACTCTCACTATTTGAAGCAAATTTAACCGTAGTCACGATTATGGTACCTGTCAGTGAAAGTATTTGTACGATTATGACTGCCGACAACCGTCTCTTTAGCGAGACCCCAATGTGAGCGCCTGCTGTGAAAAACGAATGGAGGAATTCAAACGGCAAAACAGTCTTTCCCGTTTGTGACATAAAGGGGTTTAAGACGAGTCAAAGATGTGCTGTCTCCTGATGTGGACTTTCATCCAGTCCCCAAATATGGTATTAACTTGCACTGACAGACAATGGATCCATTTCTATCAAGACCACATTAACTTTCAGAGTTTGCTCCGTTGGAGTAGATTCTCGGCTTTTTCCGTTGCGTTTTCCATCACAGTCGGCAGGCAATCTCCGGAAACACGAACTTTGCTTTTGGGGTATTTAAACACCGGTTCGAGTGCGATTATAAAGAAAAGGGGTACGCGGTAAAACGATAGTTTGGGTGTGCACTTGAATTCACAAAAGCTGTTTTTGAGGGGATAGAACCCCTTTAACGTTATCCCCGTTGAAAGGTTTAAAAGTCCAAGCATTGATGCGTGTGTGGAAGCTCTTTATAGAAGTAGCCAACCGCAAGCCTTCCTTCCCCCTTCCCCTCTCCTCCTTCCCCTCCACCCTTTCCATTCTCCTCCCTCCACCTCCAGCCCTCTTATAATAAAACACTTCCTTGTATGACTGGCGTCAGGTAAGCGTGTAAGGTCAAGTCAGCCTTTCATCGAACGACCCTCTTCCCTTAATTTACGACAGTTCCATGCTAATGAGGCGAGGGAGCCGTGGTGGTTTAGTGGTTCAATGGTTCAGACATCAGCCCTTTTGTTCTTTTGGCTATAAATTATTTCCGTTTACATGTCTACATGACTGTTTTCGGTCAGTTTGTTTCTGTATTTCTGTCAATCATTGCAGGTCGCCGAGGGTTCTCTCCGGGTACTCCGGTTTCCTCCCTCCTTTCAATATTGGTATTCGAGGCAGTCTGTCTAAAAATTTCCATAATACCCATTCGATGTTCTTTTCCTTCTTCTAAATGCGATTTGCCTGTACTGTACCTCATGAGTGATGATAGTGTTTGCTGTGTATGTACGCGTGTTTGTATAACATGCCAGCGTGGATGTTGGTTACGAGGTCGCCGCGCTTTGAGTATGATTTAGGTATAAGGCACGTGTAGCATTCAATAGTAGTAATACTTCTGTCTCTGTCTCTCTTTCTGTGTCTTTCTGTCTGTTGTATTTACCATTCTGCCTGTCTTCTTTCTTTCTGTCTTCTTTCTTTCTGTCTTTGTCTTGTGTCTACCTCTCTGTGGCTGTCTTTCTATCTCTCTGCCTCTCTGTCTTTGTGTCTATGTTTCTCGTTGCACCCTGCGTGTTGGTATTGTCTGTCCCTGTCTCTTTGCAGCAAAGTGAAATTAAACTATAATAAGAAATGCATTACACAGCAACGATAGTGCAATTCCCACCCACCTTCCAATTTCCACCCACCTTTCAAACTAAATTCCATTCTAAACTGATATAATATAGAAACAGCAAACAAACTACAATTTATAGATTTCAGATAGATGTATAGATTAGACAAAGTGATTCTGCTAATAACAAACAAGAGAGAGAGAGAGAGAGAGAGAGAGAGAGAGAGAGAGAGAGAGAGAGAGAGAGAGAGAGAGAGAGAGAGAGAGACGGAGGGAGAGAGAGAGAGTGAATAATGATTTACATTTACACAATGTTTACTTTCAAACTCTAAATGTTTTGCGACAAGAAAGCACTATTTTTTTAAACCTATTTATTTCGGATGGCTCTTAAAAGTTAAGCAGTTAGTGTCTTAACGAAGTCCGACAGGCCATCACACAAGCCATTGGACAACACGATGACCTACTCACAGTGGTGAAAAACCGGAAACTCCGATGATATGGCCACGTCACCAGATCATCAGGTCTCGCAAAGACCATCTTGCAAGGCACAGTGCAAGGAGGTAGAATAAGAAGGAGACAGAAAAAGAGGTGGGAGGACGACATTCGAGAATGGACTGGTTTGACACTGAGCAAAACCGTCAAGGTTGCTGAGGACAGGGAAAGATGGAGTACGCTGGTTAAACGATCATCTGTGGTTCCCCTACGACTTCCGAGTTATAGGATAGGATAGGATAGGATAGGTCTTAACGTTAAGCAAATATTGTTTGACATGTGCAAGTTAATGTCACTGGTTTGAGCACAGTAGACCTAGGGATAGATCATCCTGTAGTTATTGAAAGTAGCCTGTTTTACTTGTTTTAGTACCTGAAATAAACCTTGCGGTATGTTTGTTTATTTCTTTGTTCTTATACAGCGATTTCCCAGCTAAAGAGCATCTCGTACATTAAAAACAAAGAAAGACAACTCCCACGTTAACACAAGAAAAAAACAACTCGTTACATTGAGACCAAGGAAAGACAAATCGCTACCTTAAGACCAAGAAAAGACACGTTGGTTATCAAGAAAGAACAATTTAAGACCAAGAAAAGACAACTAACTACCGTGAGACCAAGAAAAGACAACTCGTGCCCTTAAATCAAGAAAGGACAACTCGAACATTGTGGTAACACTAGAAAGTAGGTAATTGCTAAACATTCCTCACACACACACAAAAAATATACCGTGAAAGGTAAAGAGAGGAAACAAATGCTTTACGTCTTCAGATAATTTACGGCAAGAAAGCTTTATAACCAGGAGTGGTCTTGAGAAATCGGAGCAGCCATCCACATTCATATAGACTAGACTGGTGTACATAAGCGTAATTGCAGTTGAAGGCGCTATTGTAATTAGTAGCTGGTGTATGTAGTAATAGTCATAGTCGTAGTAGTAGTAGTAATAGTAGTAGTAGTACTAGTAGTCGTATTATTTGTAGTACGGGTAGCCGTAGTAGTAGTAGTAGCAGTAGTAGTTGTATGCAATAGCAATAGCTGTTGTACGTAGTAGCAGTAGCTGTTGTATATAGTAGTATGTATTATTTATGTAGTAGTTATTCAATCGTTCTTATATAGCGCTGTTCCGACTCAAGAACAGCTCAAGGCTCTGGCCGTTACAGGATCTCACTCAAAAAGCCCGAGGCGGCCACTTTGCAAACTTTGGGTGCATAGACTGACGCCCAAACGACTGGGCACAATCCTGGGCTGCCGGGGATGGGGGGAAGGGACCTAGTGAATGCTGAGTGTACTTGTGTAATCGGCTCTCGCTCGTCTAGAACATGAGCGTCAGGATCTGTAAAGTCCGTGCGAAGGGATGCGTCCATACATTACACAGACTAGACCTCGTTTTATAACGTTAACTAATGCATACGTTTTAAAATCTGTGATTGTATTATAGAATGATACGCAAAGTTTGATGATTGCATTATAACGTTTATAATTTTATAATCTCATGTCTAACCCATGTGTGTGTGGATGTGTGTGTGTGGGTATGTGTGTTTGTGGGTAGGTGTTTTATTTATTTATGTTGAAGTGCAATAAGGACATGTAGTGTGATATGTATTTTAAGTTTTACAATGTGTCGGAAATGTTCTTGTTAATATGTACATAAGCGTGATTACACGTACATGTTTACATGTTTATAGTATTGTTACATTTTATTACCTTTTGCTGACAGCAAATCCATGTTAGAATTTCTCCTTGGAGATAATAAAGTTTTCTGAATCTGAATCTGAATCTGAATCGGAATCTGATACTCTCACCCGAAGTAGTAGTAGTAGTAGTAGTAGTAGTAGTAGTAGTAGTAGTAGTAGCAGTATGTAGTATTAAAACAAGGAGCTTACAGGTTTTCTCGTTGTAGTTGTTGCTGCCAATCTCTTTCATTATCCCCATAACTTTGCAAGTGCTGCAGGGCATAGTGACCGAAGACCACACTACTATACTTTGAATCACCTCCAAATCTAAGATTAGTCAACGATTGAGTCATCATGGACATTTACACACACACACACACACACACACACACACACACACACGCACACCCCCACCCCCACCCACACACACACACACACACACACACACATTCTCTCTCTTTTCTCTCTCTCTCTCTTTTCGCTCTCTCTTTTTAGACATTATAAGTAGTCTCACAGTGGTATAGAAACGGAAACTCCGATGGTATGGCCACGACACCAGAGCATCAGACCTTGCAAAGACCATCCTGCAAGGCACGGTGCACGGAGGCAGAAGAAAAGGGAGACAGAAAAAAACCGTGGGGGGACAACATTCGAGAATGGGATGGCTTGACACTGACCGAAGCAATGTGGGTTGCTGAGGACAGAGAAAGATGGAGTACGCTGGTTAAACAATCATCTGTAGTTCCCCATCTACTTTCGATTTACGGGATAGGATAGGATAGGATATAAATTAGTCTAAAATCGTGATCCCTAATTATAAAAAGTTTCAAATTCCTCTGTCTCTTTCTCTCCTTTTTTTTTCTCTCTACCCCTCTTTCTCCCCCTCTCTCTCATCATTCCCATCTGTCACACCCACACATTAACAAGTATGCAAAGTGATAGCGATCTAACACACCAAGGGTGTGATATTCAGCAAGCATTTACCCACTGGATAAAATCCGCGAAACCGTACAGCACGGTACGGAATTACCCACCGCTTCGCGGATTTATCCCTGGGTAACTGCTTTCTGATTACCATCCCAAACAAATTTTTAAAATTATTATTACCGTACAGACTTTTAAACGGTAGACACCGATTTGAGTCATCATTTGGAGACATTAGATTTGTAACCTATGATAACTAGTTCTACATGTAATTCTTTTTTTTTAAATTGTCTTCTAGTACTTAAAAGTCATAGCGACCTAACAGACCAAACTCCTTTTAAAAAAAAAAAAGTTCTTACCACACAAGACTTTCAAACGTTAGACGACGACTGAGTCATCATTTGGACACATTAGCTTTGTAACCTTCGATCAATATGTCTACGTAATTCTTGTTGTTTTTATTGGTTTCTACGCTCGATTCAGTATGTAAGTAATGTAATTCTATGACTCACGCAAAGCAATGCCTAGCAAAAATGGCTGAATAGTCCATTCAAACAGTCCCTTACGAAAAAGTAAAACCCACGCTGTTAATGTATGTTCTGTCTCTTTTGTTGATCGTGGGAAATGCTAAAATATTCCCGATAACACCAGGGTTGAGTAATCGATTAGGGATCACACTGCGTAGCCGAGACTAACCGGGACTGGGGTTCGCCTCTGTGAGAGTACTCGTGGAGTCTCAGCTACGCTGTGGGATTAGCAATATATTACACATGCTGGACCTTAACAGTAGAACTGGGAAGAACGTATTCAAGGTCTTTAAATGAATTAAACTGATATACCGCACAATGCTGCAAATCGCCTGGTACGAACCCAAAACCAACGAATGCGTCAGGAATCTGGTCAGGTCACTTTTCGAGGCCCTCAGGAACCACTCCTTCTTAAAGAGGAGAAAGTTGGCGTGGTTTGGTCACGTCACGCGGCACGACACCCTTGACAAAACTATATGCAAGGGACCGTGGAAAGAGACAGGGAGCAGAAGAAGGAGGCAGAGAGCAGAAGAAGGAGGCAGGGAGCAGAAGAAGGAGACAGGCAGCAGAAGGAGACAGGCAGCAGAGAAGGAGGCAGGGAGCAGAAGAAGGAGGCAGGCAGCAGAAGAAGGAGGCAGGGAGCAGAAGAAGGAGACAGGCAACAGAAGAAGGAGGCAGGCAACAGAAGAAGGAGGCAGGGAGCAGAAGAAGGAGGAAGGGAGCAGAAGAAGGAGACAGGCAGCAGAAGAAGGAGGCAGGGAGCAAAAGAAGGAGGCAGGGAGCAGAAGAAGGAGGCAGAGAGCAGAAGAAGGAGACAGGCAGCAGAAGAAGGAGGCATGGAGCAGATGAAGGAGGCAGAAGAAGGAGGCAGGGAGCAGAAGAAGGAGGCAGGGAGCAGAAGAAGGAGGCAGGGAGCAGAAGAAGGAGGCAGGGAGCAGAAGAAGGAGGCAGAGAGCAGAAGAAGGAGGCAGGGCGCAGAAGAAGGAGGCAAGGAGCAGAAGAAGGAGGCAGAGAGCAGAAGAAGGAGGCAGGGAGCAGAAGAAGGAGGCGGGGAGCAGAAGAAGGCAACGAAAGAACTGGACAGCTGATGTCAAAACATGGCTGGCGCTGCATCTGTCACGCCTTCTGACAACAGCAACTGACAGACTGGGGTGGCGAGAACTCTTTGCGACAGCATGCCTCGTGTATCCCACAACGGCCTGACAGACTGAGGGACTGATATGCATATCTTGGGGAGCGCAGTTGGCTCAGTGGTGTACGCAATGTACTCAAATGTCAGGCGATAATATTGCAGCGTTTGCAGGTAGTGGTTCAAACCCCGTGTGATGGCCTGGAGTACAATAAATAAATAAAGAAATACCCTCGCATGGACTTTAAAGATCCTGACTCTCATGTCCTAGACGGGAAAGTGCCGTCTACACAAATACTTCCAGCTCGCACTAAGTCCCTTCTCCCCATCCCCGCTCGCCCAGGACTGAGCTCAGTCGTCTGGACGTCAGACTATGCCACAGTCAACGTTTTTTAATTCATAAATGTGCATTCTTGTTATATTTCTTAAGCTTGTATGAATCTTCTTCTTCTTTTTCTTCTTCCATCGCCGTAGCTCTGTGGTAGAGCGTTCGCCTGGCACACCGATAACCCAGGTTCGAATCCAAAATAAAGCTGCCCATTTCCAAGGTCCTTCTTAACAGTACGACTGCTCTGGCAGTTCAGTGTTGATTTAGGTCCCACCCCACCTTTCCAGGAATTATTACAATCCCCGTCAGCCGTATCTCCAATGGTGAGTGTGGACGTCGAGCTTCAATGTTCGTTCAGTCTTCTTCTTCTTCTTCTTCTTCTTCTTCTTCTTCTTCTTCTTCTGACCCCTTGGGGTCATGAGCAATCTTGCCACTGTAGATTGTTCTAACCTATAAAGGGAAAAGTGAAAGCCCCAGTTGAAAACCTGTCTTTCCTTTGTAGGCATGACAGATTCACTGCGGCAACAGTACCCCCGTTGGAGTGCCGGGGGTTTCAGTATAAATAGTATCCCCACTTTATGGAAATTTAGTGCTTTAAATTCCCACTGTCGCTGATTTCCTCATTTACTCTTTCCCATTCCTGCTCTGTCTTATCACTCTGCTATAATATCTTCTTCTTCGCTAGATCAATGACCTACCTTTTTTCTTGAAAACTCTTCCTGGACAAGACTCCTTGTTTGTGTATGGGGTCTGTTGGATCAGCTTGGAAGTGTTGGACGCTTTCTGCCGGGTGGTCACTAGGGCTTCCTATGATGTTATTATTTAGCAATATAGGCATTTAATATGTATATGTTTTGTTGATAATTTATAATGATGTTTGTATTCTATTTTGTTTTTGTAACCGGGGGTTCGAGTAGTTGGGGTAAAGCCTCAGCCGTCCCCTGCGTGGGATGTCTTTATTGTAAAGTGACTGGCCGGTGGAGGGCATTCAATTTTCCCACTAGGGTTGTTTCAGCAGATCTTTTATGCGGATCGGGGGTTGTCCGGTCCTGATTTGGCTCGGAAGAGTCCGCTGGACCTAAAGCAACAATCAATCAATCAATCAATAAATCTTCTTATTCTTCTTCTTCTTCTCCTTCTTCTTCTTCTTCTTCTTCTTCTTCTTCTTCTTCTTCTTCTTCTTCTTCCTTTTCTTCTTCTTCTTCTTCTTCTTCTTCTTCTTCTTCTTCTTCTTCTTCTTCTTCTTCTCCTTCTTCTTCTTCTTCTTCTTCTTCTTCATCATCATCATCATCATCATCATCATCATCATCATCATCATCATCATCATCATCATCATCATCATCTGATCCATCTCCTATGGTTCCTCCTCCTCCTTCTTTTTCCTTTCTCATCTTTCTGCATCATATCTTAGAGTGTAGTGCGCATAAGCTTGTTTCCTGTACAAGATTTGCATGACAGACAACGATAGTGGCACAGATAAGGTAAGGTAAGATAAAATAAGCTAAGATAAGATAATTCTTTATTTAACGAAGGCAGTAGAATAAGCAGTGGTCTGCTTTTGTTTACATCTGGCCCTCGCCCTAAACAGGGACTAGTGTACTGAAAGTACAAAGCAACGTTAACACGATTATATGTTTACAAATAAACTTGAGCAAGAACACATCTACATGACAAGTATAGGAGCGGAGTTACGCATCACCCCCGTTGGGGTGCCGGGGGTTTCAGTATAAATAGTATCCCCACTTTCTAAAAATGTAGTGCTTTAAATTCCCACTCTCTGTCTCTGTCTTCCTCATTTGCTCTTTCTCATTCCTGCTCTGTTCTATCAATCTGCTATACTTTCGTCTTCTTCGCTAGACCAATTACCTACCTTTTTTTTCATGAAAACTCTTCCGGGACAAGACTTCTTACTTGTGTATGAGGTCCGTTGGATCAGCTTGGGAATATTGGACGCTTTGTACCAGGTGGTCACTAGGGCTTCCTATGATGTTATTATTTAGCAATGTAGGCATTTTATATGTATGTGTTTTGTTGATATTTTATAATGATGTTTGTATTCTATTTTGTTTTTGTAAACGGGGGTTCGATAAATTAGAGTACAGCCTCAGCGTCCCCTGCATGGGGTGTCTTTATTGTAAAGTGACTGGCTGGTGGAGAGCTTTCAGTCTTACCACTAGGGTTGTTTCAGCGGATCTTTTATGCGGATCAGGGGTTGTCCGGTCCTGATTTTGCTCGGAAGAGTCCGCTGGACCTAAAGCAATAATCATGTAATGTAATGTAGTTACACATCAATTTTAAATTTATATTTAATATTTATAACATTCTAAAGATCGATTGCAACAACGCTTCGAGGACATTATACACATTAACTAGCACATATGCATGATTTTCCAAAATCAATTAAGCGAAGTAATATACATGGGATAAAATAATCAGTAGCAAAGAACATAAGCGAGCTTGTAGACTTTGTTGTTTTTTTCTTCTTTTCTTATACGTACACTAAAAGAAAGTTCATTTTGACTTCATACGATGGGAAGCATATTTGCTCTTGAAAGTATTCATGTTGGTAGTTTGTCTGGGGATGTTTGGAAGAGAGTTCCAGAGACTGCTACGTGGATAAATTAGACTAAACTTAAACAGATCAATCTGAGGAAGAGGAGTGTTCAATCTCGTGATTTAGCGTGAAGTTCTCAAAGTGCGCTTTGAGTCTATGGTTTCTGGTCCATATGCAGTGATAATTTTGTACAAAAATGAACCCTTATTATAAGCCAACCTAGCCTTAGAGGGAGAATTTCTAAGTTCATGTAGTCTAACTCAGAAAGGGTTGCTTTCTTTAATAGTTCTACTTTAAGAGCACGTTTGTGTAATCTAATAAGTGGTTTAATTTCATTATCACTGGCTGAGTTCCAGAGAGAGAGAGAGGAGAGAGAGAGGGAGAGAGAGAGAGAGAGAGAGAGAGAGAGAAAGAGAAATAGAGAGAGAAAAACAAAGAAACGAAGATAAAGAAGAAGCTTACATGTATTCAAGCTATCATACATTTCCTTGATGTGAATTGTATTGTCGGCGACCTCTCTCACTACCTTTGTCTTGCCCGTTTCCTTGAAAGCTATCTCTCTCTCTTTCTTTCTCTCTCTTCCTCCCACCCCCCCCCCCCTTCTCCCATCACTTTCCCTTTCAAACAACATTCACAGACATAAACCAGACATATACACAGACACAGAGCCACAGATAGGGAGGCGAGAGAGAGAGAGAGAGAGAGAGAGAGAGAGAGAGAGAGAGAGAGAGAGAGAGAGAGAGAGAGAGAGAGAGAGAGAGAGAATTCCGACAAGAAAATTAAATATAAAATTGTTCGTTTGTTTATTTGACTGGTTTTCATGTGGATTTTCTTTTTTTTTGGTTGTAATTCTTCCTCTTAGTTTTTCCGGACTACCTCAAAACACCCTCTCTCTCTTTCTTTCTCTCTCCTTCTTCTTCTACACAAGCTTTCAAATTACAAACACGCATTAACGTTCTCTTTTCAGATTTAGACCTATTCGCCATACAAAAGTACATATCTTCTATGAACCTTAACGTCAGTTGTATTTAGAACGCTTTTTACGCCCTTCACACTTGCTGCAAATCATTTCATTCATTTCGTCGCTTTTGTCGTCAGTCTTCCCCATTCATTCACTCATACATGTATCATCTAGCTACGCCGTCGTCTGCTAGCGACATTGAGTGATTCATAACTTCATGTCCGCGGGTAATTTATTGGTTGTGTTGGCTTTGAGTAGAAAGATGTCATTGACTGTACAAGTTGTTTGGGTAGAAATACGAAGGTTATATAGGCTACTAGTTATGCTTGCTGACGTTTTTGTTATTTCAAATTGTTAACACCTTATCTATAAGTGAAAAAAGATAATAATAATAATAATAATAATAATAATAATAATAATAATAATAATAATAATAATAATAATAATAATGATAATAATAATAATAATGAAAAGGATATGAACAGGTACATAATAATATATATTCTTCTTAGCCATGTGACATCACAGCTTTTATTGAATAATTATGTACCTTTTCATATTCTAATGACACTCCCGTTCAGTATAAATAGTATCCCCATTTCTGGAAATTTAGTGCTTTAAATTCCCATTGTCGCTGTCTTTCTCATTTGTTCTTTCTCATTCCTGCTCTGTTCTATCAATCTGCTATACTATCTTCTTCTTCGCTAGATCAGTCATCTACCTTTTTTCTTGAAAACTCTTCCGGGACAAGACTCCTTATTTGTGTATGAGGTCTGTTGGATCAGCTTGGGAATATTGGACGCTTTCTGCCAGGTGGTCACTAGGGTTTCCTATGATGTTATTATTTAGCAATGTAGGCATTTTATATGTATGTGTTTAGTTGATAATTTATAATGATGTTTGTATTCTATTTTGTTTTTGTAAACGGGGGTTCGATAAATTAGAGTATAGCCTCAGCGTCCCCTGCGTGGGATGTCTTTATTGTAAAGTGACTGGCTGGTGGAGAGCCTTCAGTTTTACCACTAGGGTTGTTTCAGCGGATCTTTTATGCGGATCAGGGGTTGTCTGGTCCTGATTTGGTTCGGAAGAGTCCGCTGGACCTAAAGCAATAGTCATGTAATGTAATGTAATATCCTAATGACGACCCTGTTCAAGCGACCCTATTCACAGTTTTGAGTGAACATTGAAGTTGAACGTCTACACACACCATTGGCGATATGGCAGACGGGGATAACCATCTCAGGGAAGATGGGACAGGGACCGAAATCAACACTGAACTACCAGACCAATCATACTGCGAAGATGGACAGCGTTTCAAAATAACCCCCTTTTATTTTTTGCCCACCACCGGATTCCAACCTGGATCATCGGTGTGCCAGTCGAACGCTCTACCACTGAGCTAGGGCAGGGGACCAGCCACAATTTTATGCCAATGTCGAGTCGTTGCATTATGATTTACATTGAGTCGTCTTGGGCCCATCTGTGACTTTTGTGTCCGCTGTACACAGTGAACAATGTTCACGGCATGTTTTGAAAAGAGCGCGACCCCGGCAATTTCCAATGAAGCATGAACTGCCAGCTTTTCACAGCTACAAGTAAAATCGCCGTAAAACCGGCTAACCGCATAAACCAGACAATTGAAATACCTTCTTCAGGCGATCCCACTCAGAAAAATCGAAGTTTAATGATAGTAGCGCGGTTCTCTCTCTCTCTCTCTCTCTCTCTCTCTCTCTCTCCCTCTCTCTCTCTCTCTCTCTCTTATTTGTATTGATTGCATGGTTAGAGACTTTTTAATGGGTGTAGTTTTTTTAAGTTCTTTTCATTCTTTTTGGAGATTGGCTCGGAAGAGTCCGCTGGACCTAAAGCTGGACCATGTAATGTAACGGAGATTGTCGGGTGAGGGAGAGGATGTGGATGGAGTGAGGGAGGACTGGGGTGTAGGGGAGTGAGGGAGGCTGGTAGGAGATTGGAGGGACTCCTTAAGATAGGAAACCAGTATCCTGACTTGACGAGACACACGAGGCGTTACGCCAAGGTCTTATGACTAAAACCTTTGTGGGACACAGGTTGGCTCAGGAGCATATGCGTCCTTGATCCTAACCTGCCCGAACACTAACGCCCCTTATCGGAATGTGAGGGGAAGGTAGGCTACTAGTAGTATAGACTCTGATCACATCCCGATACGGGCGCCTAGCCTATGTCCCCGACGTATAGTTACGGACGTACACTTAGATTTTCAGTGCATTAGTGTGGTGAGATTGCAGATTTCATTGAACGAGGTTGGCCAGGTGCGTGTGTTCTGGGGTGGAGCGTGCTGCGCCTGCAGTAGAAAAAAAAAGTCATTAGTCTTATGGCAATTAATTTAAAACAGCACTATTATTAATGCTGTTGTTTTGCTGCAGAAAATCTTCAATGTTTAGGCTACACTACAGTTGCTCTTCTAAAACCCTTATTCAAAAAAGAAAAAAGAAAAAAAAAGGTTGGATCTGTCGCGTGACATTTAAACGTTAGTTAATGTCCTTTCACACTTTTTCTTAATAAGCAGTGGCCCTAGTGACATGTAGACCTTACTACAGCACTCGCATTAACAACGCCTAGTCCTCTTTAGTTATTGCTATGGTGGACATCACAACGACCTACCTCACTTTGCACGTTCGTGTCTAAATACTGGTTAGGCCAGTGGGCTAAAATAAAATAAATGTACACCATCATCATGCGTTGTATGGCACTAGCTGTTATTATCATTCAGCATGACTTCAAAGTAATACTATAAACTTTATATATATTAGAAGTCAAACAGAAGACCTTATAATTATGTAAGCCTGACAACTGACTGCATTACTAGGCACTGTAGTGGCATAATAGATACTCGTCACTCTAGTGAAGTGATGGGTCAGTTTGTTACTGTTAATGGTAATTCGGTGAGTTTGAAGTGGACACGTTTACATCTTGCTTTGATACATGGCTATCGTTCTTATTGGCCTACCACTGGACGATACAATACGCTTCTACGCTAATATAATTGCCTTAAAATACGGTCACAGCAAATTACATAGACAGCATATATGTAAAAAAACAAACAAACAAAAAACAACAACAACACACACACACACACACACACACACACACACAAGGTGTTAAAAAGCAAAACAAACCACACCAAAAACTGTCATCTTTGACGGGATCCTTCATTGGGAACAATGAGTTACAATTCGTGTTCCTACAGCTCATAACTAGACGTGAAAAGGGAAAAGTGGAAAGAGAGAGAGAGAGAGAGAGAGAGAGAGAGAGAGAGAGAGAGAGAGAGAGAGAAGGGGTAAGAGGAGAGAGAATTATATTTTGTAAATGAACTACAAACGGTTTAAAATTTTGCTTTAGTCTCGTTTTTTATCTTGGGAGTTGTGTACTTTCAACACAAAATCGATCCAAACAGCACAGACAAATTATACACAGTTTTCTGTAGTAAATTGCTTAGTCTTGATTGGCCTGTAAACTCTTTTTTTTAAAATGTTTCAACGTCTTAGCCCACTAAAGGAGTTTTCTCCGAAAGCCAGGTTCTATCTATACTTTCATCAAGCCGTTTTTACCACGTCACACAACCTTTTCAAGGTACCACTTTTATTCCCCCTTAAGGTGCGGTCTGACGGGAAGTGAAACAGAAGCAAAACAGCCAGTAAAACACGAAAAATCGTAGTTTTAACGATGTTTATCGTGTGATTAGACCTGAAGCATAACAGCAGCAAAGCGCCGAAGTGAAGCAAAGCCGATGCTTTCAGTGTTTGAGCGTGCTCTAAAATTGTGGGTTGTTTCGCTGAAGCATTTGATTGCCAGCCAATCAGAAGAGCCGACGTACCAAAACGAGGTTGTTATCATTTCAGCGATCATGGCGGCATCAAAAGCTACTGGGCCATTAGCAAATCTGAAACAAGACGATACATTTATTCTCATTGATCTAATTCAAAGCCACGAGGCATTGTGGAATGTTAGAAGTCAGAATTACAGAACAATTTCAATTCCAATTTCAATATTTTAATTTAACGTCTTTTCACAACAATGTGATTTTAGTTTACAGAACCCAAAGCATTATAAACGCACTTTTTAATAGATGCTTCTAGAAGCAGATGCTTTGCTTTGTTTAGTTACCGCTTTGCTTCTGTTTCACTTCACGTCAGACCGCACCTTTAGTCTAAACTAACTTATATTGAACTTATGATTCTTTCATGTGTGATATGTTTAAAGGAGACACACATACTATACAAATTTGGTTAACCTCACTCCAAGATCACTGGAGCTGTCCTAAGTCGGTTAGTATAGGTACTTTGAAGTGATCTTGACCCTAAGCTATGAGAGATATAAAGTCCAAACTGGTTGTATTTATAGATGATAGATTGATCTTTGAAATGTTTTCCGTGTTTGGTTTGATCTTGAAGGTCAAGGTCATTTTAGGAGTTTAGTGTTGATTAAGGTCCTTATTCCCCCCTCTCGTTTTTCGGGATTGCTATCCCGATCTGCCATATCGCTAATGGTGGGTGTAGATCGACGTTAAACTTCCTCGTTCATTCATCTAAGCGGAACGGTTCATTCTAAAGCTCCAAACTGTCCACGCTGGAGCCTTTTACTGCCAGGGATATGCTGATGTGCTTCCTAAACCTTCGTTCATTCTTTTGTACTAGTCCAGGTAAGAAAATGAGGAGATGAAAATGAAAGTCAAACCATCCAACAAGAAGTTTGTTTTTAAAAGGCAGAATTTTGGAAATTAAAACCCGCCTCAAGACGAAATCATGAATGACCAGATTCAAATTCCACCACATTTTCAAACTATGTGACCATATTTTTTGTATGGGACATTGGAAGAGTCAGCAATCTCGGTTTTAAGCTGGTTGGACTGGAAAAGGTCCCAGACCGGGTTAATAATTGCATTGCATCCTTTGGTCTCCACACTGCATAGCTGAAGCGTACTTTTGCCCACTAAAAAGAGAGGCGAAAAAGTAAGCTTCGGAGAGTCTCAGTTACGAAGTGCGTCCTTGTTCTCATAATGGGGTGCTAGGCGAACCGTGCTGGTTTTCAATTGTCAAGGGCTGCTGTTTATTAAGGGATTGCTATATTCTCTGCTTCAACTCTATTTTGGCAGCTACAGAAGCAGCAGCAACAATAGAAGCAGAGTCCGTTTCATCATCATTATTTAAAGCGGCCATCATCATCATCATCATCATCATCATCATCATCATCATCATCATCATCTGTAGTCTACTACTACTACTACTACTTTTTCTTCTTCTCTTTCTTCTGCTTCTGCTGCTGCTACTCCTTTCTCTCTCTACTTCTCACACTCTTTCTGTCCTCTCTCTGGTTCCCTCTTTCTTTCTTTATTTTTGTAATTTGTTCTTTTTCTTTCTCTGTCTCGCTTTTACACACGGCCCTTCTCCCTACACACACACCCACACACACACACACACACTCACACAATCCCCCATCCCTCGTTCTCTTTTCCCACAACCCCTTTTCTCGATGAATGAGTGAATGAAGCATTGGGAGAGCGACATAGCATAACTAGTCAATTTGTTTGGTATTTGACCTTTTTTTCCCTTTCCAACCCCAAACCGTCTGCCTTTCTCATCGTTTGTGAACTGGGTTTGTGTGCACAGCAATTTCGCTGTCTGCCTGTCTGGCATGCGTCCAAAACGACAGAGTTAAAAAAGACAATAATAAAAATAATAAAAAGAACTCCCACACACACTCACACACACACACACACACACCACCACACCAAACACCACCAACTACCCACACATACACAATATGAAAATATTGAAGAAAAGAAGTTGTTTGGATTTGATGAGCGACTATTTACCAATTTCAGTGTGTGTGTGTGTGTGTGTGTGTGTGTGTGTGTTTATCCTTGAATCTGATTATCTGTTTGTAGATGTGTATCAATATGTCACAGAAAATGAGTGTGCGGGTGTGCAGGTTTATGTTTGCGTATTTGCGGTCGTGCATGTTCGTTTCGTCTGTTTGTGCGCATGTTGGAAGTTCTTATTCGGAGGCGATGTTTGCAAGCCTATTTTAAAGAAAGTGCTGGGAGCTTACTGACTGTTTACGGGGACTGCTGACACCTTACTGACTGCAGATATATCACTGACAAATAAGCTGATCCTACTGCGAACTCTTTGCCGATTCAGGTGGCACTCTTGCGAGACGTTTGAATGGAAAGAATCGCCTCATTTAACATAGAGAAAAGTTTCAGATGAATTACTATTTGCACCTGTTACTGCTAAATAGTTCTTGAAACTGAATTTGTATCTAATGTATTTTTGATGCAATAGTTAGCAGTGGATCGTTACATTCTGATTTCAAAATTTTGTGTACGGGTTTTGTTGTTGTTGCTGCTTTCTTCAAATAACTTCCGGTACAAACCTGAGATTTTTGTAGATTATATACATCATCGTCGTCACCGTTAGTATATACATTTATTTTTATCATACGCTTCTCCTTCCTCTTCGTCGTCTTCTTCTTCGTCGTCGTCAGTATTTCCATCATCATCATCATCATCATCAGCATCATCATCATCATCATCATCATCATCATCATCATCATCATTATCATCATCATCGTCGTCATCGTCGTCGTCGTCAATCACCGTCAACTTCTTGATCAACACCATCATCATCAACGTATTCTTCTTCTTCTTCTTTCTCTTCTCCTTCTTTTCTCCTACAGTTCCTCTAATTTTGAGGATTATAATAGCGTCTGATGTAAACTGAATCTCGGGCGGCTTGAGTTAGATCCTGTATCGGCCAGCGCCTTGAGTCGCCAAGTACGGTGAGATATGTGCGCTATAAAAATCCTCGATAATAATAAAATAAATAATAAATAATAATAATGAGATCAAATCTAGCGATGACATTATTTCAATACAATAGGGGAGTAGACATTTGTATCCACGCAATTTCCCATCCTATACTAACCGTTGGAAACATTATGAAAATGGCATGCGCTGGGCCGCATACCACACTTTCCTCACTTCCAGGGGCAGCGAGGGAGAGAGAGAAACTTTGAAGCCTTTTTTTTTTAAATTAAGGATACAGATTTTAGACTAATGATACAGTCTAATCTTCCAATATGTCCCTTAACAAATTATTATAGTAAAGAACCTTTAACTTTAACTTGGTAATTATAAAACTCGCACACACACACACATGCACTCACAATTACACCAACATCTACATCATTATATTTAAACAATTTTAGGCAACCACTCTTTCCCCCCCCCCTTCCGTACCCTTCACTCTTATTATAATAATAATAATAATAATAATAATAATAATAATAATAATAATAATAATAATAATAACAATAACAATAACAATAATAATAATTATTATTATTATTATTATTATTATTATTATTATTATTATTATTATTATTATTATTATTATTATTATTATTATTATTATTATTATTTTCATTGTTATTATTATTATTATTATCATAAGAATAACAATAACAACAATCATCGTCATCACCACTATCACCATTATCATTAACACCATCATTACCGTCAATACCATTATTATTGTTATTAATATTATTAATATTATTATTATTATTATTATTATTATTATTATTATTATTATTATTATTATTATTATTGTTTGTTTGTTTTTACTGGCTCAGTCAGTCAGAGGACCAGGATTAAGTTCTGTCAATGTATTTTATTGTATTTATTCTATATTGTATTTGATTGCATAAAGCCATGTTTGGTTTTGTGTTAATGTTTCTGACATCTTTTAGATTTAAAATATATGTATATATGTATGTTGTTATTTTATTTTTAAAAATATTTTGTTTTATTGTATTGGACATGTGTATATTTACGAATTATATCTTATTGTTTTGGCTGCTTACATTGATTCTGTGCGTGTTTGTTTAAAGGCATGTGGTGTTAGATGTATGTAATTGTTTTTTAAAATATATACACCATGTTTTAATGTGTTGTGCAGTCTCTTATTGTGCGAATGCTTGTGTGAGAGTATGCGTGTGAGCGCTTTGAGCAGACCTTTTAGTTTGGAATTGCGCTTTATAAAATAAATTATTATTATTATTATTATTATTATTATTATTATTATTATTATTATTATTATTATTATTATTATTATTATTAGAGAGAGAGCATTGAACTTTTTTTTTGAAACATTGTAATTAGGGATTAAGATTAGAAAGCCTAATCTTCCGAGAGAGAGAGGGAGGTTGAGGGAGAGAGACAGAGGGAGAGTTGTATCTATTGGACTCTACCTAGTGAATTCTACAGAATCCAGTGAGAGGGAGAGACGGTTCTGATTAGAACCTAAAAATAATGAAAGTGGGAATCGGGAAGGGAGAAAGGGGGCTGGTTGCCAAAGGACGTGTGCCGTGGAGGATGAAAGAGGTTGTGAGGGAGGGGTGAGGGGTGTTTGGATGAGGGTAGGGTCAAGGGAATACCCGGAAAAAGCAGAGAACGGGTATGTTTCCGGGTAGGCAGTAAAGGCAACTATGAAAAAGGGGGTAATGAAAGTAGCAGAACCGGCACTTTTGTAAAATCAGGAAATACCCCCACTAACAAATGCGAAATGCATTTCGTCTTCTCGCACCAGCAATTCCGTTTTGAGCAGGAACATGCAAAAGTGGAAGAAGAACAAAAACAAGAAGAAGAAGAACAAGAACAAGAACAAGAACAAGAACAAGAAGATGAAGAAGAGAAGAGTAAGAGGAAGAAGAATAAGAAGATGATGATGATGATGATGATGATGATGATGATGATGATGATGATGATGATGATGATGATGATGATGATGATGATGATGATGATGATAAGGAGGAGGAGGAGGAGGAGGAGATACGAGAAGGAGGAGAGGGAAAGAGAGAGCTAAAACCGACCGCTGACGAGGCAGACGGAGACAAGATTGTTTCGGAATGGCCGGGTGCCATTGCCGTACTTTTTAGTACTCTGGCTTTCTGCTGAGGAAGAGAGAGAAAGAGAGAGAGAGAGAGAGAGAGAGAGAGAGAGAGAGAGAGAGAGAGAGAGAGAGAGAGAGAGAGAGAGAGAGAGAGAGAGAGAGAGAGAGCAGAAAAACAGTGCGAGACAGGCGAATGAACTAAAATAGAAATTAGAGAGAGACAGAGACAGAGAAATAATCAGAACTATGGAGAAAAGAAAGAGGGACAAACTAACAAAGATCGAAGCCTTTGGACTGTTGATATAGGTTTTGAGGATGATGAGTAAGGGAGGATAAAACACACACACACACACACACACACACACACACACACACACACGCCCACCCTGAATTTGTGGGGAGCATTTAGCAGAAAATGTTATCGGAAGGTCCCGGGTTCGAGCGCTGGCCGGGCCATTGTGTTGTGTCCCTGGGAAAGACACTTTACTCCTGTTTTCCTACTCCTTCGGATGAGAGTATAAACCGAGGTCTAGTCTGTGTCGCATACATTCCATCATAACGGACTTTAAAGATCCTGACGCTCATGTCCTAGACGGGTGAGTGCCGGTGACAAGAAAACACCCAGCATGCACCTAGGTCCTTCTCCCCCATCCCTGGCTGCCCAGGATTGTGCTCAGTTGTCCGTGCGTCAGACCATGCGCCCAAAGGCTGCGGGTGGGCGTCTCGGGCGGCTTGAGTTAGATCCTGTATCGGCCAGCGCCTTGAGCAGCTCTTGAGCTGGAAAAGCGCTATATAAGAACGATTAAATGAAAAAATAAAAAAGTAACAAATAACAAATATGTAAAATATTACGTCACGATGATTACATCACTCGATTAGCATAAGTTTGGTTTTACATTGGAGGCATCGTTAAAGTCTAAGTACATACAAAACTTGAACCAAACCCCTACAATAGTATGGGAGAAAATAGGATTAGAAGAAACAAAAAAGGACATCACCATGACGAAAACTTATTTTTTTGGATCATCTGGTATGGTTTACTAGTATTTATCTAAATACCAAGTTTCAAAGAAATCCGTCCTTTAGTTTCAGAGAAAAGGGCGCAAAATAAATGACTAAATGAAAATAAAAATATTATTTCCCCACGATTTGCGTCAATCAATATACATAAGTTTTGACTAAGGCTCAACGCATCTGTACACGCTCATTACATACAAAGTGTACAGAAAATGTAAATTAAATTAAAATTAAAAAGGGGATGCCATCATGATTACGTCACTCGATTTCCATAATTTTGGTTTTACATGTAAGGCATAGACACAATCTAAGTATAATACCAAACGAGAACCAAAATCCCTCCAGTAGTTTTGAGAAAAAAGATTTGGATAATAAAAAAACAACAATTTATGACGTCATTATGATGGTACCTTAGCTACATTTAAGGATTATGGTTTCTGTACACTCTAATAATATATAAAAAAAAAATTATACAATTATTTAGGGGAAAAATTACGTCACGATATTTACATCACTCGATGTGCATAAATTTGGTTTTACCTTGGCAATTAAAGTCTAATTACATACCAAACCTGAGCCAAATCCCTGCAGTAGTTATGGAGACAATAGGATTTAAAAAAAATAAAAATAAATAATGACATCACCATCATGACTTCACCTAACATACATAAATTGTTTTTTGTCATCTGGTAGGATTCACTATGTCCTAACTAAATACCAAGTTTAAAAGAAATCCGTTTATCAGACAGGTTTAGAGAAAAGTGCCCAAATGTCACCTACGGACGCCGGCCGGACGGACGGACGCACTCTCAAAGCCAAAAACAATAGTTGCTGATCTCGGAAACGAATAATGGTTGTGTTAGAGTGATAGTATTATCAGGTCAGGAGGGTTAGACTCATGTTTATGAGTAGATACAGCACCGGAAAGATGGGAGTACAGTGCAGACTGTTTCGGGGTGGCCGAGTACCACCGGGGTACTGTTTAGTACTTGTCTAGCCGGGGGGGTGTCAGAGATTAGGTATGTTTGCAAACTTGCAAAGGGTACGCAGAGTTCGTAGGGTATGCTTGGTACATTACTGTCTTCCGGTCTGACTGCCCCGGAGCCAGCACGTGATGCAGAAGAAGTGGGTGGGGGGAAGAGGGTGACGGAAATAAGGGGGGGGGGGAGAAGAGAAAGAGAGTAGAAGGAAGCGAGGGGAGAGGGAGGAAAAGAGGGAAAGAGAAACAGCAGCAGCAGTAGTAGTAGTAGTAGTAGTAGTAGTAGTAGTAGTAGTAGTAGACGACACCAAATGATGACGCACACAGAGAATACCGACGTACACACACACGCACACACGCACATTCATAGACAGAGAGGGAGACAGGCATATAAACATAGGCATTTAGACTGGCAGGCAGATAAGAATTGCAAGTGTTTCAACATTTTGTGAACTCAAAACAAATATCAAACTTCAATGAACAAATTTGGCACCTTTGTGCTGGCAAACGTATTTTTAGGGTTTCAAACATGCAAAGTTTTGAGTCATCACGGATGTGATGCAGATGTACATGCATATCTGTTGCGATGTGGGTATTTTGGTTCATAACGGTCGCACCTATGTATCCTTGCATTAAGAAATTACTTAGTACCTCTCCTTAAGGCAAGGTTAGTATGATAATATTATAGGTTTTAACAGGCATTTGCTCTGTGTGTTTTGTGTGTTTGTTAACTTGAAAACCAAGCGTACACATTGCAGTATCATTACTTGGGTTCATAACAAGTGCCCCTTTTTCTCTTTGAGTTAAGAAATTACTTTGAACTTGAAGTTTTAATAAAGGGCACTTAGTATGATACTAGCATAGTTTGTAACCCGGTATTTTGTGATTTTAGTCAACTTCCAAAACGAAACATACACATTGCAGTAACGGGATTTAGGTTCATAATGGTTACACCTATTTGTCCTTGCATTAAGAAACTACTGTGAACTATGTACTAAGGCATCATTAGTATGATATTAACATAGCTTTAAACAGTCTTTTAAAAAAAAGGTTAACTTGCAAACGGTGCAGATGTTAAATATGCAAGTACGGTGTAGCCTTAAGTGTACTCTGGTTCAGAGCGGAGTTCGCCATGTTTTATCAACAAGGTGACGAAGTTCGAATCCCACGTGCAGGTGATAAAGGCAGTGCACCAAGCACTTGTTTTGACCATCTGCAAAATGGTGCAGGCGTCTGGATTTTCATCCAGCATTTCCTCTCACCCTCTCATCCTCTCACCCCCTTATTGCCTCCCTTGTCACACGCAAAACCATTCTTCTTTTATCCCTATTCTTGCGCTCTCTCTCTCTCTCTCTCTCTCTCTCTCTCTCTCTCTCTCTCTCTCTCTCTCTCTCTCTCTCTCTCTCTCTCTCTCTCTCTCTCTCTCTCTCTCTCTCTCTCTCTCTCTCTCTCTCTCTCTCTCTCTCTCTCTCTTTCTCCTCTGCCTCTCACTTGGTCTCTGCCTCTCACTCTCCTTTCTCTCTGTCTCTCTCTGTGTCTCTCTCTCTGTCGCTCTCTGTTTTTTGTCTCTCTGTCTCTCTCTCTCCCTAACTGTCTCTTCCTGCACATGTCCTGTATGAGGCTGCATTGCGACTGCCGTCCTTTCCGTGACAATTGTTTTATTAAAGCGGTAATGTATACATTTCGTGCATGTACTTTTGTTTAAAGGCCCCAAATCGAAGGCTTTGTTTACTTTTTTTTCAGGTAATGCAACATTTGTCTATTGTTTCCATGATGATGATGATGATGATGATGATGATGATGATGATGATGATGATGATGATGATGATGATGATGATGATGATGATGATGATGATGAAGATGGTGATAAGGAGAACGAGGAAGGAGACGATTGCCAAGACTTGGTTTATCTAGGTTTATCTGTGTATTGTGTTTTAGGTTCAGGTATTCAATTGATATACAATGCCTTGCGTCACAGGCTTAGCGCAACAGATGTAAGACAATGATCGTTCCTCCGTGTGCGCCAACACGAAACAAAATAAACTATACTACAGATACGTCTACCACACTCTTCCCTAGTCTTCAAGGTGTTATTCTGATGCTTCCATCTGCTGGTCTGTTCTCTCTCTTTCTTTCTCTCTCTCTTTCTCTCTCTCTCTCTCTCTCTCTCTCTCTATTTCTTTCTTTCTCTCTCTATTTCTCTCTCTCTTTCTTTCTCTTTCTTTCTCTCTCTCTTCTCTCTCTCTTTATCTTTCTCTCTCTTTCACTCTCTCTGTCTTTCTCTCTCTCTGTCTTTCTCTGTCTTTTTCTCTCTCTCTTTCTCTCTCTCTTTCCCTCTCTATCTCTCTGTCCCTCCCCACCCTGTCGTTGTCTGTCTCTCTCTTTCTTGCTCTCCTTGTCTGTCTCTCTCTTTCTCTTAAATGTTATTTTATAATGGTATAATACATTTTGATGCTATCTTTATCTTATTATAAAAGGTCTGATTGTAAGAATACGCTCATGCCTAAAATCTTAACCTTTTAAAATAAAGTTCTGAAGTCTGAAGTCTGAAGTCTCTTTCTCTCTCTCTCTCTCCCTCTCTCTCTCTCTCTCTCTCTCACTCTCTCTCTCTCTGTATGTCCCTCCCCACCCTGTCGTTGTCTGTCTCTCTCTATCTTTCTTGCTCTCTCTGTCTGTCTCTCTGTTTCTCTCTTTCTCGGTCTTTCTGTTTTTCTATGTCTCTGTCTATTTACCTGTCTCTCTATATTCCCCTCCTGTCTCTCTCTCTGTATTCCCCTCCTCCTTCTCCCTCCTTCTCTCTATTTTCTTTCTTTCTTTCATAGACTTACTCTTTTTATTTTGTTCTATTATCTCCTCTAAGTTCTTGAAAATGAACTATACTTAAAATATCCTCCACCAAGGACGTCACTGTCAGGGTTTTTAGTTTTTAGTTTTCGCGACAACGTTTTTCTACCTGAGATTTTCCATTGTATTTAGTCATTAAAAGATGGTATAATGGGCACTCGCTGCTTAAATCGACACAGGTGCCTTGATTTGTCAAGTTCACCTATCCATGCTATATAAATAAATCTTTTGTATTTTTCAACCTTTTAATGACTGAACGTTTGTAATTGCTTTTCCTTACACATTTAATATAATTTGTTGTAGTACTGTCAGCAAATTATTTAATTTCTCTGTTTGAGATAATAAAGTATTCTTGAATCTTGAATCTTTGCTTACTTACACGGTGAAGGCAAGACATGACCCGCGGTGTTTCCTTAGGCTGTACTTGTTAAGATGAGAGTATAAACCGAGATCTAGTCGGTGCAAGCACGCATTCCATAGACCGGACCTTAAAGATCCTGACGCCCATGTCCGAGACGGGTGAGTGCCGGCTGCCTAAAATACACCCCGCAAACACTAAGGTCCTTTATCCTAAATCCCCGGTCGCCCGAGATTGTGCTCAGGCGTCTGGACGTCAGACTATGCGCCTAAAGGCAGCTTGAGTTAGAACCCGTATATGCCGGCGCCTTGCGCAGCTCTTGAGCTGGAATAGCGCTATGTAAGAAGGATTATATAAAATAAATCACAGACATGTGAAAAAGTAGTACGTTGAATTATATAAAATAAATCATAGACATGTGAACAAAGGAGTTCGTAGAATTATATAAAATAAATCATAGACATGTGAACAAAGGAGTTCGCTGAATTATATAAAATAAATCATAGACACGTGAACAAAGGAGTTCGCTGAATTATATAAAAATCGTACTTTTGTATGAGATTAATATTCGTTTTATTTTTAACTTTTTTTTGTCTTCAGCGGAGCAACATTCATTGTGGGTTTTATTATGGATCTGTGACGTGCAAAAAATGTGAAGTTAGTCCGTTTAAATAGTTACGTTGCTGTTTTTATCTGGAATAACAGAGAGAGAGAGAGAGAGAGAGAGAGAGAGAGAGAGAGAGAGAGAGAGTGAGAGAGAGAGAGAGAGAGAGAGAGAGAGAGAAAGACAGACAGACAGACAGACAGACAGACAGACAGACAGACAGACAGACAGACAGAGAAAGACGATCAGGCTGACAGACAGACAGATAGAGGCGGCTAGGAGAAAGCAGGGTTTACAGACTTGTTACGTTCCCCACTCCCACAAGCACCATGGACAGGTGTGAAGGTTAAAGGTTACCTATAAGTACTGGAAGCGCTGAGTGCTCCCTCCTCATCTTCCTCCTCCACCTCCTCCTCCTATGTCCACCTCCACCTATATCTGCTTTGTCCGCTTCTTCTTATAATCCTCCCCCCCCCTCCCCCCTTGTCTTAATTATTTTCTAGTTCCATCTGATATGGGTTTACGTCGCCGAACTGCTTTCCCTTATTTTATCCTTTGCGTCAACCTTCTTCTTGTTTCTCCTTCTTCCTTCCCCCATTCATTCTGCTCCTTCTACTTCTGTCTTATGTTTGGTTCTTCCTCCTCTTCATATCATCCTTATTGATGTTGTTGTTGTTGTTGTTGTTGTTGTCTTCTTCTTTCTTTCTTTCTTTCTTTCCTCCTCCTCCTCCCCCTCTTCTTCTTCTTCTTCTTCTTCTTCTTCTTCTTCTCTTTCTTTCTTTCTCTCTTTCTTTCTTTCTGTGTGTCTGTCCATCTTTCTTTGTTTCTTTCTTTCTTCTTCTTCTTCTTCTTCTTCTTCTTCTTCTTCTTCTTCTTCTTCTTCTTCTTCTTCTTTCTTTGTTTCTTTCTTTTTTTTTGAGGGGGGTGAGGAGGGAGGGGAGTTGGTTTGATTTGGTTATTTCTTGTTTCTTCTTGCTCTTTTCGTATCCGCCCTCTTCTTAAGTTTTGAACCCCAAATGATATTGAGTTATAAGCATACGTCGTTTATTGAAATCTGCGGTTTTACTTTGGCTTTTCAACAATTATAAGAACGACGATGAAAGACAACGACGATGATGCAGATGATGACGACGAGGCTGATAATAATGATGATGGTTCTAATGTTGCTGCTGCCGGTGCTAATGATGATGACGATGATGATGATGTTGCAGCTGCTGCTGCTGATGATGATGGTGATGATTATGATGATCATGATGATTATGATGATCATGATGATGATGATGACGATGACGCAAACGATTAAAACCTTGATGCTGCGTCTTCCTTTGTGCTATCTGGCCCCAACGGTTCTTTTATAATAACGATCGACTATGAGTATTTTCAGCGCCTAGCTTTGATGCTGTTAGACAGACTCACAGGCGGCGGAAGCTGCTCAGGATTGGGGGGGCACACACACACATTTTATTCACTGACATGAGGGCCGGACCTTGGAAAAGTCGAGGGTGGCGGGGGTTACAGATTCAACGAAGGCGCGAAGCGCCGAGCATACTAGGGGGGTCCGGGGGCATGCCCCCCCGGAAATTTTTTTTTTCAAGGATGCAAAATGGTGCAATCTGGTGCAATCTGAACCTTGAAAAAGCCATTTGTGATGGTCTGGGACATTGAGCTTTTTGAACAATTGAACTGACAAACTCTGGGGTACAAAAATTATCCTCTGCCCCTCCCTTAAAAAAACAACAACACTCACGCACACAAACATTTATTTATCAGCAGAGATGTTTTGTATACTATTATTATTCACTACTTTTTGTTGATCGTTAACGGTATAAAGCTTTACCTTGTAGTTTATGAACATCATCGCCTTGCTTTCACTTAATTCAGTCTTGCTGCAATAGGTTCCTCGGCATTATTACCATTTGTGAATTGTATCTTCTGGCAAAACAGCTCACTGGCTCTTTGAAGTCCCTGTGCAATCCCTGTGCACTTTCAGTAAAGCAAGTCCATTGAGTCTCTTTTGCCCCATACATGTAGAGTGCAGGTATTTTTTCAGGTTGCGCAACTGACTGTTTGAACGCTCACACTCGGCAGTAGTGACAGGCAGGGTGCAAAGGTTCTTTAGCATGATGAACAGGTTGGGATAAAAATCCCTTTCACAATGTTTCAGTGCTTCTGATGCCGTGGATAGGATGATAGCTGTCGCATTCTCAGCAGTACTTCGCCATTTGCAAACCCACCGTTGGTATTCTGCATCAAGGGTAGCGTTGTCTGGTAGGTCAGACTCGCACAACATTGCCAGTGTCTTCAACCCTTCTGGAACCTGCATGAAACCATCCTGGTTGTCTATTAAAGTGTTTGGCACCAGACAGAGACCATCAACTGCTAGCCCAGCATTTTTGAACCTCGAGTCCAATTCGGTTGACAGGTGTTCCAAGAAAAGAATGGCAGTGCTAACCTTAAAATATTCTTCGGGAGTGGCCGCAGGTTGGTTGTCACGGAGAGTCTGTCGGTATGCTTGACGAGGAACAATAACACCAGTTGTCAAAGCATTTGCCATTTTGCTGACTTCACCAAACCAGGCAACGAACGCTGTGTCGACATCTCTTCTAATAGAAGACATGCAGTTACTGACCTCTTTGATTTCCCTGTAGGCATCGACATCTTTTGTCCTTTTCTGCAGCTTCACTGTCAAGGGTTTCCATTTCAACGATGTTTTTGGACGATTCAGCGATGGTCGTTTCAATGGGTGTTCGTTACAACGAATTGTCATAATTATCAACTTAGCATCTTAATTAATATTTGTAAAATGTCGTTTTTGGTGGACTTTGGCGGTATCAAGGTGAAGGTGCTGGAAGAGGCTTGCGGCCAGAACAAGAAAATATGGCTGCATTTACTAATTTAGGCTTAGGGGTTGGGTTACTTGGTCGTTTCAACGGGAAAACGCTTTGGACGTTTTAACGGATCCCTTGAAATGGATTTCCATTGAATTTACTATAAATAACTCTTTGTACTTTGAACCAAAAGTGACTAAAAACTGCAATGTTTTAAAAACATTTTTTTTAAAAATTGAAACTCTTTGCATTAAAAAAAATTCAATTTTTTTTAAATTTGGAGGGGGGGGTTCCGGAACCCAGTTACACCCCCCCCCCCCCCCACCTGGGTCCGGCCCTGGACATTTACTCCAAATAATTTGAACAATTTTCATAGACACTATGTGAGAGAGAAAAAAAAAGAATTTTATATATTTCTACAACTGTGCATATAAGAGAGAGAGAGAAGAGGGGGGGGGGAAGGTAGAGAGAAAGGGAGAGAAACTGACCTGACAATGTTGATCCATCACAGTAACAAAAACAGCTGCAGTAATGCATGTCATTTGGCATGGAAAAGTACACCGTTAATTTTCCAAAGTATGCCTGACGGCGTTCATTTCTACTGATAAATTCGTAAGCAGTTTGCGCTAGGTCTAGTTGATCTACTTTGTCTTTGAACACATACATTATAAGACAATTATTTAGACGCTCCTGCGTCATCGTTGCCCGAAGGTATGTTTTTACCCGCTTTAGGGCTGAAAAACTGCGTTCAGCCGTTGCAGTTATGGTTGGGATGGTGAAGTACAGTCTAAGAAGTTTATCCACTTCACTCAGCATCCGTCACACAGTGTCAGAAGCTTTCAGTTCATCCGGCAGTGCTTGGAAGATGGTGATTCTAGAGTTAGCCGCCTTCCTGGTGTCACCCAGTGCATGTGGGAGGAGTTCTAGCTGAGTTTTGAGTCTGTCCAAGTCGATGTCAGCGGAATATGTATCTTTGATTTCTTGAGGAATTTCTGGTCTCTTCCCTGCTGCTCCATCACTTAAAAGAACTTAAAATTTCCTTGGTAAGTCGAGAGCTATTTGATCAAATCGGCTCTTTAAATGTTCTTTGATGTTGTCAATGGCCTCACAGTATTGCTGTCTGTAGTAAGCAGATGGACAAGAGTAGCTGTGACCCTGTGAGCCATCGTCCAGTCTTCTTGGAGGCTGCTTCTGTCAAGGAACGCAGGGCTCATCACACAAATTTTCAGCTTTCGTTGTGATGTCAGCAAAAAATGTCTCATAACAATCTTCATGCCGCATGCTTTCCAGTGTTCTCAGACAAATGTCAGCAGCGTTTACTGCGTCATCACAAGTCGTTTGTTTTCTTTGAAGAACTGTCGCCAGCTCTTCAGTCACAGCAAGGATCTCATCTTTGAATCTTTTTGCAACTCCTGACACATGACCCTGAAAATTATCGCCCCGTCGTAGGCCTGGCCCCTGCAGTTTTGCACTGGCAAGTCAAGTCTGATCAAGCAGTCCTTCAGTGCTGTGAAAATGGTCTCAGCACAGGTATTGTTAACTTGCATCAGTCCAGAGAAAGGGGGAAAATATTGGTTTGAACCCCCAAATAATGTTTTTTGAGGGGCTGAATATTGGGGGGGGCAAATGTATAGGTTTGCCCCCCCAATATTTTTCTAGGGGGGGCCAGTGCCCCCCTTGCCCCCCCGCTTCCGCCGCCTGTGAGACTGCTTGAAGTATCTGGCAGCGGAAGATACTAAAGTCGTTATTGCACTACGGTATTCTGCACCTAGGGTTTTCCAAGATGTAATAGGTTGACTATCTCTTGAAAAGAGAAGACCGGTTTTGATGGTGATAATGATGATGATAAGCCGGGTGCTGGATGATGGGATGGAGGGGGTAGGAGGGAAGTTTGGTCGATAACTGTGTGTTGTTTTTTTTAAGCTACAACATGTTATCATTTTGAGAGAAGCTGCATCCATATCTTATCCTCCTCTTCCCCATCATCATCATCATCATTGTCATCATCATCAGCAGCAGCAGCACCATCACCACCTCCACCACCATCATCGATCATCAATCCAGCAGCCTGTCAGGTTGTTGGAAGAGACTTGAGGGATGCTGACTGACGCAAGAGAGTTTTCGCCACTAAATTCGGTCCGTTAGCAGCTGGTATTTATAATCAGGAGGCGTGGATCTATTTCATCCCTTTGCGATTAGTTTTGAAAGAAGCCCTTTGATAAACATACAGACTCTACCATATTGTTTGAATATCCTGTATTTAACTGAATCGTATCACGAACAAACTAGTAGAAAATTTCAAAATTTTATTGGCAATACACTACACAGTTCAGTAATAATAATAATAATAATAATAATAATAATAATAATAATAATAATAATAATAATAATAATAATAATAATAATAATAATAATAGTAGGAGTAGTAGTAGTAGTAGTAGTAGTAGTAGTAGTAGTAGTAGTAGTAGTAGTAGTAGTAGTAATAGTACAGTAGTTGATATTGCTGGAGTGATAGACATATACATTTCAACAGTGTATAAACTATTGAAGCTTTGTTTCATGCAGTTTTATGTCCAGGATTTGTTGTTTCATTTATAAAAACAAATCTGTGTTTGTATGTTTGTGTGTGAGCATGAGAGCGAGGTCGGTCTAAATTCATTGAAAGTGAACAGACAAAACATAATAACATTATTGAACTGAGTAGTACTATTAAAATCTACGCACTTGCCTCCAAAAGCCAAGTTTTTTGTTTAATGGTTTCTTTGTTTCCTTTCTAAATATAGTGATCTATACTACATGCACTCTAACATGTTTCATACACTGTCCCGTACAGGTGAACAATAAATACACCCGTGAATGTGGTGTAAAGGCAGAGAGATCGTTAGGTAGTTGATGATGAATTGGAAATCGAAATATATTTTCGAAATTTGAGATTTAGCTGCATCCAATACCATTATTGAAGAGAGGGAGGAAACCGGAGTTCCAGGAGAAACCCCTCCTGTAACTTAAGTCACATAAGTGCGCCCCTAATCAGGAATCGAACCCGCGACCTCCGGTTATAGGAAACCGAGGATTAACCAACTTGCGCCACGAAGGCTAACCCAGGCCAACTGTGAATCCTACGAGAAATATCCTGCCATCTTCTTCTCAACACTATGACATCCTACACCGAAAGTCATGCAAGAGATTTGCTAAAAACAATAGGACTTAGATGCGCTATGGCTTTTTCTGTAATATCCGCCTTCCTGTGTTCCATGAGCGATAGATGGTTGTTTATGACGGTATTGTTTGGTCTGGGTGAGGCATCACCTGCCTGTGACGTCGAAAACGTGTTAGCGGTGATGCGTGCTCAGGTGAGCATCTAGGGAAATCTGCCTCATCAATTAGGCTACTGTTTTCCCAGGTGAAACTTTTTTCTGTGTACTTGTACAGCCCACACTCGATAATTGGGGAAACCCGTCTCTATGTCTTTGCGTGTACGCCTCTGTCTGTCTGTCTGTCTGTCTGTCTGTCTTTGTATCACTCTCTGTCTGTCTGACTGTCTCTCTCTCTCTCTCTCTCTCTCTCTCTCTCTCTCTCTCCTCATTCCCATCTCTTTCTCGCTTTTGACTATGGTAAGAGTCCCATGACATCATTATTCCCTAACGGATTGTTTTCTGACATAGCGCACTTACCAGTGCAAAGAGCTGCTCACGGCTGTTGACCTTAGTAAGGATTGGAACTCGAAGTCGCGCAAAACAACGCCAACTTCCCTGCACGAGGAGCAGCAGCAGCGCACTGTTAAACAAACATCTGGTGCCAATGAAGGAACGGATATATTAGGGAAGGCTGTACCAATGCTATTTCCTGTACATTAGTACCTCTCAACAGTACATGCACGTTGGTTTGAAGGACCGTGGCATTGCTGACTATCATGGGTCGTTAAGTCCTGATTAAATAGATCACCGTTGACGCCTTAAGTATGATTGCATCAGGGAAGGTGCCAAGCGGAAAATAAACGACCGGCGTTACAGTCCTCTTTCTTTTTATCTTTTTTTTTCACTCTCAACCTCATGCTTATCGTCCTTCAAGCTGTAATTAGACGTGTAAAATAACAAGGGGTGACGACTTTGCTTAGTCGCCGGCATCCTAAGCCGAAGGCCGAGGGTTCAAACACGCGTGGGACGAACTTATGTGACTTAGGTACGGGACCTTTTTAGGTCACCGACGGTTTTCTCCGGCAGCTGTGGTGTACTCCCTGCCTTCAATAATGGTATTCGATGCCGTTATCCAACATTTCAAAAATAAAATTCGATTTCAAGTTCCGTGTTCTAATAACGGTTTTGCCTGTTTCACTACATGTTTGCGTGATGAATGTGTGTTTGTTGTGTATGCAAAATAGTCTGTAACATGTGAGCGTGTATGTGTGGTTACAGGTCGCCCCGTTTTGAGCCTGATTTAGGGATAAGGCGCGTATAGCATCCATGATGATGATGATGATGATGATGATGATGATGATGATGATGATGATGATGATGATGATGATGATGATGATGATACTATCCTATTCTATCCTATCCTATCCCGTAACTCGGAAGTCGTTGGGGCACCACAGATGATCGCTTAACCAGCGTACTCCATCTTTCTCTGTCCTCAGCAACCCTGATGGCTTCGCTCAGTGTCAAGCCAGTCCATTCTAGAATGTTGTCCTTCCACCTCTTTTTCGGTGTCCCTCCTCTTCTACCTCCTTGCACCGTGCCTTGCAGGATGGTCTTTGCAAGGCCTGTTGATTTGGTGACGTGGCCGTACCATGGGAGTTTCCATTTCTTCACCACTGTGAGCAGGTCATCGTGTTGTGCAATGGCTTGTGTGATGGTCTGTCGGATCGTCGTTGGTGATGTGCTGGATATAGGAAATGCCCAGAAGTCTTCTGTAGCACCTCATCTTCATGCTTTGTATTCTTCGTTGTAGATCTGCTGTTTCGCAAGCGTAAAACATGGTGATGATTATGATGGTGATGATGATGATAATGATGATGATGATGATGATGATGATGATTATTATTATCATCATCATCATCATCATCATCATCATCATCATCATCATCATCATCATCATCATCATCATCATCATTATTATTATTATTATTATTATTATTATTATTATTAAATGTCTTCGTCTTGTTCTTGCGGTTGTTCTTCTTCTCGTTTTTGTCTTCCTCTTCTTCCTCCTCCTCTTTTTGTTTTTCTTCTCCTCCTCCTCATCTTCCTTCTTCTTCTTCTTTGCTTGTCGTCGCCGCTCCTTGGTACTAGACTGCCCACTTGGTGTGCCTTTGTGGACCGGCCCAAATTCCAGTCCTGGAAATGTGTATGATAGTTTGCTAAAACAAAAAAAAAAGGTCGACTTCTGCAGTAACTTTCTAGACGACGTTCCTTTTTCCAATTGTGGCCTCAGAAGTACAGCACAGGACCCGGTGCACCTGTGGAGTATTATTACCCCTAGGTTTCAGGTTCACACTAACAACGCATTGCAGATTGTTCGATGTGGTTCCACAAGGGTCCATGACATTACTAATCGCAGCTTGCAGCAATAAGTGTTTGCGCTTTAGACTCATGGTTTGGGTTTGATCCTGAGGTGAGCCAGTGCCTTGAACAGATCTTTGAGTTGGTAAGTGCGCTATGTAGGAACGTAATTTGTTGCAACGCCGGTCTTCGGATCAAGTGTCGAAACCAAAGATGGCAAATGGGCGCCCCTGGCGGGTGTATCGGGCCAGCGGCTGTATCGGGCCAGCGGCTTGAGCAGCTCTTGAGCTGAGAAGGCTCGTGGGAATGTTACACTCGTTTGATGTTGGTGTTTTTCTATCAGTAGTTGATTCAGCCCCAATGCTGAAGTCCTGATAAAGTGTAACTCGGACTCGTTTATCCACGCAACCCGTTCAATCAGCAACAAGGCACAGAGTCGTCGTATGAAGTTTTCAAACTTTATTCAGCGTACATCAACAACTGCATTCAATCGCTCAATCACTTTTTCTTCTTCCCCTTGCTTTTCACAGAGCACCGAATATATAGTTTTTCTCTCACCTCGAGATAACGTCAGAATGTTCCCGATGACGCTTTACAACCAATCAAACTAAAGTTCGTCACCACTGACTTACGTCATACAACATTCTTTTCGGTCCAAGAATGTTCTCAAATGTCTAAACCTATCGTGAAGTTTCGATCGACAGTAAACAAGCAAATCTAGAGAATTCTCCAATAATATCGACCAACTAAAATTACCAACGTTATACAAAGCTTCTTCTAACAACAATGCACACTCAAATCAAAGGTAAATACACTCTATTATTGAAAACTTTGCAAAGCGAAAAGATTAGATTTATCGTGCGCGTTTCAGACATATTATCGTTCGCGTTTCAACGTAACAGGGAACAATAAAGTAAACAGGAGCTCGTGCTTTTGTGTTTTGTTTTGGCCATGTCCTCATCACGCTCACATGTTGCAGACTCCTCAATGAACATTAAAGTTTATCGTCCACGCCCACCATCGGCGATATGGCTAATTAAACGGGGGGAGGGGAGAGGAAGGTGACCATCCCATTGAAGAGGAGATAGGGACATACATTAGCATTGAACCACCAGAGCAGTCATACGGCTAATTAGTTGGACAGTAAAAATGGCCAATTTTTTTTTTGCCCTCTCCCGGATTCGAACCTGGGTCATCGATGTGCCAGCTGTACCACTTTGTGCGTGTCTTTGTGGTGCAGTGTATACACAAGTGACTGATTACACGCAGGGCCTTTTCCGGACCAGCTACTTCAGCTGGTAAACTGCTTTGTATAAAGCAATTATGTAACGAAAGGGGTTATTATTAAGAATTGCGTGTATGCGTGCGTGAATATTCTGCGTGTTCGCCCGTCTCACACACCCTAACTCTCAAGAATTCTTTTGTTGTCACTCCCCCTTTCTATTACTAGAAAATAAACAAGAATCAACAACGTTCACATAAGTACATACAACATCAATCAATAATATGGAAAAATATGTATATATATATAGATTTGTACTCACGTACTTTGTAGAACAATCCGTGAATTAAATATACCATTCACAAATCACACACATAAAGTTCCAAGGAGATAATCCGAGAGATTGTACACTGCTCTCACAAACCCACAAGTAATATTCCAGAAAAGACAATCCAAGAAACCAGTCACAAAACCACCAATGAGGTTCCAGTCCCCGTCAACAGAGAGAGTTACCAAGAGTCTCATGGGGGACAGACTTCGCTGTCTGTCTTTCGTTTCCTTTTAATCCTCTGTCTCTGTCTATATCTATACACTATCTTCCTTCTCCTTATCCTTGGCCTTTCTATCTATCTATCCTGGGTTCTCTCCCCTCTCTATCGTCGCTGTCGCTGCTGCTGTTGTGGCCGCTGTTGCTGCTGCTGCTGAGGTAGCAAGGGTTGCTACTGCTGCTGATGTAGCAGTGGTTGCTGCTGCTGATGATGTAGCAGTGGTTGCTGCTGCTGATGATGTAGCAGTGGTTGCTGCTGCAGCAGTGGTTGCTTCTCTCGTCTTCTTCTTCGTCTTCTTCTTTGGCTTCTTCTCTGGCCCCTTCTCGATACTTCCACCCCTTCTTCTTCACGACTTCTTCTTCTTCTCGTCTTCGTCTTCTTCTTCTTCTTCTCCTTCTCTTCTTCTTCTTCTTCTTCTTCTTCTTCTTCTTCTTCTTCCTCTTCTCGTCTTCGTCTTCTTCTCCTTCTTTTCTTCTTCTTCTTCTTCTTCTTCTTCTTCTTCTTCTTCTTCTTCTTCTTCTTCTTCTTCTTCTTCTTCTTCTTCTTCTTCTTCTTTCTTCTTCCTTCTTCTCCTTCTCTGCTTTCTTCTTCTTTCTTCTCCTTCTCTTTCGCCTCGAGGCCCCTCAGCCGGAGACTTCTGAAAACATACAAGTTTTCCCCCACTAAATATCTTGATACATAGACTTTTCTGTATTACCACATATACCTTTCTCTTCTCTCTGTGACAGGACCAGACCAGCAATATATAATTCAAAACTCATATGTGTAGAACACAGTTCACACATACGCAAAAATTGTAAAACTAATTATAACAACTAATTATTACATTCTTGCCGCTAATTACTTTCATTCACAAAAATAAATATAATACTATACATTGCAAGTTGAGGTTTCAACCTCAAATCAAATACTAATCCAATTTCAATTCGTTACTCAAAAATATACAACGATCCACCATCTGCATTACCTCCCTAATCCATCCTTCCTACTAATATCCAAATTATCTATTATTAATTCTTATTTCACAATAAGTAGAATATAATCATGGTTCAATATTATTACGTCTATAACACATATTTCAATGATAAACAATATATATACCTGCAGTCAACAGCTGCCAGAAGTATACACACACAACCACCCACTCCGTGGTACAAAAGAAGAATGCAAACATTTTTCTTGAATACATGTAATTGGTGAACCGTCACATGACTAGTTCAACCAATCAGAAATTAGTAATCAATTAAAAAAATATTATAATTTATATCTTCTCACAGGAAGATACTACAACAGTCATCGGACCGAAATATTATAAACCCGGTCCGTGACAATACCCCCTTCCTGCAAAAAGAAAACGCCCGAGTTTTCTGAATTTTATCAGAAAGAAAAAATTACTACAATATGTCCATCTAAACTGTACAAACAAGCGAAAAGAGATAACTGGTCATTAGCACTTATCTTAAACATAAACATATTGTATTAAGCAATCACCCAAAGCGCAATAGGCATACAAAATATGTATTTCAAATCCAAGCATGTCACCGTGATACAGTGAAATAAAAAATCAATAAGGTACATAACAGATCATTTTACAGTATTCAATTTGATTTGCAGCATTAAATATACAATAGCAGAAATATATACAAAGCATGTTCATTTTTCACAGATGCTATGGAATACCCTGATATCACGTCAGGGTCACCACTGTAACGAAAGGGGTTATTATCAAGAATTGCGTGTATGCGTGCGTGAATATTCTGCGTGTTCGCCCGTCTCACACTCCCTAACTCTCAAGAATTCTTTTGTTGTCACTCCCCCTTTCTATTACTAGAAAATAAACAAGAATCAACAACGTTCACATAAGTACATACAACATCAATCAATAATATGGAAAAATATGTATATATATAGATTTGTACTCACGTACTTTGTAGAACAATCCGTGAATTAAATATACCATTCACAAATCACACACATAAAGTTCCAAATTTTGTTGACAAAGTTGACAAATTACTTAAAGCTTTGTTCACATTATCTGTACAAACGAACGGAGTGTCAATTCTCTAGCTAATACATCTGTACACATGCCAGCGATTTTTGTGTAAGGGTGGGTCTCAAGACCTGTACAATGACCAGTGATGTTTTCTGGAAAGGTCTACAGTATCTGTAAGGAGGTTACAAGTGGATGTTTGATTAATCTGTACACCGCGTACACATGTCTGTGATGGAATGTACAAAGATGTATACAAGCGTTTGTGGTATCTGTACAAGTGTCTGATTGTTTGCGCAAACTGAGGCCTGCCAAGACAAACTGTTATGGAAAGCAAGCTTTTGGCAAGTCCTGGGTTGAACGACCTTAAGAATGATAAGCTCTTCACTGTTGTTGTTGTTTTATTTTTTTTAAATTAAGGTATAGGTCTAGGATAGAGGAGGGTGATGTTTTTCTCCAGGTCTGTGTTCTCCCGTTGTTGCATGCCCCAGGTTTGTGTACACCCACATAATTATGTTTGTGATAAACCTGATGGAACATAGACTTTGGAACATGGAGATGGTGGGTTACAGACCTGAAGGAATATAGATAGACTTAGGGTAACATATATCTGAGGGAATATAAACCTGAGGGAGTATAGATCTGGGGAACATAATCCTAAGGAAACCAAGGAACTGACTTTGTGTAGATTTAAGTTTTGATTGTTCTCTATGTGGAAAATTGTACAGATGTAGCCTAGTATTTTTTAGGGAAAATTCATTACAATGCGATACAATAAATACAATACTATTTATTTATTTATTTATTTATTTAATCGTTCTTATATAGCGCTTTTCCAGCTCAAGAGCTGCTCAAGGCGCTGGCCGATACAGGATCTAACTCAAGCCGCCCGAGACGCCCACCCGCAGCCTTTGGGCGCATGGTCTGACGCCCGGACAACTGAGCACAATCCTGGGCAGCCAGGGATGGGGGAGAAGGACCTAGGTGCATGCTGGGTGTGTTCTTGTCACCGGCACTCACCCGTCTAGGACATGAGCGTCAGGATCTTTAAAGTCCGTTATGATGGAATGTATGCGACACAGACTAGACCTCGGTTTATACTCTCATCCGAAGGAGTAGGAAAACAGGAACTATTCAAATCAATATAAATCAGTATTGGACGGAGGATATAATTGTTTATTGATTTACCATCCAGTTATTGTGTGTGCCATCTAAAGAAGTTATAGCGTGAATACCTCGCGATAGGTAGGCCTTGCGTAAGCTAACCGCTCTTATTCGTAATAAGCTACATGTAAGGATGTTTCTGATCTTGATATTGAACTGAATGGATCCTTGATCAAGAGATAAACATCGAAGGATGAAATGAAAAAAGTGGGATGGTGGAAGATGAGCAGGACTGTAAGATGAAGAAGTTGGGGCTGTAAGGGGAGGCCAATAGCAGGAAAAAAGAAGAAGAAAAAAGGAGAAGAAGGAACAATTGTTTATTAAAACCAGAAAGGCATTAATTTATTCGTTTGACAAAATCCGACATTTGATTAAATTTATAAACAATGCAACATGCAGTTCAGACAGTTCATAATTCTTTAAAAAAAAATTTTTTTTTTAGGGTATTGGATGGAATTTGGATAAAAGAGATAGGAGTGCAGATGTGGGATGGAAGAAGGGTGGGGCCAGGGGGAAGGGGAGACAAAAATGCAGGTGATGTTTTAGGTTCAGGTACACTAGTCCATTGGAGCCATCTCAGCTGCGAAGGAAAAGCAGGCATCGAAAACCGAGACTAGACACCCTTGTGGTCTTGTGGAGAGCGCTGTTTGCCAGGTTTGGTGTCAGTGACATTGCGAAAACCTTTACCAATGGATTACCTGGCGTGTATTTTAAAATTTTGCAGGAGTTCGTCCTCAGTCAACCACTGGAGGACTTTGAAGTGGGCAATGTACAACGTGTAACTGAATGGTTTTAGCATAACTGCGGCAGGAAATACTAACTTTCGGTAATTAGAGCCGCAACAACTGTGAAATATTTTCGCGGCCAGTGAAGTTATTTTTTTCCGCGGCGACGCTTTGCTTTATATTTATTCAACAAACTTTAGGATTGACAGTCTAACATTATTTTATCAATTAAAAGAGTTTAAATGTAGAAAAACAAAACCTGTAAAAGAAACTTAATTCAGTATTTGGAGATTGTGCCGTGTACAAATGTATAGTCCAGTGTTTGTTGTACTTTTGGGTTAGCAAAGGTGTCATATTAATTGTTGTATTTTGTGAACTTTCGTCGTCGGCGTCTATTACCAATGACATTGTATTTGCATCCCATGAACGTTTATTGCAGTTGTGATGACCTCAAGAAATAACAGTTAAGTTACATGTAAAAGATTTTCTCAAAACGGTTTGGTCGCAAGAGGAGAGAAGTTTTTAAGGATCACCCTTTTAGCAGGGCCAGCTTTATCTTCCTCGTTCACATGTTCCTATCCCAAGGAGAGCTAAGTACGATTTACAAGGGATTGGGATGGGAAGAGTGATTGGGGGGTGTGGGGTGGGGGAGGGGCACATTTTATTGTTGTAAAATTATGTCTGATAATGAATTGTCTGTACAACAAAGTCATACGCTTAGACATTTAATTCCCTGTACGAAATATTAACACTGTCGTAAACCAATACAATACAATACAATACAATACAATACAATGCAATACGTAATAGTGAGTTACGGCACTTATTCCATTACGGGGATTTAATAAACGACCGTTAATTGTGAAATTTAGTTGCGCTCCAATAATTAACAAAAAGTATGGCCACTGCAGTTGAATATTAATTTTAATGAAAAACTGTGTTGTGGTGATCTTTTTTTTTCACCGCCGACGAAGTCTTTCGCACCACATGAAAAAAAAAAGATGTCGCAGGCAGATATAATCCTGAAAACTTGGTGCACAGTTTGCATGTGGTGACATTAATACTATTTGCAGTTTAAGCAAAGAGAGGATGGGGACCGAAATATTTTGGTTTCCAGCTATAGAAATAATAATAGCGTTAGTCTTAAATTAGTTCCGTGCACGACAAGGTAAACGTTATCACTAATGCAATTGGAAGTTTTGTTGTTGATTTCTTCTATTGGAAAGCTTATCTATCATTGCAGGGTATGCTCCATGAAACAAGAGAGGATATAATGAACATTGAAGTTTAAAGTATTCACCCATCATTGGCGCTACGGCAGACGGGAAGTGGGTGGGGGATGTTGGGGATGGAGGGGGGGGTTACCATCCCAGGAAAGAGGTGGAGTAGTAAGGACCTAAATCAACACTGAACTACCTGAGAAATCAACCCTTCTCCTAAGATGGACCGTTTGTTTGTTTGTAGATTATAGTCACACGACACTTTCGCATATAGGTGACTACTGGACCGATTTATACTGACACCAGCGGGCAGTTGTTGGTAAAGGGGAAAATAATATGATCACACGTTGACCAATCCAGGATTCGAACCAGCGACCTTTCGGTTACTAGCAAGACGCTCTTACCAACTGAGCTACCCGGCCCCACATGGACCGTGATTAACAAAAATTGCTTTTACCTTGCCCTCCACGGGATTTCGGACCTGGTTCATCCGCGTGCCAGGCGAACGATCTACCCTCGGAGCTACAGGGTTGGGCAGATACTCAGTGTTATTAACGAAAGTGTCCTCTACCGAAGTATTAACATTTATCTCAATTCCCCTCGGTTCCCACACTGTAATAGGCAATTTTAGTTTTCCGCGAAAAGGCTTTAAAAGAACCACGTCGAACACGCCCTCTCGACAGGTCCTTTTGACATTCACAGTGACTGTTACCCCCATTGAAAAAAAATCAGCTTACAACCCAAAAAATGTAACTCTTTCGAAACATATCCTTAAAAAGAAAAAATTCCGCCGTTTCTGTGCCTATTAATAGCAACCGCTGTGGGTTAGCCAGCCCACAGTGTGGAACTGAAAATAGCCGCTACCAAAACCGGTAAGAGACAAAATCTGTAAAAACAAATTGCTCGTAAGTTGCTTTTTTTGTGTTTTAGGTTGATAAAATAGACCCTGCCCTAGGCCCCAGACACCAAAGACGCATTGTTCAAAACCGCGTGGTTTACTCAGACATAGAGTCAAAGGCCACACATCTATGGTATCTATGTATTGTTAAAACAAGGAAAATCACTGCCTGTCAAACGTTAGCGGTGGGTTTGAGCAACGTCAAGCCCACTTTATCATTGCTTAAAAAAGGTAAGGTAAAGGTAGTCCCATAGCCTTGTGGCCGTTGGGGAGCGTGATGTTGGAAATCACACTTATCTTGGGCCAGCTTAATGAGGGTGATGCCCATCTCTCTCCCTCGCTGCTTTACCGTCCCCACCCTTAAGAGAGTAGGCTCTCAGTCACAGTTGAGTCAACTGGGGGCGTTGTTATTTGTCGCTTCACGTTTTGCGGTCACCCATCCAAAGTGCTAACCGCACTGGGCGGTGCTTAACTTGCGACACAGTAGCGAGTGCTCCAACCACTGCGCTATCCGACACCATCATTGCTTAATGTAATGTAAACTTTTGGGTAAGCCCCGTTTTCGGCAAAAGCAAACAAAGCTTTCGATTTTGGGGTCTTTTAACCCTCTAACCCCCACAGGAGCCTAAGCCTTCCCTGCTTCTATTTCCTAGGTCAAGGCAAGTAACTCCGTCAAAATGCTACACCATGCACATACAAAAATTATTTAAAAATGCACCACCCAAAATTATGTTCCACTTATCATTATTAATAAATCAACCACATATTTTTCTTCAAAATGAAATGTTACACATACATTTTTACTATGTGTTGCAACTGGAAAAAAAATCTGAATGTCAACATTGCATACTGCACAACATGCAGCAATACGATCACTGCCACAAATAATAAAGCACCGATTGTTTATCGTTTCTGTTATTCAAATCCGACAGAAAAAGATCGTCAAAGTGAAAGTCCAAATCACTTTCCTTTCCATCATTAACCTGTACCAAATCAGCCTCCTAAAATCCTTCAAATGGGTCATTTTCTTTCCATAATTCTCCGCCTCTCAAACTTCAAACTTTAATCAAACTTTGAAAATTCACTGTGTGCGTTCTACACACTCTAAAAATGCAGTTAAAACTCAGCCGGAAAGAGCAGGAAATCACGATCACGTGTGCGAGAATCTCGCACGTTTGCTATAAATAGATTTCCACATGGCAGCCTCTGATCAGACCACCTCATTACCGGCCGCTGCTGGTCGCTCAGCGAGCATGCACATAGCAAAAATATCGGTCACTCTAGGTCGCTCCGTGTGTTAAAGGGTTAAGCAAGATCAAACAGATGTTATTCATGGGAATATGCACCGTCCATAGGCCTAGACCGCAGTAAATCACATGTATCTCCTGGCGCAGTGGATTAGTCGCCGGTTTCCTATGCCGAAGGTCGCGGGTTCGATTCCCGTAAAGGGCGAACGTGTGTGATTTTTAGGTACGAGACTATTGAGGTCACTGAGGGTTTTCTCCGGGCACTCCGGTTTCCTCCCTCCTTTCAATAATGGTACTGGACGCAGTCAACATACAAACTTCCAGAATAAAAATTCGATTTTCTTTCCGTCTTCCAATAGCGATCTCCCTGCCTTTACACCACCTGTTTGAGGGATGGATGTGTATTTGTTTTGTGCGTGTGTTTGTGAGGGTGGATGAGACAGGTGAGCGTGTATGTTGGTACAGATCGCCGCTCTTTGAGCCTAATTGATTTGGGGAAAGGCCCGTATATAGCATCCAGTATTATTATTATTATTATTATTATTATTATTATTATTATTATTATTATTATTATTATTATTATTATTATTATTATGATTATCTGAATTCCCATCGGTTCCCATATTATAACAGGCAAACGTAGTCATTAATGCAATTTTACAGTGTTTCCGCTGACAATTCAGACATGCAATCTAGATCAAACAAATGCATTAAAAGTTATTAAACCAAACCAACCCAAAAAAAATCACAAATGCTATTTCTCTATTAACATAAAGAAACGTAAACTCAAGAAACACTACTATGCACACTTAAAGCATATTAGATCCTTCAGTTGTGTAATCACCTACGACAAAAAGAGGACTTCCTTAAAACAAGTTTAAACCGTTTAAATTAGATCATGAATCTTTTAAATCAGGTTAAATCCTCAAGTTTAAGCCAAAAGGGGACGTTCTAAACACAAGTTTAAATCAGATGCACACAGGGCAGATTGTGTTGTATGGCCAAACAAGAGTTAGGTCTAATTTCTGTTATTTAAAAACGCTGTTTGAAAACTAGTATTTATATCTAAAAGCAGTATTATCTGAATGATAACACCCCACCCGTTTACGCTTGTTGGAGCTATACGCTGTCTCAGTGTAACGTGCGTGTGCCCTAGTCAACTTATATGGAACGAAAAATCGCAAGGAGATACTATTTGTATTTAATTGTTAAGTGTGTTGTTCAAAATGGGCTTTAGCGGACCCACCAGTCAATAGGGAACGGAAAGGGTAACATCACAAAAAGATACGATTGCATGTAATTGCGGATTGTGTTGTTCAAAATACGCCAACGAGTTTTAACTCTAAGCACTATTTATCTTTGGGAGGTCTGAGTTTTCATTTCACCGAGCTGTCTGTGCACACACACACACACACACACACACACACACACACAATAAAATAAAATTAATTAATTTTTTTTTTTTAAAAACTACTCCATCCGTAAACTTTCCAGCTGTGTGAAAAGTAGCCTAAGTTAATTCTTCTTTTATAGTACACTTGATAGCTCAAAGAGCTACTTAAAGCGCTGGCGGGGGTCATGTTTGAACCCACGTACGCTAATGCTGCTGCAGCGCTTTGCTACAAGATTGTGCGTCTGACCACTGAGCCGTTCCTAGGTTTTGACCAGATGTCCGTTTTGTTGTTGCGGTTGCTGTTGTGGGCGTGCTGTGAAGGCGGCACGCTGGAGAAAATAATGCGTCGTCTCTAAAAAAAAAAAAAGAGTATGAAGAGAGGATATCGGTCCAGTAGAAAAGAAACCACCTCTAACCCCTTCGGTCTAGAATCATTTTCAGTCAAGAAAAATAAAATGACATTTAAAAAAAAAATGCGGAGTTAAGAAGAAGAAGAAGAAGAAGAAGAAGAAGAAGAAGAAGAAGAAGAAGAAGAAATATTAATAATAATAATAATAATAATAATAATAATAATAATAATAATAATAATAATAATAATAATAATAATAATAATAATAATAATAATAATAATAATAACAGGCAATTTATACAGCGCTTTCCAAAATCACAAAGCGCTTTACACAAACAAATGTAAACACAACATGCATACATTGGTCAATAACACGCAACCACATACGCATCCCAACACCCAAAAAGAACACCAAAAAAAAACCACTCGCTCAGGGCGCCAAAGAAAAGGCCTCTCTAAAAAGATGCGTCTTCAAGTTCAATTTAAAAGACGCTAGTGAAGGACTGTGACGGACGGACCGAGGTAGCGAGTTCCAGGTCTGAACAGAGAAGAAACTGAAAGCTCGACCATCGTGTCTCACCCTGTGGTATTCTGTTACACGGAACATCCTTACATCTGCAGTCAAAAGTTCGGAAAGATAGCTAGGAGCAGTTCCATAGATGATGTGATAGCAAAGACATGAGGTTTTATATTTAATTCGTTGTTCGGTTGGGAGCCAGTGTAGTTATTGAAAGAGAGGCGTGCAATGCTGTGATTTTCGTGCTTTGAAGATGAGTTTAGGTGCAGAGTTTTGGACTTGCTGAAGAGGTTTAAGGACTTTCTGTGTGCAACCCACAAGGAGTGAATTACAGTAGTAGTAGTAGTAGTAGTAGTAGTAGTAGTAATAGTAGTAGTAGTAGTAGTAGTAGTAGTAGTAGTAGTAGTAGTAGTAGTAGTAGTAGTAGTAGTAGTAGTTTCCTGCCTCTTTGATATGTTGTTCCTTCGTCACCCTGTCATTCGAAAGCGGAGCAGGTGCAAGGGCATAGCCACCCAAGACAGTGGGGGGGGGGGGGGGAAGGGGGGAGGAGGAAGGGGCAGGAAGTACAGCGCATGTTAGGGTATAGCGGCAGCCTACTGGTGTTTCTGGCCACGCTCACCCGTCTAGGATATTAGCGACAATAAGTCGGGCAACTTACCGTCTGAACCACCCGTGCACCCAGGAAGACCAGGCATTTATGACATCAGTGCTAACTGCTTAAATATAATCTACTCATAAATCTGTCATCAATGTGCGATTACGCCACGTTGATAGTAGGCTCCCTTGTTACGTTGATAGTAGTCTCCCTTGTAACGTTGATAGTAGGCTCCCTTGTTACGTTGATATTAGTCTCCCTTGTAACGTTGATAGTGGGCTCCCTTGTTACGTTGATAGTAGGCTCCCTTGTTACGTTGATATTAGTCTCCCTTGTTACGTTGATAATAGTCTCCCTTGTTACGTTGATAGTAGGCTCCCTTGTAACGTTGATAGTAGTCTCCCTTGTTACGTTGATAGTAGGCTCCCTTGTTACGTTGATAGTAGGCTCCCTTGTTACGTTGATAGTAGGCTCCCTTGTTACGTTGATAATAGTCTCCCTTGTAACGTTGATAATAGTCTCCCTTGTTACGTTGATAGGAGTCTCCCTTGTAACGTTGATAATAGTCTCCCTTGTTACGTTGATAATAGTCTCCCTTGTTACGTTGATAGTAGTCTCCCTTGTTACGTTGATAGTAGGCTCCCTTGTTACGTTGATAGTAGGCTCCCTTGTAACGTTGATAATAGTCTCCCTTGTTACGTTGATAATAGTCTCCCTTGTTACGTTGATAGGAGTCTCCCTTTTAACGTTGATAATAGTCTCCCTTGTTACGTTGATAATAGTCTCCCTTGTTACGTTGATAATAGTCTCCCTTGTTACGTTGATAGTAGGCTCCCTTGTAACGTTGATAGTAGTCTCCCTTGTTACGTTGATAGTAGTCTCCCTTGTTACGTTGATAGTAGGCTCCCTTGTTACGTTGATAGTAGGCTCCCTTGTTACGTTGATAGTAGGCTCCCTTGTTACGTTGATAGTAGGCTCCCTTGTTACGTTGATAGTAGTCTCCCTTGTAACGTTGATAATAGTCTCCCTTGTTACGTTGATAATAGTCTCCCTTGTTACGTTGATAGTAGGCTCCCTTGTTACGTTGATAGTAGGCTCCCGTGTTACGTTGATAGTAGGCTCCCTTGTTACGTTGATAATAGTCTCCATTGTAACGTTGATAATAGTCTCCATTGTTACGTTGATAATAGTCTCCCTTGTTACGTTGATAGTAGGCTCCCTTGTTACGTTGATAGTAGGCTCCCTTGTTACGTTGATAGTAGGCTCCCTTGTAACGTTGATAATAGTCTCCCTTGTTACGTTGATAGGAGTCTCCCTTGTAACGTTGATAATAGTCTCCCTTGTTACGTTGATAATAGTCTCCCTTGTTACGTTGATAGTAGGCTCCCTTGTTACGTTGATAGTAGGCTCCCTTGTAACGTTGATAATAGTCTCCCTTGTTACGTTGATAGGAGTCTCCCTTGTAACGTTGATAATAGTCTCCCTTTTTACGTTGATAGTAGGCTCCCTTGTTACGTTGATAGTAGTCTCCCTTGTTACGTTGATAGTAGGCTCCCTTGTAACGTTGATAATAGTCTCCCTTGTTACGTTGATAGTAGTCTCCCTTGTAACGTTGATAATAGTCTCCCTTGTTACGTTGATAATAGTCTCCCTTGTTACGTTGATAGTAGGCTCCCTTGTTACGTTGATAATAGTCTCCCTTGTTACGTTGATATTAGTCTCCCTTGTTACTTTGATAGTAGTCTCCCTTGTTACGTTGATAGTAGGCTCCCTTGTTGTTGTTGTTGTTTTTTAAATAAAAACGTGGCCATTTTGAACACCTCCTCCGGTGAAGATCTTGGTCTTTCGGTGTAATAAACATATTTAATGGCCATCGCTTGATGGCTTAGTGGTGTCGGGATGCGCAGACGCAGCAGCTACGGCACCTGCCAACACACATGCCATAATAACCACCACTCCCCTCCAAATAAAAATAATTCTTAAAAAAATAAATAAAATGTTAAAAACTATATTTAAAAAAAACACTTTGTTGTTTGGAATGTGAACAAAACTGCGGGGTTAAATGGTGAATATTAATTTGTTTTGCGATCGACACGTAAGCATGTGCGTAGTACTTTCAGAGAGAGAGGGAGAGAGAGAGAGAGAGAGAGAGAGAGAGAGAGAGAGAGAGAGAGAGAGAGAGAGAGAGAAGCATATACACTTAGACTGACCGACAGTTAGAGAGACACACAGAACAAAAGTATATATACATAGGATTATTACGGACTCATCACGTTTTCTTAGTAAGAAGTCCGATTTATGAGGAAAACTAAATATCTGAACAGTCCTAGCCATTGTTAAAACTGAGGCCATTGTATTTCAAGGACTGGTGCGATAGAGGTGTGAAGTAGTGGGTGGTAGGATGACGGCAATGATATCGGTGTGTCCTATCCTATACTATCCTATCCTATCCCGTGACTCGGAGGTCGTAGGGGCACCACCGATGATCTTTTAACCAATGTATTCCATCTTTCTCTTTCCTCAGCAACCCTGATGGTTTCGCTCAGTGTCAAACCAGTCCATTCTCGACTGTTGTCCTTCCACCTCTTTTTCGGCCTCCCTCTTCTTCTACCTCCTTGCACTGTGCCTTGCAGGATGGTCTTTGTACCATCGAAGTTTCCGTTTTTTTCACAACTGTGAGCATGTCATCGTGTTGTCCAATGGCTTTTGTGACGATCTGTCGGACTTCGTCGTGGGTGATGTGCTGGGTATAGGAAATGCCCAGAAGTCTTCTGTAGCACCTCTTCATGCTTTGTATTCTTCGTTGTAGATCTACTGTGAGGGTCCATGTTTCGCAAGCGTATAGGAAGATGGAGATGACAAGGGAGCGCAGCAGTACGTAATTGTTATTATAACGGGCTTTTCCAGCTCAAGAGCTGCTCAAGTCGCTGCCGGTACAGGATCTAACTCCAGACGCTTCAGTCAAACCACCGAGTAGACCGACCTCCACCATGCAAACATACTGAGGCTTGTTGTGAGGAGAAAAAAAAAGGTTTTTGAACATTCACATCCTAGTTATTGTGGAGGGCTTTTGCGGTTTGAGACATTTTGAAGAAAAAGAAAAAGAGGAATGGGAATGTTGATGGTAGGGTCAGGAGGAGAGCCCTAGGATGTGGTTGGGTGTTTGAGTGTGTGTGGGTGTGTGTGTGTGTGTATGAGAGAGAGATACGAATATTTATTCAAAATGGGACTGAGCCCCCCTTAGAAGGGGAGTTGTGCAACATATTTACACACAAAAATTGCAATACTACAGCAGCAGACATGTCAAATATACATCGAAACAATAAAGTAAGAGAGAGAGAAAGAGAGAGAGAGACAGACAGACAGAGACAGAGAGAGACAGACAGACAGAGACAGGCAGAGTGATGTGGACTTTGAGTGAATAATGAAAATTGGAGCTCAACGTCCACACTGTACCATTGCCGAGAAGGCAGATGGGAGGAGAGAGGGGGGGGGAGGATTTAAGCCACCCCAAAACGAATATCAGACGGAGTAGTTGCGTCCCAAATCAACACTGAACCAGCAGAGCAATCATTCTGCTAAAGCGGACAGTGACACACGGCCACCACTTTTTTTTTCTTGCCCACCTCGGGTTTCGAACCTGGGTCATCAGCGGTATGTGCCAGGCGGACGCTCTTCCAGTGAGCTACGGCGACGACGGTGGGAAGGGGGTTGGTGGGGTGGGTAGAGAGCGGGGTGTTTGTCCTAATGTGAGTGATAGCATAATTATAGTGGAGAAATGAAGGACTATATAATATATAGAGATGGATAATAATGGAGTATGGATGGATGGATGGATGGGATGTAAGGCATGGGTGTGAGGATCAGGCGTTTGGGAGAAATGTAAGCCTTCCACTATTTCCTTTGATCTTGAATGGATCTGAAGAGCACAAGGTGTAACGGGAGAGTGTGGTTATCCACACAAAAATTACTGTTTGCATTTTTGCCGACTAGTTGTGAATAAGGCCATAGCCATGTCAAAGGTAAAGAAAACCTTAAATCTAAAAAAGTTATGACGGCCTACTAGCGCCAAAACCGAGAGTTACCATTATCACGAGATAATTGAAATTATCACGTGTTCTGTGTAATTTACAGAGATACCGGTAATCCGCAGTGTTAATTAATAATTATCAGTATTTGCCATGCTTTCCTAGCGCCAAAACCTGATAATTACTAATATCATGAGATAATTACAATTATCAAGAGATAATTACAATTATCAAGAGATAATTACAATTATCAAGCGATAATTACAATTATCACTGAAAATTATAAATATCAAGATGAGCATGCGTGGCCCGATGCGCGATGCGCATGCGCGGCAGCTGCACTGTTCCCAGCACGCCTGGGGTTTTGGCCCTAGTAAAGCGTGGCCAAAACTGAAAACTAGTAATTAACACTGTGAATTACCGGTATCTCTGTGAATTACACAGAACACGTGTTAATTACAATTATCACTGATACATACAAGTTTTGCAGGTTTTGACGCTAGTAAGCCGCCTTACCAGAATTAAGCATAATCACGTGAAAATTATAATAATCAAATGAAAATTTTAATTATTATGTGATAATTACAATTTTCAGTTTTGGCGCATTTCCAGGCGGATTGAGAGAGCCAAAACTGAAAATTAAACATGATCACACGAACATATTTGTAATTTTCAATGATAATTGTAATTATCTCTTAATAATTGTAATTATCACATGATATTTGTAATTATCACATGATAATTGTAATTATCAGGTTTTGGCGCTAGTAGGCCGCCATAAAAAGTGGCTTGTATGATTACTTTTTTTTCTTTTTACTGTCTACATCTTGAGATGAATTGAGTTTTTGTTGCATTTTCATGTGTGTGTGTGTTTTAAAAAAATATTTTAATGAAGAGAGAGAGAGAGAGAGAGAGAGAGAGAGAGAGAGAGAGAGAGAGAGAGTATGAGAGAGAGAGGGAGAGGAAAGCGACAGGCAGAGAAGACAGAGAAGACAGAAGAGGGAGACAGGGACGGAGGGAGAAGTTGAAGTTGACACTTTCATCCGATAATGGTTTTGGCATAGCCTAATCTTTCCACCCCTTGCCTTTAACTTTATGAACTCTAACAATAACTGTAACTATAATGTTAATAATTATGTTTAAGAGAGAGAGAGAGAGAGAGAGAGAGAGAGAGAGAGAGAGAGAGAGAGAGAGAGAGAGAGAGTTATTACTGTACTAAAAATGGCTTTATATTTCACCTTATAGTGCTAACAAGAGTTTTGTATTTTGTTTGCTTTTATTTTACTTTAATGAAATAAAAGAGAAAGAGACATGACGAAAACAGGATAGAAAGAATGATATATAACGAAAAAAAAATCTACGCCTTTTAAAACAAACAGCACGAACCCTGGGCTGCACGTATCCATCAAAGAGATGCAGAGATCAAGCATATCAGCGACGAAAGAAGGAAAGATTAAACTTACCAGCGAAGAAAGGAAGAAAGGAAAGAGAGAAAGAAGAAGAAGAAGAAGTAGCAGAAGAAGAAGTAGAAGAAGAAGAAGAAGTACCAGAAGAAGAAGTAGCAGAAGAAGAAGAAGAACAAGAACAAGAACAACAACAACAGCGACAGAACGACAACAACCGCAACAATAACGACAACCATAACAACAACAACAACAACAACAACGAGATGGAGCAGGACGAGAAAAAAGAAGAAAGAGAAAGTAGTAGAAGAAGAAGAAGAAGAGATCATGTACATCACCGAAGATAGAAGAATGGGAAGAAAGAGAAACCGCAGTTCTTAAGAGGGAAACGGAAAGAAGGACGCACGTATAGAAAAATAGCTGCAGCAGTTTTAAAGGAGGGTGAAGGAGGGGGTTGGAGAGGAAGGAAGGAAGGAAGGAGCAAGACAAAAAAAATTAAGGCAGTGCACTTCTTTTCAGCTGTCATGAACTTCACGCTACATGTATCCATCGTTCGCAGGTTCAAAGGGATCAGGCATATACTTTTTCACATGGTCTGCACATTTCACTGTGTCATAACGAAATATAGTTCTTTACTAAAGGACAAAGCTGGTAGGAATCTATGAATAGAGAGGAGAAAATGAGACCTAAAGCATTATTTTCTTTGGCAGTGTCATGAATTGTAGTAAGAAATAGCCCCATTGCAACGTTCAAGATTAGACGTGCATGTAGCTATTCTCGCTGAATGTCATGGATTCGCTTTGTCTCTGTCTGTCTGTCTGTCTGTCTGTCTGTCTGTTTGTTTCTCTTTCTTTCTCTCTCTCTCTGTCTCTCTTTCTCTGTCTCTCTCTCTGTGTCCCTCTCTGTCTCTCCCTCTAGTAAGAAATAGTTATCTCATTGTATATAAAGGTGTAAAGATTAACCATCGAAGTGTCATGCATGCTCTCTGTAGCTCTGTCTATCTGTCTCTCTCTCTCTCTCTCTCTCTCTCTCTCACACACACACACACACACACACACACACAAATAACCTAGATAGAGAGAGAGAGACGAGAGAGAGAGAGAGAGAGAGAGAGAGAGAGAGAGAGAGAGAGAGAGAGAGAGAGAGAGGGAGAGACAGACAGACAGACAGAGAGATGCCGCAATATTTTATTTATTTTGATTGTATTTGATCGTCGGCCTAGTGTTATTTGTTAGCCTGTCATACATTAATTAATTGTGAATTAGGACAGATTAAAGACTATGTTTTCGAGAAAGCCTGAAGCCCTGAACATAATATTATTACAGAGTTCTTTGTGCAATGTTAAATCTTAGTGTGTACACGCTTACTTGTGTCTTTGTGTGTGTGTGGGAGTGTGTGTGTCGGGGGGGGGGGGGGATGGGGCATGTATTCATGAAGTTATGGGGTGCTAAACTTGCCTTTTTATCCACAAAATGGGGCATTTAGCTAGCGGCCCACTTTTTTCTAAGCCCCACTTTTTTTTTTAAAGTACTTGGGAGTGCTTTTTTAGTACATATGAGTGCTCTTGTAGTGCATAGGACTGTTTTAAGTTCATGGGAGTGCTCTTTCCAGGACCGGCTGTTTTCTAGAGAAATTTGAAGTAAAAGGGTTAGAGTAAGGATTAGCGTGTGTGTGTGTGTGGGTGTGCACGCGCGCGCGTGTGTGTGTGTGTGTGCGTGTGTGCTGGGGTGGGCGTGTTTGTGCCCAATCAGTCTCAATGTCATGTGCTGTACAACATCAATAATCTTAAGTATTGCAGCATAATTGCTCCGCATTGCCCCTGCAATAGGTGCTGTAGTCGAGCGTGTTGAATTACTTTCCGTTGTATTACTGCCTTGCATCATCTAGTTAAAAGTCCATTTACCGAAGGGTCATACTGACACTGCCAACAAATATTTATATAATGTTTTCCTTTGAGTGCAGTTTCATGGAATACCTTCCGCTGCATAATTTCCTTTGCATCATTAAGCCAGCTAGCTAGGTTATGCTGACTCCAGAAAGTATTTGTTTTTCTTGGCCGAGGGTCTATTTATCACAAGGTCGTAACTGATAAAAGAAATAATGTTAAAAAATCCACGACCCTTCCTTAAGCCCCAAGCAACAATTTCTGTCATTCATTATTTATTTTCCGTGGCATTATTGTTTTCATCATTTGATTAGGGTCCAATTGCAAGAAGAAGGGTCGTACTGACCCACGAACAATGTGTTGCTCCCCGCCAACCCAGCAGTACAAGAAACATCGTAGAAACCTTGATTATCCTCCCAGACGAAGGAAAAGGGAGAAATTGAGTTGCGTACCTTTGCCACAGATCCCCCTCGCTGCTGGCGGAAGGAGCAGACAATCCGTTTTCCAATGACTTGGCAGCAGAGTTCTTTCCCTTTCTCTAGACGCGGAGATAAGAAGAATATCTCCTCCTTCTGTCTTGACAAAAAGAATTAGAGTAACGTTTCCTTTCTCCTGCCACCAGCCAGACAAAAGTCGAATTTCTTCTTCTGTCTTGGCAATAGAGCGAGCGAAAAAGATAAAAACTTAAAGAAGATCGTTTTCTCTTTTTGCAGATTTAACTTCTCGGATTGAAATCAAAGGCGAGAGAGAGAAAAAAAAGGAAGAACTGAATAAGAAAAGAAAAGATTGGAAGAAGAAGAAGAAGAAGAAGAAGAAGAAGAAGAAGAAGAAGAAGAAGAAGAAGAAGAAGAAGAAGAAGAAGAAGAAGAAGAACAACAACAACAACAACAACAACAACAACAACAAGAAAAAGAAGAACGAGAACAAGAAGAAGGCAGCTTTAATTCCTTGTTGACTTTGTTAAACCAAAAAGCTCTAAAAATGCAAAATGACAAAAAGAAAAGTTTGGACTTAAAGAAAGACGGGAAATACAAATACAAGAAGACGAAAGTACTAGAAAGAGAGGGTTCGGGTTAAGTTTGGGAGGGGGAGGGGGGAGGGATGAGGGAAGCAGATGATGCTCATGAAGTTTCGAAGAGGAATTGGAGTGAGAGAGAGAGAGAGAGAGAGAGAGAGAGAGAGAGAGAGAGAGAGAGAGAGAGAGAGAGAGAGAGAGAGAGAGAGAGAGAGGGTAGAGGGGGAAAGGGATTTCTATAGCCTAGGGAACTTCTGTGATGACGTAAACAAGACTGTTCCGGCGTGCACGTGCAAACATTCAACGCTGCACATGTCCTAAATCTTACGCCGATGCGTTTATGAGGGCTTCTTCTTCTTCTTCTTCTTCTTCTTCTTCTACTCCTCCTGCTGCTACACTAGATGTTGTAGCTACAGAAACAGGATAGCAGCACTGAGGCTACTGACGCCCAAATAAAGAGAAAGACGGCAGGAGGAGGGAGGGAGGTAAAAGAGAGGAGGGGATGCCACCACAACGGAATGAAAGCAGTTTTAGAGATGATTTTTATCTATTTATTTTAAAAAAAATTTATAAAGCGCTTTTCCGGCTCAAGAGCGGGTCAAGGCGTTGTCCGACAGGGGATCTAACTCTATCCGCCTAAAGCGTCAACATGCTGCCCTTAGACGCATCATGTCACCCACCAGACAGCTGACCACAATCCTGGGGGGACCGGAAATGGAAAAAGTAGGGACCTAGTGCTTGCTGGATGTATTTCCCCTATAGGACATGAGCGTCAGGATCTTTTAAAGTCCCTGTGATGGAATGCGTCTGTGTGTAGACTAGACCTCGGTTCGTCCGAAAGAGTAGAGTCTGTAGCCTGGGCATCTGGATCTTGTTTGCTTGGTTGGTTGGTTGGTGTTTTTTTAAAATAATGTTTATGTGTTTTTGTTTGTGTATGTGCGTGCGTGTGTGTGTGTGTGTGTGTGTGTGTGTGTGTGTGTGTGTGTGTGTGTGTGTGTGTGTGTGTGTGTGTGTGTGTGTGGGAAGGGCACTCCAGGCCAGGCCGTCAATCAGCTTCGAGCAACTGCCTGCGATGTTATCGCTTAAAATTCATTAATGCTTCAGTTGTTGTTGTTGGGTTGTGTTTTTTTTTAGCCGTCACGTACAACACTGAGACAACTGCGCCCTCAATACCTAGCATAGAATGGCAGAAGTGGCGCTACTAACGCAAGATGAAAGGAACCGATAGACGGGCAAGAAGAAGACTCACTACAAACAAACCACTACAACGCCAAACAGTTGTAGAGAGGAAGATGGTGCAACTCAAAGAAAGCGGAACAAAACGAGGCAGACTGGGGACAGCACTTCTGTCAATCTATTACTCTTTAGACTACCACAGCGGCCACAAAGATAGCTAGCAAGTCTGTCTACTGCACAACAAAGGGAACAAGAGATTTTACGCCCCAGTTCAACTACAGCTTAAAAGGCTCCAGTTCGAGTTCGCGAAGGCTTTATTTACTTTTGGCCATAACGGGTTTACCCTAAAATTCGCATTGTTATTACATTAAACAATAATAAAACGGGCTCTCGTTGCTCAAACCAACCGCTACAGGTCGATATTTCCATTTCGGTTCTGACAGGGAGTTATCTTCCCTGTTTTAACGGTACAGCCGTGCGACCTTTGACCTTATGTCTCAGCGAACCACGCGTCTTGAAATTTGCGTCTTTGGTGTCCGGGGTAGGGTAGAATCTGGTCTATTTTAATCTACTAAAAACTGAAACTAAAAACCTTACCAGCTATTGTTTTTACGGGCTCTGTCTCTTACCGGTATTGATAGGTGCTATTTTTAGCTCCAGATTTAGCTAATCATTGCTGTTAATAGCCACACTACGGAATTTATTCATTTAAAAAAGAAATATACGTTCGAAAGAGATTTTTTTTGTTTGTTTGTTGTAAGCTTTTTTTGAGTGAGGCTACACTCAATGTGAGTTTTAAAAGGATTTGTTGATGGGGGGCGTGGCCAAAGTTGATCCCTTTAAAGAACGACCAACAAAAAACAAAAACAAGAACGCCAAGGTTGCCCGACGGAACTCGTACGTAGTAAGAGACTCGTGGAGGCTGACTACGTTCATTTGTGGAGAACGGTAAATCTCGGGCGCCTCTTTCCTACCCACTGTGTCGTCGGAAATGAAAACGGATTCAAAGCAGCCGGTACCTTTTTGTTTGGCGATCTGTCTCTCCTTCGCGTTCGTCTGTGACTTTTATTGTGTTATTCTTGTGTTCTGCCTCGAAGAGTTTTGCGTCCACGATGGCACTTTTCTTTAGCTTTTTGTCTGGGTATGTTTTTGGACGGGATTCCTTCCCTTGTCCTTTATGATGTTCTTCGTTCGTTCTTGTTTTCTTATAGTTATTCATACATGGTCCACCACCTCCTTCAATGTTTTTTGTCTACCTGTCAGTGTCTGTGTCAATCTGTCTCTCTCTCTCTCTCTCTCTCTCTTTCTCTCTCTGTCAGTGTATCTCTCTGTCAGTGTCTATCTCTCTCTCTCTCTCTGCAACATTACATTAATAGCCTAGGACGTAACCACTGATTATTTTGTAGTAGTAGTAGTAGTAGTAGTAGTAGTAGTAGTAGTAGTAGTAGTAGTAGTAGTAGTAGATTTATTCATTTATTTTTAATTATTTTTTTCTCTCACTGTTTTGCAATGTGCTACTTGATTTTTTTAAAATCTGCATTTGTTGCCTCTTAAAATGTATGTGTAATTGTACTACCTGATTATTTGATATACATTAGGTTGTTTGTTAGATATTTTGTAATTGCAACACCAGTATTGATCGTCAAATATCTTTTTTGTATGCTGCATAATAGTTCTTATAGTTATTTGTTTTGTCGTGTTATTATTGTTAATTGTCATGTCGTTGGCATATTTGACAGAAAATCGAGAATGTGAGTATGAATGATACGAGGACTGATTGCAAGATTAGGTTTCCGCCTAAAATCTGTATCCTTGTTGTCAATAAAATGTCTGTGTGTGTGTCTCTCTCTCCCTCCCCCCCCCCCTTTCTCTCTCTCTCTCTCCCTCTCTCTCTCCCTCTCTCCTCTCTCTATCTCTTTTTTTTTAATTTAATGTTTTTGTCTTTATCTTGTGCTGCCGTAGCCTCGCCTCAGTTTGAAACAACGCTCAATAAAGTATGTTGCATTGTGACTGTCGATATCGGCACATTTTAAACGATTCTTTTTATCTCAACGGATTTTTTAATAGTGACGAACATTTTGTAACTCGTCATACCAATCCTATGTTCTTCATTATAGGGTTTTATTTTTTTTCTTATTATTCGTCGTCGTCGTCGTCATCATCTGCCTCTCCTCATTATTTTCCTTCCTATTTTTCACCTCCTCCCCCCCTCCCCCTCTTGTCCTTCTTCTTTTGCTTCTTCTCCTTCCTCTTCTTCTTTATTCTCCTCCGAATACTTCGTCTTCTCTCCTTCTTCTCCTTTCCCCTACTCCTCATCCTCATCCTTCTTCTTCTTCTCCTTCTCTCACTCTCTCTCTCTCTTTCTCTTTCTCTCCTCCCCTTCCTCCCTCCCCCGTCTCTTTTCAAAGTTCAAAAAAATTCCACCTCAAAGACTCATTAGGATGTTTTCTTAAGATGAAACCACATGCTTCCCTGTTTTAACGATGCACACGCACAGGCACAAATCCAAAAGTTGCTGCTGAAGCTTATTCTCAAACGGCAGGCAACATGTTTGGTATTTTCCGGACCTGGGTTTTGAAAGGCTCGCTTTGATCAGCGGTCGAGACGATTTAATGGAAAACACACGTCGTCTAATCTGTGCGGTTGTCTTTTTACCTCCTAAACTTTGCAAGAAACCACCTGCCTTTTATTGACTACTCCGACGACGACGTGAATGGGAATATGCTCAAGAGAGAACCAAAGATAAACCAGATCTACCAATGCCCATTGTTCTTGCATCGATGTTCTTTCGTTGTTGCTCTCAGTGCATGGTCGTCAAAAAGTCGGGAGTGGGTGTGTGTGTGTGTGTGCGTGTGTGTGCGTGTGTGTGTGTGTGTGTGTGAGCGCGCGTGTGGTTATGTGTGTTTTAATTCCATAATTCATTTTACTGTCTTTTCAACAGGATGTTAGGCCACATATGCATGCTCACGACAGGACACACAAAGATATAACCAAACCAAACAATTTAAAGTAGAACTATAATCATGAAAACATTACTAAACAGTTTACCAACTGCAGACATGTAAATTATGCGGGCAATATCCATTATTGCCCGGTCCTGCAACGAAATATCAATGGATTCTTGACTATTTATAGCAATACGTCGTCGACCGTGAGATGCTCTTGTCTAGTCTTTCTAGCTTTTCGGGCAAGTCTGCGAATTAGTTAATGTTATTTAGGTATGCTTCTACCTATGTATTTATCAGATGAGCAACCAAAGAGCTGAATCAATTCAATTCAATGCAAAACAAAGCGCACTAGCAACATTGGGATACATTGAGCTCTGTTTACTTACCGAAAGAATGTTCAGCATCTAAAAGACACGAGATTTAATTTGATCGTTCTGATATAACGCTTTTTCAGCTCAAGAGAATAGCTCAAGGCGATATATTGCAGATTTTGATTCTGGAATAACTTACTAATTGACTGTACAATCAGAATAATAATTATATTAGTGTATCTGTAGAAAGAGAGAGCCTTTGCGAACACTGGATGATCATGTACAAAGGAACTGATAACTCAAGGGTTCCCATTGAAGAGTTTCCATTAAAGTTGACAGTACTATGACACTGCCTTATACCTTGGAGGTATCTATACTATCATTTATACTCCGTGGCAACTTACTTGGCTTATGGTAGTGGATCCAAGAAAACCTTTGGCTGCAAGCTTTCCATTTCTACAAGATTCGATGAGCACAGACGTACACTCTTCCCTTCTCGCCATTCACTCCCCATCTTCTCCTCCCCCTCTCCCCCCCTCCCCCCGAGAGTTGTTGGAGTTTTAGGTCTTTCTCTGCACTATGCCTACCGAGAATACTCTAGGCTTCTACTACAAGAATTATATTTTTATATTTAATGATATGTGTACGGCAGTTGTCTATGTGTTGTTGATAGATTATTAAGGAATTTCAGTGATACTACTACTACTACTACTATTACTACTACTACTACTACTACTGCTACTACTAGTAATAATAATAATAATAATAATAATAATAATAATAATAATAATAATAATAATAATAATAATAATAATAATAATAACAATGATGATGATGTTTATCATCATCATCATCATCATCGTCATCATCAACGATTTCAACTTCAATGTATGTGTGTGGGCGTGTGGGTGTGCGAGTGTATATGTGTGCGGTTTTATTCTATCACCATTTATGTGAGAGTGTATTTCTCGAATGTCGACCTGCTCACAGTGGTGAAGAAACGGAAACTTCTATGGTATGGCCACGTCAGCGCATCATCAGGCCTTGCAAAGACCACCCTGCAAGGCACAGTGCAAGGCGGTAGAAGATGAGGGACACCAAAAAAGAAGTGGGAGGACAACATTCAAGAATGGACTGGTTTGACACTGAGCGAAGCCATCAGGGTTGCAGAGGAATGAGAAAGATGGAGTACGTTGGTTACATGATCATCTGTTGTGCCCCAACGACTACCGAGTTATGGAATAGGATAGGATTGGATAGGATAGGTCCTTGTCGACAGATCTTGGTCAATGTATTATTGTTATTAAATTTGACATGTATTGCAATAACTCACATCAATTCATTTGTTTTGTATTTTTTGGACAAATTTTGATTTAAAATATATATATATATATATATATATATATATATATATATATATATATATATATATATATATATATATATATATATATATATATATATATATATATATATGGACACTACAAACAACTTTACTTGGGAATGTTTATAAAGACAATAAAGTATTCTGTATTTATATTGCACACTCACGATACATGGCGATTCATTTCGCCGAAAGGCTCTTTCTCACTTCTTCTTCTTCTTGTTCTTCTTCTTCTTCGTCGTCGTCGTCTGCCTCTCCTCCTTATTTTCCTTCCTGTTTGTCATGACCTCCACACACAACTTGCTTCTGAGGATAAAAAGATAGTTTTTATGTGGGTACCTGGTCACATGGGCATCCGCGGCAATATTGCAGTGGACAAAGCGGCTAAAGAAGCTCTGCATCTCGATTTCCCTTAAGAGATGTTCCAGTTTGTTCCTTACTCTGACCTGCGTTGTATGACTGGATCTTATTGTAAAGGGCTGTGGCACACTGACTGGTCTAGCCATATCGATATTAAATTATTTCAAATTCTTCCCGATTTGTCAGCTTATTTGCCTACCTTTGCATCCACTCGCAAAGAAGAAACAGTTTTGTCTCGACTTCATATTGGGCATACTTATGTCACCCACAGTTTTCTTTTAAGAGGAGAAGAACCACCATGGTGCTTTGCATTTGATAAATCCTTTTCCGTTCGCCATTTGATGTCTGAATGTGCTGATCTGCTTGATGAAAGAGAAAGATATTTTGATTCAATACCTTTCAAAGAGATTTTTAAAGTATGCAATGGTCAACAACTGTTTCAATTTTTACATGATGTTAGTTTGTTTTATCGCATATAAATCATGTCGACTTGTTTTGTGTTGTTGGTTGCATTTTATTGATAAGACTGATTTTAGTGATTTGATTGAAGAAAGAGAACTTATTTTTAAAACATCAGATTTAAAGAAGATTTTTCAAGAGGTTGCGTGTGAAAGTTTGTTTGAATATTTAAGAGTAACAGGCTTGTTTTTTAAGATTTGAACCATTTTATACGATAAGATAACGTTTCTCTGGTCCTGATTTGGCTCGGAAGAGTCCGCTGGACCCAAAGCAATAACCATGTAGATCTAATGTAATGTTCTTCTTTCTGTTTCTCCACCTTCCTCTTCTTCTTTCTTCTCCTCCGCATACTTCGCCTTCTCTCATTCTTATCCTCATCCTTGGGTTCTGTATTTACAGTATATAGCACGCTCACGATACATGGCGAGGGAAGGCGCTTAAAATCTCCCCCCCCCCCCACCCCCCACCCCCACCCCCCTCTCTCTCTCTCTCTCTCTCGTGTGTTTAGGTGGCGTTGCAACGTTCAGCCTTTGCAATTTGATTTGGTCGTCAGACTGCTTGCTTGCAAGAAGACCCGAGGCTGCCACAGGGTTTGATTTCTATAAGATTGACCACAGACCCTGAAAGTTTGGTTGGGTATTTCTGGGCTTTCTCTCAACTCACCGAAGCACGTGCAGACGGAACTTGCACTTTCATCTTGCTTTGGACACAAAGCTGGAATGACGTTGGTGGTATCTGTGGTGGTGTTGGTAGTGGTGGTGGATGAGAGTGGTGGGTTATGGTGGTGGTTTTGGGTGGTGGTGGTGGTGGAGGTGGTGGCTGGTGTGTAAAAGAATAAGAGCCCTTGTGTGAGGTTGTTGTCGAAGAGAAAGGGGTGGGGGGTGGGATGAAGGAAGGAGTTTAATTGTGTTGAGAAGGGTGGTTGGAGAGGATAGTCCTGAAATGGGATAATGAAGGGAGGTAGGGGTAGAGGTGGAGGGGGTGGGTGGGTGTGGGGGGTGGGTGGATTGATGGTTGGAGAGAAGCAGCTTTCTGTTATTATTTTTCTATTTTTTGTTGTTTTCATTCGTTTTAATATTATTTTTTTACCACCTTTCTATTTGTCTGAATATATTATTTCAATTCACTACGCATCAACTGCCTTAGACAACGACAACAATTCATCGACAAGGGTTAACCGTCTGTTGAATGAGATTGTCTGCTTTTATAATGTTTGAGTTCTTTTTTTTTCTTTTTTTTTTTAAATCTCTGTGTGGTTTGTGTGTGTATGTGTGTGTGCCTTTGTTTGTGTTTGTGAATTTATTGTTTGTTTGAATTCATTTCGCATCAGTTTTTCTGGACAGCAACAACAATCCACTGACACAGGTGTGTGTGTGTGTAGTTAGAGGGTCTTAATATTATTTTTTTCCAATTATTATTATTTGTCTTAATATTTGTGTTCACATTATTATTATTTGTCTTAACATACTGTTTTTAAAATTATTATTTGTCTAAATGTTGTGTTTTTTTTCTTCAAATTATTACTTGTCTTAACTATATTTCTCGTTTCAATTCACTACGCATAAATCGCTTTTTGGTCAACGAGAACAGTTCGCCAGAAACAGCTTAAAGCTAACCCTGTTTGTAAAGAAGTCAGTCAATTGCCTTGCATCGGCAGTGGATCGCACTGCGCAGCTGAGACTCGCCGTGACTTAACCTTTGCATTTCCTCTCCACTAATCAAACGTAAAGCTTACTAGTTCGGTGAGTGTCGGCTACGCGTTTTGATACTGGATTTATGCAAGACGTATTATCGTCCCCTGCTTCTCAAATTCATTCTCTTCCGACCCCTTCCTCATTATTCTCTCTTGTTCTTCCTCCTCCTCCTCCTCTTTCTTCTCCTTGTTCTTCTTCTTTCTTTCTTTCTTTCTTTCATCATCATCATCATCATCATCATCATCATCATCATCATCATCATCATCATCATCATCATCATCATCATCATCATCATTATCTTCTTCTTCTTCTTTCTTTCATCATCATCATCATCATCATCATCATCATCATCATCTTCTTCTTCTTCTTCTTCTTCTTCTTCTTCTTCTTCTCCTTCTTCTTCCTCTTCTTCCTCTTCTTCCTCATTCTTCTTCCTTCCTCCCTGCTTCCTCCCTTCTTCTTTTTTCCTGTTTATCTTTCTCTTTTTTAAAATTTATTTCGGTCTGTCTTTCCTTCTTTCCTTCCTGTATTTCTTTCTTATTCTTCTCCCAAAGAATGATCCCCCCAGTCGAAGCAGACAGTAGCCCGTCGGGTGTATTGCATTGTTACAGTGACTTAAATCTATGGACTAGCCCTCTCTCCTTTTTTCTTCCTCACTGTACATGTAGATGTACGTTGCTTGGTTATATTCGAAGATCGAAGAGATTTCCTTCTCTGGCAACAAGGTAACCGACAAGTGAACACGATGTGTGTATCGCTCTGTCACTACATCGACCGCCATCTTTGCGCTTCTTAGTAGGATTAGTAGATTATAACCGCTTTCAATTATAACCCTATTCTTAAAACGGACTGCTTTGTAACTGTAGCCGTAGATTGGTGAACAATCCAATGAAAATGCTGTGATGGCGTAGTCTTCAAGGATGAAAATGCTGTGATGACGTAGTCTTCAAGGATGAAAATGCTGTGATGGCGTAGTCTTCAAGGATGAAAATGCTGTGATGACGTAGTCTTCAAGGATGAAAATGCTGTGATGACGTAGTCTTCAAGGATGAAAATGCTGTGATGACGTAGTCTTCAAGGATGAAAATGCTGTGATGGCGTAGTCTTCAAGGATGAAAATGCTGTGATGGCGTAGTCTTCAAGGATGAAAATGCTGTGATGGCGTAGTCTTCAAGGATGAAAATGCTGGGATGGCGTAGTCTTCAAGGATGAAAATGCTGTGATGGCGTAGTCTTCAAGGATGAAAATGCTGTGATGGCGTAGTCTTCAAGGATGAAAATGCTGTGATGGCGTAGTCTTCAAGGATGAAAATGCTGTGATGGCGTAGTCTTCAAGGATCGAAGAAACCCCTACTCTATGGGCTGTAGACTTTTAAAAAGTGTTGTGATGGCGGTTTTATCATAACTATAGACTGCTTTAACACACACAAATACATACACACATTTCAAGATTTTATTCTCCAAAACATCGCATGAACATATGCACTTAGAGGATGCACACACGTGGATGACAAGAAGCAAGCACCATCATAATTGGACAGAAGCAAATTATGCACACACACATGAAATAATACGTCAATGGCAAATTTTCTCTCTCTCTCTCTCTCTCTCTCTCTCTCTCTCTCTCTCTCTCTCTCTCTCTCTCTGTTTCTCACTGTCTCTCTGTCTCTGTCTCTCCCTTTCTCTCTCTCTCTGTCTCTGTCTCTCTCTCTCTGTCTCTCTGTCTCTCTGTCTCTCTCTGTCTCTGTCTCTCTCTCTGTCTCTCTCTCTCTCTCTCTCTCTCTCTCTCTCTCTCTCTCTCTCTCTCTCTCAAGATCGCTGCCAGAGATGATGATTGTGTACGTAATGACACTTGTAGGTTGTTGGCCCACTTTTTTCAATGGTTGCGAGAACTGTTAGCACTTTATACCTGAGACCTGAAGGATCTCTAAATATAATAAATTACAAATTCAAACTCTCTCTCTCTCTCTCTCTCTCTCTCTCTCTCTCTCTCTCTCTCTGTGTGTGTCTCTCTCCCAATATAATAATGGAACGCAAAATATGGATAATAATATTAAACTTGATTACTTATAAAACGTGCACACTATATTTCATTTTAATTATATCCAGTTTACATTCACAGGTACATACAACACAGTACAGCATCATTTTTGACAGTCCTTTTGGCATTAAATATTAGAGCAGAGTGTCTCGACATCCCTTCTTTCAAATAATCAGCGACTCTATCATAGCGCTAACTGAACAGTAGCGGGCAACATCCTCGGCTCGTCGAACAGGCAGGCCCACCAACTTCAGTCCGCTAACAAACCGTCCGTGGACTAGGCCTAGCGAGCCAACTACCAGAACCACAACTTTGCAGCTATAACCAAGATCGCTAATCGTCTGGCACAGCGGAAGGTATCTGTTAAATTTGTTATTATAAGAATCATTTACAAAGACCCTATGTAGAATCCACACCTACCGCACTGCTGCGAGAAAGTCTCTGGATATTAATAATAATAATAATAATAATAATAATAATAATAATAATAATAATAATAATAATAATACAGGATGCTATACGCGCCTTTCCCCAAGTAATTCAGGCTCAAAGCGCGGCGATCTATACCAACATACACGCTCACCTGTCTCATCCACCCTCACACACACATCCATCACTCAAACAGGTGGTGTAAAGGCAGGGAGATCGCTATTAGAAGACGGAAAGAAAATCGAATTTTTATTTTTGAAATTTTTATATTGACTGCGTCCTGTACCATTATTGAAGGGAGGGAGGAAACCGGAGTGCCCGGAGAAAACCCTCGGTGACCTCAATAGTCTCGTACCTAAGTCACGTACGTTCGCCCTTTGCATAGGAAACCGGCGACTTATCCACTGCGCCACAAGGCCACCCCTATTAGGTGTGGAGCCTGACGTTACACGCCAGCAGCTGTAATCTGGCCTTCACCACGAACTTCAGCAGCCGGTCACTCAGATGTAGGTCGGTCAGGTGGGAGGAGGACAGTGAGAAGTCGACGTTGTTGGTACGCGCCAGGCGCCCCTGACACTCTTTGTCTCTCCACTCTGCCAGCTTGCCCTGTAGTTGTTGGCGTTTGATTGACGTGAAGCAAGCCTTGGGCTCCACGAAGGACAGTTGGATCTCCTCTTCTGGGTTGACTCTGAGGATGTACTGCTTGCTGTCATTCAGGTGGAGCTGGATCCCCAGTTTAACACACTCACAAATACACACACATACACAGACCCACATACACACACATCGAACCGTTTAACAGGATACAGGTGGGAGAGCGGCTTCAAAGACTAGTCATGCAACCTGTTCTAAATGTAACATGTCTTTCCTTCTAAGGATTTTGGGGGTAGCGGTCGCTCTGTAGTCAATTCAAGAGAGAGAGAGAGAGCGAAGAATAAGTGCCTCCCTATATTTCTTCCTCCTTGCATTGTAGGGATATTGTGTTGTTTTTCCCCCAGTGTGCATCTGTTCTGCAAAGAAAATGACAACCATGTGCTCAGAATGCACGCGTTTCCTTGGCAACTGCGCGTAGCACCCTCCCGGGTTCCCTACCACAACCTCCTCTACCCACAACCACTCCCCCACCCCCTCCCATTACTTTCTCGCTTGCAATCTCTCCCTCTGTCTCCACCCATGGTGAAACCCCAGACCTACTCCACTTTCACACACGCCATCCTTACCTTTTATCTTCTCATTCATAATTCTAGTACTTTCGTATCATAATATTTTTTTATATAGGAATACGAATAATAGCTAGGCATTGGTTGCCTCCAACACTGTGGTATTTTACGTACTGAGCAGCAAGACGGGGGAGCAAACAACGTCAATGCTACTAAAATTGACATTGGGTTGTCAGTTAAACAAATGTTTACTAAATAATTTATAAAACAATTACTACGAAAAGACAATCAAACTCCTTTTTTAACTGGCATGTCGGAAGTGCCCTGGGCAGGATTCCAGTTTAGCATATCATTTAAGCAAAGATTTTAAATTCTTGCAAACCAAAATGTTGTAACAAACATTACTTGCACTGGACAGTACTCCTGTAACCGCCAACCTGGGTCTTCACACCCTCAGCTTCTCGCCTCCTCCACCTCAATCTTGCCGGTTCCTTCATCCCGACTTTCCTTCCTTTCAGCTTTCTCCTCCCCATCCCCCTTATAGTTTCCTCCAAACTTATCACCCTCAAGTCGTTCTGTTTCATTCATCCCTTCCTTCCGTCCTTGCTCCCACCCCACCTCGCCCCTCACCTTCTCTCGCTCTCACCGCTTCCATATATAAAAGATTTGACACAATACACAAACACTGATGATAACACTTCATACGGCTGACAGGACTGTGTATGATAAGAAAGGTCTCACTGCTAAACCGGTTAACCGACACCGGTGTCTACAACATTTTTTTTTTCTGTTTGATATCTCTCATGTGATATCTGCCTTTATACCACAACCACAGACAGACAGTCTGCACATGCACACACACACATACACAAATACACAGAGCGCATCTCTCTCTCACACACACACACACACACAAATACACGCAAAGCGCGCGCTCCGCACACACAGAGATATTAAAACACGCTCACACATATCAAGTCAAGTCGGGTCAAGTCAACGAATCTTTTTTCCAGACGAGACAACAACATTGTCAAAAGTACACAGACGGTTTTTAAGAAAACGACAGAAAGAAGAAATTATTTACCCAAAAATCATAGTTCCAAGGTGAGGTAGCATGCACCATAGACAAATTAAAATTTAATTCAATTTTTATAAGAAATATGTGCGTACTCAAACTGACCCTCAAACATAAACCATAGACATTACACCATACACAAATCACAGTTCCAAGATAGGTCACATGCACCTTAGACAAATTAACATTAAAATAAAGAAATATATGCAGAACACGCACCCAAACACACACACAAACACACACACATATCACAATCAATCCCATACTCTCTTCCACCACACCTCATAACCACTACCTCCAACACGCACACACCCACCACACACATGGTAGCGAATGTGATGAACGAAAAGACACAACAAGACCGACACAGCATCTCTGTTAGCTCTCTCTGTTCTGTTGCTATTCTTGGGCCACCGCCAAGCCCGATCATCAACAATAGCCAGAAAGAATGCCCAGAATGCAACGCGGCTTGCGTAACAGTCATCCTTCAAGGTCACAAACGCCATCTTTGTTTGTACTCGTTTATGCTCATTTTTCGCTTTCACCGCTCCCCGAGTTTTAATTTAATGCGTTTTCTGATGAGGCTGGACGCAATAACTACGCGTCGTATTGTCTTTGTCTCGATGACCATTGAAGATTGTGCTCAGTCGTCTGGACGCCAGATTACGCGCCTACAGTGAGCGCCTCGGGACGCTTGCATTAGATCCCGTATCGGCCAGCGCCTTGAGCAGCTCTTGTGCTGGAAATGCACTATATAAAAATGATTAAGAAATCAATACCATATTTTGTATAATAATTCTGTTGATTTTCTTCTACTAGAGCGCAGCACTGAGGAAGAGTAAAAATTGCACAATCATATTTCGTCCATTTAGGTCGGCAACTTTCAAAAGTCATAACCCTGTGGGCAATTTTAGTGGAAAAGATGGCACACAGCGTGTTTGAAATGTTCAGTCTCTGCTTAATACGGATCTGCTCTGTGCCAGCGAATTTAGGCCTCTAGTTTTTATATATTTATTTTTTTTTTTTAATGTTCACTGAAACAATATGATCCCGACATGATTCTGGTACGTATCGTGACTGACAAAGACCCGGTGCGTCGCCTTTTGTGCACCGTGTAAAAAGGCAACTATCCTATCCTATCCTATCCCGTAACTCTGAGGTCGTTTGGGCACCACAGATGATCGTTTAACCAGCATACTCCATCTTTCTCTGTCCTCAGCAACCCTGATGGCTTCGCTCAATGTTAAGCCAGTCCATTCTCGAATGTTGTTTTCCCACCTCTTTTTCGGTCTCCCTCTTCTTCTACCTCTTCAAACTGTGCATTGCAGGATGTTCTTTGCAAGGCCTGATGACGTGGCCATACCATCGGGGTTTCCGTTTCTTCGCCACTGTGAACAGGTCATCGTGTTGTCCAATGGCTTGTGTGATGGTCTATCGGACTTCGTCGTTGGTGATGTGCTGGGTATAGGAAATGCCCAGAAGTCTTCTGTAGCACCTCATCTTCATGCTTTGTATTCTTCGTTGTAGATCTGCTGTTCCATGTTTCGTAAGCCTATAGGAAGATGGAGATGACAAGGGAGCGCAGCAGCCTTACCTTGGAATGTAGACTGATGGTCTTGTCTTTCCAAATGGGCTTCAGCCTTTTCAGGCCAGCAGTTGTTTGTGCGATCCTGGAGAGGACTTCCTTACGGGACCCATTGTCGGATACAATGGCTCCTAAATATTTGAAGCTATGCACTGTGTTGAGGGTTTGGTCTTGGACTTTGATGTCCGTGTTGATGCCATTGGTGTTGTTGGCAACTATTTGTCCGTATTCTGTGAAATCTGACACAGCATCAATGAAAACTGGGACAACGTATTTTCAGGACAGTAGTCAATTTTGAAGAAATACATTTGTTGTGTAGATTATCCAAGATGCTTGGGTGATGAATCCTTATCTAGCTGTAGAAGTCACTGTTTCAGCACAAATCACAATTAAAAAAATGGTGGCCAAAAATCCTGTTCCTTATTTATTGCAAACAAACAACGTTATAAACAGACAACAGAATAGGAGGGACAATCTCACTGTCTCCTTGTAACTTGAACAAAATGTGTACAAGAGAGAGAGATAGGGAGAAAATGGTAAAAGATTCACCGGCACACTAGCTCTCACACGGCTATGAAACATAGGTAGTCCAGCCACTTGTTAACAGTAAATATCATACATTTATTTCCTCTACTCTATACATAATTCACTAAACACTCTATTCACTTAAATGTCCAAATTCACTCCGACAAGTTCGCTCCTTGATGGGTCTATGCTGCTACCGTTCTTGATATTTGCTACTGTCTCATCATTGGGCTATTTGTTCTGGTTGGCCTAATGTTTGTTTTCAGGAGAGTGGACTACCGCACAGTCCTTCTAGATCAGTGTTAGTGCGATTCTTCTTGCACTTAGCTGATGGGTTGAGGTGTGGTGATGGCGTCTCCTCCTTGGTTGTTGACTATCGGGCTATCGTAGCTCAGTGCTAGATGCTCCACTGCAGACCGAATGTCAGGGTTGACTCTTAGTGGTCTATCCCTGCCTCGGACTAACTAGCCTGCTCGTCTGCAAAACATAAGACGAGTTTCTGCAACGCCTTGTATACAAAGGTTGTGCAGAGCGTCTCACTGATGGCAGAAACAGCCCTCAGTTTAGATCGCATCCACTTATACAAACAAGGGACGAACAATCTTCTATGTCCATGGTCCAGTGGGATCTACAACATAATTCCTATACATATACATATCCTGGCTAAACTAAACACATGGGGAAGTAATTAGCAATATACACATTCTCCGCCACAGCCACTGGTCTGCAATAATACACATATGAGAAACAACAGTTGGACAGTAGAGGCTACCTCATGGTGCCAAAACCGGTCGCGTGTCCGCCACGTGGTCACGCTAAGTTTTACAAACATTCACAATGATAAAACATGGCAAGACTTCACAAACATAATGCAACAATAATATCAATGATTCGCGATGAAACAAAAGCTTGATCATTTACCTTTTTGACAATGTCAGGCTGTGGCTATACTGCGATGAATGATTTTCACCCGCACCTGCTTTAGTCTTTTTGAGAGAGATTTTTCTACGTGTCCGTCTCGGGTGAGCGTTAGACAAAGAATGACTACGTAGCCTTGTGGTCAGCCAAAGCCCGCGAAAATCTCGTCAGCTCTGTGCCGTCTATCGGTGGGGGGGGGGGGGGGTGGCTATACGTTAGCGGGATGAGGTCACTGCCTACCTGAGCGAGCGTTAGCTTACACATGCTTAGGCAGCGACTTTACGTTACCCAGGCCAAAGCAGGCTGAACTATATAGTTAAGGCGAGAAGCCTTAGTGCAGGGTCCAAATAGCCTCTTGTGACAATCGGCCACCTAGCGTCCACCCGACCTCGGCCTGACAACAGCCACCTGCATAACGTCGGACATCAGTCAGGCTGCTGATAACAGAAAAGTGTAC
>CM072525.1:23405991-23415991 GCA_036898135.1 Oncomelania hupensis
ATAATGATGATGATGATGATGATGATGATGTCGAAGAGGAGGAGGAGGAGTGTGATGTAGCTGAAGACGACGGCGACAAGGATGACAGATCATCGTGCCGGGTCTGTTTGTCGTATGCGACGAAAGGGTGCAATTCTAGTAATGGAAACATCGGAGAAGCGCAACTTTCATGACTGATGAAGATTGAGCAAAAGCATGAAACATGGGCTTGCGGGAGGGAAGAAGGAGGGATCGACATTTTTAAGAGTCCTGCAGCTGTTTTTTTTAAGGCCACGGCAGCCAAAATTTGAAGCTAACTGGCTCGGTTGCCGAGACAACAACCCTGGACAGGCAGAGCATCAGCCCCAAATGAGATTCATTAGTTTGGTTAATGCTTCCAAGAATGCCTGTTACCCCTCTTTTCTACCATCCAACCCGACTCCGTCCTCTCTCTCTCTCTCTCCCTCTTTCTCTCTCTCTCTCTCTCTCTTCTCTCTCTCTCTCTCTGTCTCTCTCTGTCTCTCTCTCTCTCTCTCTCTCTCTCTCTCTCTTCTCTCTCTCTCTCTCTCTGTGTCTCTCTGCAGTTTTCGACCCCCTACCACTTCCAGGCACCAATACTTTCTTTTTTCTTTCTTTCTTGGCTCTCGCCTGCATTATGGACTGACTGAACTTTCTTTCTCTTTCATTGAATCTGTAACATCGAAACATTAACAAAAGCGGCAGCAAAGTGGTAGCAGTAGGATCATCATCATCGGTAGCAGTTGTGCGTGTGTGTGTATGTGTGTGTGGATGTGTGTGTGCGGGGGAGAGAGATACTGCATTTAGCTTGCTATTATTCTATGGCAGGGGTGTTCTAATGTCGTATTATCATTTTCTTTTGCCATGTATGCACTGTGACACAACAAATTTTCCCATGTTTTTGTGGAATAAAGATTTCTTGACTTGACTTGACTTGACTTGTTTCTTCTTCTTCTTCTTCTTCTTCTTCTTCTTCTTCTTCTTCTTCTTCTCCTTCTTCTTCTTCTTCTTCTTCTTCTCCTTCTTCTTCTTCTTCTTCTTCTTCTTCTTCTTCTTCTTCTTCTTCTCCTTCTCCTTTCCTTCTTCTTCTTCTTCTTCTTCTTCTTCCTCCTCCTCCTCCTCCTTTTCCTTCTTATTTTTTTTTCATGTTTTTCTTGTCTTATTCTTTTTGTTGTTGTTATTGTTGTTGTTGTTGTTGTTGCTCTTCTTCTTCTCTATCAATCTAGTTTTGGGAGTTGCACGGGCAAATTTAAACTATGTTTTGTTTTGTGTGTCTTGTCTTGTCTATCTTCTAGAATCGTCTTGCATTGTCTGTCGTAGGTATTTGTCTGTTTATTGTCTAGAATTATTATTGTGTCTAACCTTTGTCACTGGTATGCCTCTGGTTCATCCGACCTCCTGGTTTTGTGTAACGTTCTTTGCGCTCTTCTGTTGCAGATCACAAGGCCAAAATAATGTCATCTCGAAAGTTTGAGGAGACCACGACCTTTTCAAGGTCACCACATCGACCTTGGTCGCCTTAAAGGTCCACAGGAAGGACAAATGCTACCATCATCAAGATCGTCATGATCCCAAGTGACATTGCCCCGCTGACAATGAAGTGGACGCAGTTGTGTGGGTGAAAACCTCACGTTTTTTTTTGCATGCTTTGCCAAGGTTATTTATAGCTGGATATAAAACGATCTAGTTCCACTACTTAGACTTTTCACTTCCCGTGCGGTAAAAAGTGCTAGATCGACGGAAGAAAACAACCGATCTTAGCCACTTCAATTCAGTTTCTTTTTTTTTCCCCTTCTCCTCCATCCAATTTGTCCGACATGCGTCCCTGTTCCAAGCCCAGTTCTGGCGCCGTCCCAGTATTACATCGTCATGGCTGCTGCTCCGCTATCTGTCCCGACGACGACCAGCCTACGTCACGAACAGTTTTTGACGTCAGTATTACGTCCCCACCACAGTTTACAGAATCCCACACGCGGACGTTACGTCACAGAACAAGCAGTGGCGTCAGATGGAGGTGGCGGTTTGTGATGTCAGTGTGTGTGATTTTGACGTGTCAGTATATCAGTAACGTCAGCGGGGCCGAAGCAACGGAGGAGGAAGAGGAGGATACAAACGATTTCCGATTCATCAATTACAACGGTGAGTTCCTTTTGGTGACCTTTATGTACCTGGTTCTTTCTGTCGTTCGTCTGTTTGCTCGTGATCGGTTTCTGTCTTTTCCTTTCCTTTCTTTCTTTCCTTTGTTTCTTTCTAAAAAGTTTCTTTCATTTTCCCCTATTATAAATTCTTTCTGACATTTTCTTTATTTCTGGATGTCTTTTTATAAATTTCTGTTTTTATTTCTTTTTCTTGTTTTATTTTCATAAATTAGTTGTCATTACCTTTTGTTGTGTGTTTTGTTGTTGTGTGTTTGGTTGTTTGTTGATGTTGTTGTTGATGTTGTTTTTGTGTTTGTGTTGTTGATGTTGTTGTTGATGATTTTCTGTCTACATATTTATTTCGTTCTTTTTTTTCTTTCTTTCTTTCTTTCTTTCTTTCTTTCTTTCTTTCTTTTGTTTTTTCGTTCTTACTTTCTTTCTTTTTTTTATTTTCTTTCTTTCTTTCTTCTATTTCTGCCAAATCTGTTTCTTCTTTATCTTTCTTGATGCCTTTCTATTTTCCTTGTTCGTGTGTGTTTGCCACCTTGTTCGTCCATGTGTCTTCTTGCCTGTCCTAGTTATGTCCATCTAAGATTTTCCGGCTGTTGTGTGGCCATGATTGTACGATGAAATATAATGTTGTCCGAAATGAGGCATTGAAATGTCGCTGTGTTGTTGTAACAAGAGCGAGGTTTGCTTAAAAAAATATCATTTATAGAAAGAAAAAAACGAAAGAAACAACATTTTGTTAAATAAAATAAACTTTTTTCATTTAGCCTTCATGCATACATACATAGTTAAATACATAAATAAAGAATATAAAAATCCATTTAACTTTAACACATAAATAAATAAACAAAGCAAAGAAATCAAAACTATTGAAATTAATAAATAAATAAATCGATTTAGTCTTCATTATAAATAAATAAATAAATAAATAAATAAATAAATAAATAAATAAATAAATCCGTTTAACCATGACATATACATTAATTAATAAATGAATTAATTATTCATGTAAAATTATTTTTAGACATCACAAAGGAAGATGGTCTTGAAAAAACAATTGGAAGTCTGGAAACGCCCGCTTTCCCTTACGTCTCAACAGTAACGAAATAGCCTTGTTTGTTTGTTTGTTTGTAGATTATAGTCACACGACACTTTCGCATATAGGTGACTACTGGACCGATTTATACTGACACCAGCGGGCCAGTTGTTGGTAAAGGGGAAAATAATATGATCACACGTTGACCAATCCGGGATTCGAACCAGCGACCTTTCGGTTACTAGCAAGACGCTCTTACCAACTGAGCTACCCGGCCCCACCGAAATAGCCTTCAATACCCTTTACATATTTATTTAAGAGACGCCAAGAAGGTATGTGCCATTCATTGGGTACTTCGTGTCGTCATAATGGAAAAATTTCCGTTTGATTTTTCACACTAGGTCGCATACACGCTTCATTGACCTCGCGCAGTTCCACGTGACTTCATTCGCTGATATTTCGACCGTGCAAAGCTCCAGCAGAGCGTACAAAAATGGGATAAAATGTCAAATGGTACAAAACTGGCTGAAAGCATCCATTCTTTTTTAAACTTCATTTTTCTATTAAAAACGGAATATAAAAGCTAAACTGACACAAAACTTTTATTAATGTTATTATCTGGATTTTTCAATTTCTCTCTTAAACCCTTGCGCAGAACATTGAATGAAAAGACGTCAAATGGTAAATATAAAAAAAATGTGTAAAGAATCCGGATTTGTCTGTTTTTCATTAGTCTGTTAACTGGTGCATTTTGCTCAAGACGTGTCGACAAATATAAACGTTGTCTGTTGCATTATTGAATCGTGGTGGAGACGTGTATATAACAGTTAAAGTCTTGTCTCAAGGTTTAATTGAGAGGAAATATTCTACAAAGGTTATGGAGAGCAGTTCAAATCAAGGCAAGTCAAAAACAAAACTCTGCATTACTTCCCAAAAGGAGAAGTCGCACAGCACATTGTAGGCCAGACGAAAATCTAATAACAGCACATACACAATCATCAACACAAAATTAATAAACTAAAGATTTTTTTAATTCAGCTTAATAATTTGTTTTTGTACACGTAGACCATACCATCGTCCTTGCGGACACACTCAAAACATAAAACCAAATCTCACAATTTAAAATTGAACTATAACTATACAATACAATACAATACAACAAATCTTTATTATCCCATAAGGAACTTCACAGCAATGTATGTCAGGCATATAAAACATATAATTAAAAACAGTCATGTTATAACATTTAACAAAGCTACAAAATCAATACTAAATTTATATACATTCTATAAATCTAATCACTTGCGTACTCTTACACTTAATCTTTTCCTTCAAACACCCATCCACGCACTCTGGTTCTATCACACGTATGTCAATGCCCTTTTTAGACAGTTAAAATATAATAAAAAATACATACAAACATAGTGTATATGATAGTTTACCACTCTGGACTTATAAAAAATTATTTTGTTGCAACAGTGTTAGATAAATAATCTCAGTTTAATATGAGTCTTAGTAGGTCAACAATATATAACTGTATGAAACTATGATCAACATAAGCAATAATACTGTTGACTGATTATAACAGTTGTCAAAAAATACAGGTAAAGCACGTAAATGGTATTTTAAAAGTTTGTTTACAGACATTCATATTAAACACACACATATTATACACACACTCACAAATACACACATGCACACGCACATGATTGATTGATTTATTATTGCTTTAGGTCCAGCGGACTCTTCCGAGCCAAATCAGGACCGGCACACGCACATGTCTTCATACAAACATGCACATACACTCAGCGAGATAGTTGGGAGACTCCTACATCAAGACAGTCTTGTGTTTGAGGGTCTGGCATTGGCCTCATTTAGCATTTAGCATTGATATGGCAGTAGGGATGAAGGTGTTTTTGTAGCGCTGCGTACGCATTAGTGCACAGCGGAATCTGCGATTTGATGGAAGAAGTTCAAACAGACAGGAAAGTGGGTGGGTAGGGTCTCTCTGAATTCTGACTGCCTTGCTGAGGGCTCTTTTGTGGAACAGTTGTTCCAGAGTCGCCTGCTTCTTGCCAACTATCTTGCTGCACACACTCTCTATTCCACACAACTGATTTTTGCTCTTCACATTCAATCCCTTGAACCAACAGATAAAAGAAAAGGTTAGAATAGACTCAATAAACGCATGGTAACACATTTCAATGATATGACTGGACACTTTAAAAGATCTCAGCTGATACAATATGTACATTCTTTGTCTGCATTTCTAGTAGACAACCTCGGCATTTCTGGAAAAGTTTAATTTGTGATCAACAATTGTGCCCAAGTACTTGTATTCCTCCACCCTCTCTACCACCTGTCCCTTCAGCTGGAGTGCCGCCACATCTGTTACATTTCTCTTGTAATCAATTACCATCTCTTTTGTTTTGGTCACATTTAGCTCCAAACAATTTTGATCGCACCACTGTGCGAAGGTTGATATACTTTCCTCATAATTAGCTGCTGAATCTGAAGTGTCAACAAGAGCCGTGTCATCAGAAAATTTGATGATCCTGAGATCTTCTCGGTCACTGCGACAGTCATCTGTGTAGAGTGTAAAGACAAAGGGGGAGATGACAGTGCCCTGAGGGGTCCCCGTGTTGATAGTTTTGACAGAGGAGGAGCAGGAGGAGAGAGACGAGGAGACAGCGAGAGCTGCATCAGTAGAGAAGGAGGACGGAGGGAGAGGGGGTGGGGGGCCATAGGCGGGAGACCTGACACAGACAGTTTGTGTTCTCTCAGACAGAAAGTCAGCCACCCACAGGGTGAGGTGGGGGTTCAGGTTCATCGCTTCCAGCTTCTGCACTAAGAGATGGGTCTGCACGGTATTAAAGGCAGACGAAAAGTCTACATATAAGATTCTGGCTAATGAACCACCCTGCTCTATGTGCGCCTGACAGTACTGAACAAGGGAAAGAACCGCGTCTTCCACTGCTCGGTTACTTCTGTATGCAAACTGGTGCGGGTCTAGCGCTGTGTGCGTGCCTTGCTTCAGAAGCGAGAGCACAATACGCTCTAGGCATTTCATCACAACAGACGTAAGTGCAATAGGCCTATAGTCATTGAGTGTAGTGGGTTTGGCTTTCTTGGGGACGGGGCAAATAGTGGCGGCCTTCCAGCCTCTGGGTACACTGTGGGACTGCAATGACATGTTAAATATATTACAATATACTGGTGCCAGCTCCTGGCTACAAAGCTTGATAACACGGCCACTGATGGCATCAGGCCCCTGGGCCTTGTTGACACTGATCCTGCTAAACGTTTTCTCCACCACCTCCTCCTCAATCTGTGGCACAACATGATCATGCAATTTGGTGGCAACAACATCACATGCTTCTTTTTTCTCCTGTGAAAAATCATGACAATCAAATCTACAATAGAATGTATTGAGTCTTTCAACAAAATCTTTTCTTTCTTCATCATTCATTCCATCATCTTTCTCACGCACCTCCTCTTTCCCCGCCATTGTCTTTATTCCCCTCCATGCATCCCTCACATCCCCCGAACACAGCTTCCCCTCCACTCTCTCCTTATACCTCACTTTCTCTTCTCTAATCAGTCTCTTGATCTCTTTCTGCAATGCTTTGCCTTCAACAAGTTTCTTTACTGCAAACAGTTTGTTTTTCTCTACGATTTTGCTCTTCAGTTTCTTCGTTATCCAGGGCTTATTGTTTGGATAGAGCTTGATTGTCTTCTCTGGTATAATCATGTCTTCACAAAAATGTACATAATCTGCCACAATATCAGCCGCCTCACTCACATCATTCACCCCCTCAGTCAGCACACTCCAATCAGTACACGCAAAACATCCTCTCAATCTATCCACAGACTCACTGTCCCACACCTTTATTTTCTTCTTCTGCACAGTCTCCCTTCGAAGTTTCTTTTCATAGCATGGTAACAGCAGAACAGTGTCATGATCAGAGGTCCCTAGAGGTGCCTTTTTGATGGATCTGTAGGCACTGGCTATTGTTCCATAACACTTATCTAATGTCTTGTTTTTCCTTGTAGTGCATGTCACATACTGACTGAGAGAAGGCATTGTTGTGTGTAGGTCACAGTCATTGAAATCCCCTAAGATAAAAATAGGCGCGTCACGTGTCGCACTGCGTAGCCTATCCAAGCACTCTGTGATTTCTTCTGCGGCACGTGCGCTGTTGGCGTTAGGGTGCACGTATACTACAACGTAAACAAGCTGGCCCAGTTCTCGTGGTAAGTACACAGGTCTCATTGATAAGGCAAGCATCTCTACGTCACTCGTACACACACTCTCTCTCACGATCACATTTGACTTCTTGCACCATCTTTCATTCACGTAGATGGCTACTCCTCCCCCTCTTTCCTTGTGTGTCACACCACTGTCTCTGTCCAGTCTATACGGTACCCCAAAGCCCTCTAGTTCCGTACTATAAAGCTGCGTGTCTGGGCACCACCACGTTTCAGTGAAGCACAACATACACGCATCTCTGTACTCTGATAGGAATGTGACGCTGGCGTGTAGTTCGTCAAGCGTGTAGTTGCCGAGTTTACGGCCGAAAGACCGGACGTTGGCGAGGATGATAGAGGGAAGGGGAACAGTGGCCGCCACGGCCTTCAGGCGTCGTCTGACGCCCCCCCGCCGCCCTCTCTTTCGCCTCCAGCACTTGTTGCTGCCGCCTCGGTTGATGTTGCCAGACACGGGATCGCCGCCATCGGATAGGCCTAACCCACCACCGTGTTGTTGTTGCTGCTGATGAAAAATAACATTGCTAACAAAAGGTTTACCAAACTGCAGACATGAAATTATACGTCCAAAACCTATTGCTGCCGGGCTATGCAACAAAATTTCAACGTAAATTGTAAGAAACAGTCCAAATGTTTGTGTTTTTTAAAATTTCCTTTATTGCTCGTTCGTAAGGATGTAGAGACCGACTCGTCCGGAAGACGAGCTAGACAAGTACGGACTTTTCTTTCTTTCAAAGGGAGTATTTCAAACTAAAAAAGGGTGTCCCCGTAACTTTTTGGTCATTGGGGAGAGCCAGGACCCGTGCATCACCTTCCAGAGCGCCATTGTCCATCTTAACTCTGAACCTCCAGACCAATCATACTGGACTGCTATGATGGACAATGAAAAATGGTCAATTACGGGAATCGAACGTGGATCATCGGCGTGCCAGGCATTCTAGATGTACTTTCCCAAGCATCCAATCATTCTAATTCAGGAAGACAGGTTTTAAGAAGAGAAGAATTTTTTTTTGCCAGACCCTGGCCCTAAACTTTTTTTGGGATCGTCTGAATTTTTTTAAAGCCAAAACTAATCGCACCCAAGGTGGAAAAGATGTCGAAAAAAAGGTCTACCTACCGACTCTATTTTTTCCATATATTACCGTAAACGTACATATTTTTTGGGCCTAAAATTTACGTACCAGATTAAAAGATTTTCTATGCATGTATTTATTTTGCTTAAACGCTTCATCAGGAGCCACAAAGCCAATGTATTGTTTTTTTGTGTACGATTAGTGAAATGGGAATTGGAAAACAATTTTTTTAAGCATTCCCTGTCTTGGCGTACCCAAAACTTGTATTTGTAAAGATCATAATGTTACAATGCCAGTTCGCTTTCTTATTGCTAATTTCTGTTCCACTAAAAAGATTTTGGGTAAATAAAAAAAATTTCCAACATTTTAACAATAATTAGTAGGGTAGGGATCGTTTTAGAATGCTGATTCGCTTTCGTATTTATATCGCATGTATTTCCACTAACAGGAGTTTGGGTAACTTACAAATATCATGCGTGTTTGACGGGTCGTTCCTATGCATTCGGACTTTTGTGTTGTCAAGACGGGTTGCTCTTTCTATAAAATAAAACAGCTGACACGGAGCAGCGAGAGAGGACAAAACGCAGATTCTTAACAGCAGACGTGCCTGACTCGCGAAAAAGAAGATTACATTAATTTATAAAGGTAATTGGAGACGGTTGACTCCTTTTAACTCACCACCACCACACGCCTCCCCAAACACACACTCTTCCCACCCACTCCCGACCCCCAGACACAGCCTCCCAAACAGCAGCCCATCAGTACCAATACCCAACTCCGTTCTCCCGTTCATGGATTGGATTGTGTTGGGGACTATAATCTACCTATCCAATCCAATCCATGAACGGGAGAACGGAGTTGGGTATTGGTACTGATGGGCTGCTGTTTGGGAGGCTGTGTCTGGGGGTCGGGAGTGGGTGGGAAGAGTGTGTGTTTGGGGAGGCGTGTGGTGGTGAGTTAAAAGGAGTCAACCGTCTCCAATTACATTTTGCAAGCTTTTATACTAGCTGGGCTGTCGGGCAAAATGATTCTTATTCTGTAAAGATGCTTTGATTTGATGTCTGGCAAAATGATACTGTCAAGCGCAGAAAATCTGTTCCGTCTGTGCTTGGCAAAAGCAATCTATGGTATTTTACAGTTACAAAGCCATAGGGGACTAAGAATGGGAGAGAAAGAGGGGGGAAGGAGAAAGAAATAGAGAGGGAGACAGAGAGAGAGAGAGGTTTTAAACTTTTTAAACGACTTTTATGTTTTTAATATTTTTAAGAAATAAAAATGAACAATTTTATTTAACAAGGGTAACAGATTAAGCACTGGGTTTGCTTTTTTACATCTTGCCTTTGGGCCTTAGGCTATATCAATACCAATTAGTATAACCAAATAACTTTCTAACAATAACATCATATTATATATAATTCACACTTTTCTGCTATCCTATGCACCAACGGGAATCCCCTCAATGAAACATACTTCCGGTTTTT
>CM072525.1:23420991-23423491 GCA_036898135.1 Oncomelania hupensis
GTATTAGATCGCTTAAAAACTACCAGTACCTCTCAGATCGCTTTTATCAAAGCGGTGGATTTTTCTTCCATTTTTTATATTCTAGATTTCCTTGTGAGAGCACGTACGGGCGCGCGCGTGTGTGTGTGTGTGGGTGTGTGTATATGTGTGTGTGCGCTCGTAACTCATAACACTGTATTCCCAAGTTCTCTCGGGACTGGTTTTTTCCCCCACTCTACTTGACATTGTCTTAAATCTCTCCCAGTGAGGACTGGACCTCTTTAAGGGCATATGATCTGCATAGGGTGACCTTGTTTATTATGACTGCCCTGTTTGTTCAGGAAAGTGGCTCTATAGCAGAAGCTGTATTCTTCTCACGTTGTTCACACAAGCAGTTAATAGCTTCAATAATATGATACCCCTTTGCTGCCGCCGATTAAAAAATTGCAAAGCATTTGGGCTATGAAGGCATAGTCTAGGTCTACGAATCACCGAGAGTTTTTTTTGGGGTTATTTTTTTGTAAGCTTTTGGGGTAAATGATTTATAAAGGAGGTGAGGGCGGTTGGAGGAGTGTCGAAGGGGTTGGAGAGAGAGGAAGGAGGAAAGAGTGGGGGGGAGAGAGAGGGAGAAAGAGAGGAGGGGAGAGAGGAAGAGAGAGAGGGAGAAAGACGGGAGAGAGAGAGGGTGATAGAAAGATCAAGAGAGAGAAAGTGAGAGAGAGAGAGAGCAGGAGGGGGAGAAGACGAAGAAGGAGAGAGAGAGAGAGACAGACAGATAGAGAGAGCGAGAGAGAGACAGAGAGAGAGAGAGAGACGAGAAAAAGTCGAAGAAAAAGAAGAAGAAAGATTAAAAACAAGAAGAAGGAGAAGAAGAAGAAGAAGAAGAACAAGACATAAATATTGAAGTTTAAGCTCTATTGCACCCGCTTTTGGATATATGCATGACAGACGTGGGCTAACCATGCTAGCAAACAAAGGGCACTGACCTAAATTAACACTGAACCACCAGAGCAACCGTACTGCTAACATGGATAATTAAAAATGGTAATTAACGGGAATCGAACCATTGTGTGCCAGACAAACGCTCTTCCACTAAGCAGCGGCGGTGGGAAGAAGAAGAAATAATAGCAGCAGCAGCAGTAGTAGTAGTAGGAGTAGTAGTAGTAGTAGTAGTAGTAGTAGTAGTAGTAGTAGTAGTAGTAGTAGTAGTAGTAGTAGTAGTATCACATTGGGTCAATCTGAAAGAAACAAAATAGGGGGAGAAGGGGGGGGGGGAACTCTAGGTCTGGAAAATTGTTCTTCTTCATAATTAACTGGAGGTGGGAAGACTAATGTAATAAGATCTCCGTTTCGTCATTACGAAAATTAGGACGTCAGTTATGGTGTCACAATCCTGCGAAATGGATTTTCGAGGTGCCAAAAAAACCTGTGCATTAATCAACAACATGCCTTGTTCATTCATTACGCCAGGCCATGCTGTGCGAATCCTGAGCAATAAATAATGTGAAAGGATGACCTATAATAGCTCTTTTTTGGACTTCGGAGAACATTAATTTTGTTTCTGATGGTTGGGGAAAAAACAATCCTGGTTTCCTTCTCAGCAAAAGCGATGCAGCCGTAGGACGCCCGCGCCACCCCTGCAGCTGCTACTCAAAGTATAAACCTACGTAGCAAGACAGTCGCCGTTGTTTGCGTTAGTTTCTCAACTCATCTCTGTAGGTATTTGAAAAAAATTTATTAATTAATAAATCATCAAAAAGGTATAGACTAGATAATTATTCAACTTAGCTCTAGTAAGCCATCCCCCACCTCTTCTCCTCTTCCACCCCTCCCCTCCTCTCCCTCTCTCCCTTTCTCTCTCTTTTCTCTCTTTTTCTCTCTCGATTCATGAATATACAACAGCCTGATCGATTATGTAGTGCAAACGAAACTATTACTCATGGTTTTCCAATGTGGATTTGTCTACATTATCATCCAGTGCGGGAAGATGCGAATCTTTTTCACTCATCCGTAATGATATCAGCGGAGAACTGATGTGTCCGTATTAAAGAGGTTGGTTGTCCAGGGGCGGATTTTTGGGGGTGTGCACTTGTGCACGTGCACAACCCCCCAGCGGTCAAAAAAAAAGGGTGGAGAAAAGGAGAAGAAAGAAGAGAAAAAAACTATACTAATTCTCACTCACCACACAGTTTCATTTAACTCCAAATTAGTTTTTTTATTATTTTTATTTTATTTTATTTTATTTATTCATCAGATTTAGATCTACAGGTATTTCGTGTACATGCATCAAGTCAGTTTTGAATAAAACTGATGTGAGTGGCTGGTTCGCACTCCCTGGTCTTAAGGTTGTGACTCTTAATGATGAATAATATTAAACAAAACCCTCATCCGTAATTATAATTATGCGATCAGCGGAGGACTGATGTCGTTCTTTATTCTTATTAAGGAGTCTGATCGCCGCAATTTCACTCTCTCTGTCTTACTCTGTCTCTGTCTGTCTCTCTCTATCTCTTTTTCCCCC
>CM072525.1:23425991-23503491 GCA_036898135.1 Oncomelania hupensis
AACAACAATCCTTATTCGCTCATGGATGACTTCACTTTGGCTTCAGTACTAAAATTTTATGTATTACACCATCGTAAAGGCAGGTATTGTTTGTTGAACGCGCGAAGACTTTTAATTTCACATATCGTACACATTGTGTTATTGGCTCTCAAGAGGTTTTGATTGGCATAATTCGTGCCTTGCCATCGCTATGGGACCGTTGAATTCAATAGCATTTGGGTCCTTATTAGGTCTCTTGTTGTACCATTACGTTACAATGAAATAGTTGCCTTCAGTTCGATGGTAGTTATATATCATGTACACAGTTTATGATTCACCCTCTTGTTCACGGGTTGTGACTTTGTAGCGTTTGATGTAGCTTTTTGTAGTGCTTGAATACAGAATCCTTTATTGTCTTTATAAACATTTACAAGGAGAATTGTGTGCAGAATTAATGTACGTTTTGTGGTGTTTGAATAACTTTTTGTAGGTTTGTGGTCGTTTTGTATTGTTTGTGGTAGTTTTGTAGTGTTTATGGTAGCGTTTGAATGATGTAGTTTTGTGGTGTTTTTTTAAAAAGATTTGCAGTGGTTGTTTTATTTTAGTTTTCTAGCTTTGGTTTACATTTGGGAGAGTTTGATATAATACGGGGAGGTGTTGGTTTTGTTTTGGTTTTGTGGTAGATTTAGGAGTGTTGCAGTTTTGTTGCATTTGAAGACGTTTTGTAGGTTAGCGGTAGGGTTGTGGACACTTGGACAATGTAGTTTTGTAGGTTTGATGTCATTTTGTAGTGTGGTAGATTTTGGAGTGTTTGAATGATGTAGGTTTGTAGTGTTTGTTGTACATTTGGAGAGCTTTGTGATAGATCTGGAGTGTTTGTTGTAGATTTGGGAGTGTTTGTTGTAGTTTGGGAGTTTGGGGAGTGCTTGCTGTGTCTATAAAGGCGATGACTATAGTTGAGGATATAGTATACGTCCACCGCAGATGTGTTACTTGATGTGCCTATAATAGCGTAGTAATCCGCATTTAAAAAAAAAACATTACACAACGTAGTAACTACTTTAAGCAGAACTGTCGACGATGTAGCCCTTCCAAAAACATACACGAGGAAGTGAAATGCTTAGAGAGTGGACCAAGCATTGTAGAAGCACAGTAGTACATCTTTTTGCTCTTTGATCTCAATCATTCAGGAATCGTACTATATAAAATATTATATTATTATTGTTGTTGTTGTTGTTGTTGTTGTTGTTGTTGTTGTTGTTGTTGTTGTTGTTATTATTATTATTATTATTATTATTATTATTATTATCATCCTCATCATCATCGTCGTCGTTATCATCATCGTCATCATCATCATCATCATTATTATCATCATCATCATTAAATTTGTGAGATTTTGGAGAGAACACATACGAGCAGTAATATTTGTTCCTGTTTCGATAATGTGGAATAGTCTATCACTTGCAGAGTTTTGAATTTTCGAAAACACTACTGAACTTCTTTTTTAATTTTTTTTTTACCTCTATCAGATGTACTATTGTACTTGAAGGAAGGCGTTGAACACTAGCCTTTGTGAAGGAGAAAAACAGCTGTCCTTTTGGTGTCAGAAATGGGACCATGGCATGTTTGACCACGGGATTTGCAGGGTTTTGTTTTCGTCGGCCTATCTGTTGTCTTTCTGAGAAAGGCTGAAGGTGTAGAGAAAGAGGAGAGGAAGGGGAGAACAGGAGGGAGGGAATGGAGGGAGAGAGAAGGGGTAGAGAGGGGAGGGAGTAAGAGAGAGATAGAGAGAGAAGTGGGAGAGGGAGAGAGAAGAGGGAGAAAGAGAGAGAGAAAAAATTTTTTATTGAAAAAAGGCCATTTCAACGTATAAAATAACAACCGAAGGTGAACGAAATAACGACATCGACAGGTGATCGATCAAATTCAAGAACGAAAGTAAAAACAAAGACGGATCACGTGACAACAGAATCGTGCAAATAAACGATTCAAAGGGACATCAATAATAACATTTACATTACCGTATACAATGACTACAAAATAACAGTGCTATTACTACATAATGCACCCCTACCTCCCAATTCCCACACACAATGTTATTTTCTCTTTTACGCCACATATGAAGGCAATATTTCAAACACTTAAAAATGTACAAGAAGCCAACAACAAAATGAACTAAATCTCATACATACACTCTCGCATGGAGCACACATAAGCAAACGGGCACGCACACACACACACACACACACACACCCACGCACACACATACTGATATATACCATTTATGCCCAGGTCCGAGAGTAGCCTACATAACATTTAATAACACCAACAATAACGCGACATGCGCATAAACAAATCAGAAAATTGTAGGGAACATTGTAATGCTAGAAAACAGAAAACACAAGTTTATCTATCTGGCTGAAAGTAAATGTTTACATAGAGACACACACACAAAGACATAGACCTCGGAGGAGAACAACAAAAAATGATAATAAGCGTGAAATGCGTGATACAATCGAGGCAAACCCACATACAGCTACAAACCGCAAACAGAAATCGGCCCTATAGTATATTTAACAAGATCGCAAGTTATTTCAATGTGCTTCCACACACACACACATATAGCCGAAACATAGACATTTCCAAAAGCGGTAATTTTCTTAGCGATGTTGAGACTGGGTGTTATCGCAACAAAGCCAAAGAAAACCTCCAATGATAAGCCACGATCTAACTATCTGCAAGAAAAGAAAGTATTAAAATCGGGTCGGATATTTTTTTTTATAGATACAAAACGTGCGAAACGTGTTTAGAAAATGGTTGGATCTCAATGACTTTGGCCTTGACTTTAGAGAAAGTATAAATACAAATGATCTAACGTGCTTAGCAGTAGATAACTATACAGATGAATTTCGGTTTAGTTAGTCTTAAAGCAAACAAAGTGTGTTTTTAACCCAAAAAAGTTACATTTCGGAGCGAGTGACTGAATGATGTTGTTGTTTGATTTTAATGTCTTTTTCACCGAGATGATAAGACCCCCCAAAAACAAAAAAAGAAAAGAATTGTAGTTTAACATCAAGTTATCATAGATACTGATCAATTGGAGAACCAACAAACATTTTCGCTATACTAATGCAAACATCAAAACTAATATTGTCCAAAGCTGACATATTGTTAGGTAGACTATCACGCAATAGATTGCATTGAAATAAAAATTGAAATATATGACAGATTGAAATAAAACATGTGACTGAACGACGTAAAATAACAACAGAACCGGTGTCGAGGGGGCATGTTTGGTAATTAAAAAGGCAACCTTAGCGACACGAGCCCTAAGCCTCCAAGCTTTGATGTGGAGGGGAGAAGAATGACTTTACACAATCAACGGCTTAAGGGCGATAATCCTATAGGATTATATCGGTTGCGTCCCTTTAAAGAATAGGGGTTCCTTTTTTGCCTTTTGATGTTGTTTGCTTCCCGCCCACATCACACCTTGTTGTTCTTCCCCTTTCCTCCTTCTTCTTCTACTTTTTCCTCCTCCTACTCCTCTTTCTTCTTCTTCTTCTTCTTCTTCTTCTTCTTCTTCTTCTTCTTCTTCTTCTTCTTCTTCTTCTTCTTCTCCTCCTTCTTCTTCTACTTTGCTTTTTCTAAAACCACGCTTTTCTTTCTTTCTTTCTTTCTTTCTTTCTTTCTTTCTTTCTTTCTTTCTTTCTTTCTTTCTTTCTTTCTTTCTTTCTTCTTCTTCTTCTTCTTCTTCTTCTTCTTCTTCTTTTTCATCCTCGTCGTCTTTGGACGAATGAATGAACACCGAAGTGTAACGTCTACACCCTTCGTTGGATGTAGGGCCAACGGGGATAACCATAGCAGGAAAGAGGGGGTAAAGCAACACTGAACCAACAGAGCAATCATGCTGTTAATGGGCATGGAAAATGGTCACTTCTATCTTGCTCATAGTTGGACGAAATTACGTGACTTAAGTAAGAGACATGTCAGGACGCAGAGGGTTTTCTTCGGATACTCCGGTTTCCTAATTTCCTTCAATAATGGTATTGGATGTAGTCAATCTACTTTCAAAACTAAAAATGGATTTCTCATCTGTTTTGTGAAATAACGATATCATCAGATCGCCGCGCTTTGAGTTTGATGGAGCAAGAAGCGCGTGGTAGCATTCTCCATTAGTAGTAGTAGTAGTAGTAGTAGTAGTAGTAGTAGTAGTAGTAGTAATAGTAGTAGTAGTAGTAGTAGTAGTAGTAGTAGTAGTAGTAGTAGTAGTAGTTGTTGTAGTCCCTTCTCCTTCTCTTCCGACATCTTTTCTGCTTTCTCCTTTGATTACAAGTAAATATGGACATTGATACACCGTGCATCTTAATGAACCAGTTCTGGTTGTCTTTGTTAGATAATATATATAACTCTTGGGTGTAACCGATTCGCAGATCTTTACATATATATTAAAAAGGCATGTATAGATTAATGTCCTTATACATAACTTCCGTGTTCACGTCACCAGCTCTAAAATGGAGGTTTAGGGGTGGCAGAGGAGAGGGGGAGGAGAGAGAGCGAGAGGTAAAATTACAGTTCAACTAGTAATTTTATCTACTTTGGATGGCAGTTATTTCCGTGGGAAGAAAAATAACGACTTTCAACTGTGAACAATGTGGCGTCATTGACAGAGAAACATACATCATTTCCTACATGAACAAGAAAACTGTGTAAGAGTAAGAGTATAAACTGCCACGTAGGATACAATTAATAGTCCCTTGACTATATGGGTGTAATGGGAAACCTGCTCCTTGGGCTGAATGGGCCTCTAGATCTAAATCTCTGGACATTGGTGTATGTAAATGAAGGTTCTCCCGCATGGTCAGCCATATCCCTGGAGTCATATTTTATAGCTAAACGTCCTTCCATCCCTTCAATAGTAATAGATGATATCATTCGTGATATGGTCGAGGGTATGGGGGTGAATTTCATGAGATTTTATCTAAATGTAGGTGAATGTTGTAGAATGAGTAGAATAGTAGAATGCGTTTCTATAGCCCCCTCAATCTACATGTAATTATTATGGCTTTACACTTCTCTGGGCTATAGCTTGTTAGACTAGATCTTCACTGTGCCCAAAGCATCACCTCATGACATGGATGGGTGGTAAATACCATTGGAGATGAGATTGGATCACAGGCGCTCGTTTCTAGATGCGATAGTCTCCTCCGAGACCTTTGATATAAAAGTACTGAAATGGACGCGTTCTAAATAGACAACCCTGTCGTATCCAGAAACGAGCGCCCGTGGATTGGATGCACTTTACGTAGACGAATTGGGACCTTTTTTCTATATGCATGTATCTGTAACGCACCACATTGACAGCACCTACAATGCACCCTAAGCCTGTCTATATAACATCGAGTACTGTGCTGTGGAAATAGGCCTTGGACGGGATGGCATATCATATGTGTGTGGGGGGGGATTGGAGGGGGGGAGTGCGTGCGCTCAAGTATCTGACTTCTTTTTTTGCATTATTTCATAACACCATTTTGTAACATTATTGTGTCATAATGACATTTTAAATGCCCATATAAAAGTATGTATGCCCTATCTTGCTAGTTAGTATTTATTGTTTTGTGCAAGGAGAAGGGACCACCAGTCGAGGTAACAGATAAACAGATACACATTAAAACTTTATATCAAACAACACACACAAGACAACAACACAAATATGATGCACACAAATGAATGTTATAGTCCGATTAATAGCACTGTTAAGTAGTCCAACTTCGTGTTCATGTTCAGGTGGGCCCGTTAGGCTAGGCTGGTAGCACGCTGATCTCCAATGCCCAAGGTTTTGCTTGTGCCGAACGAGCGAACGTGGGTTCGATTCTCGCAGAGTACGAAATCGATTATTTAATGTAGGTTTGTGAGGCTTACAACATCACTGAGAGTATAAACCGAGGTCTGGTCTAAGTATCTGTACGCATTCCACCGCACGGTCTGTAATAAAAGGTCCTGACGCACATGTCCTAGACGGGTGTGTGGAAGAAACACCAATAAACCCAGCATGCACTAGGTCCTGCCTCTCCTCCACCATTCCTCCTTCCTCCCCTCTCCCGCTACTCTGCCTCTCTCTCTCTCTGCCTTCGTCTCTGTGGCTGTCTGTCTCTCTATCTTCTTTTCTCTCTTTCTGTCTGTCTGAGTCTCTGTCTCTCTCACGTTTTCTCTTTCTCGCGCTCTCTCTCTCTCTCCTCTCTCTCACTCTCTCTCTATTTCTGTCTCTGTCTGTCTCTCTCCTCTTCTCTTCTCTTTCTTTCTCTCGCCCCTCTCTCTCTCTCTCTCTCTCTCTCTGTGCTTACCAAATGAGAGAAGGATGGTGAAGGGGAGGAGGTGGGCAAAATTAGGCTTTATTATCACATTTCGTAAAGGCTTTACATAAAACTGTCAAGACGCTATGTATATATCTTATCGGTATTGAAATAAAATGGTGCCCCCTTTTCATTCGTTGACATTTAAAATGCCCATATAAAAGTATGTATACCCTATCTTGCTAGTTAGTATTTATTGTTTTGGGCAATGAGAAGGGACCACCATGTACGACAGGAACATAGGAACGATAATTCGAGGTAACAGATATAATTAAATACACGTTAAAACTTCATATCAAACCGTATGCATGTTTACATACACACACACACACACACACACACACACACATACACACACACACATACATACACACAGGCGCGCGCGCGCGCACTCACCCACACACGCACAATGTGAGTAATAATAATAATATTGGATGCAATACTCGCCTTATCCCTAAATCAGACTCAGCGCGACGATCTGTAACCATCATACACGCTCACAGGTTACACACACTCTGCATATACACAACAAACGCATCTCTTTCACTCAAACAAATGGTGTAAAGGCAGGGAGATCGCTATTAGAAGACGGAAAGGAAATCGAAGTTTTATGACTGCATCCAGTAGTACCATTATTGAAGGGAGGAAGGAAACCGGAATATCCGGGAAAAAAACCCTCGGTGACCTCAATAGTCTCGTACCTAAGTCACATCGTTCGCCATTATTTTGCGGGAATCGACCCCGCGACCTTCGGGATAGGAAACCGGCGAATATACCACTGCGCTACGAGGCCACCCCGGTAGGGAAGGGGTCTGGGGCGGAACATTGACAAGGGCGTTAGAGTGTTTTCGGATTTGGATTCTGAGGTTTGGATCATCCTACATTTCATACATTTAGGTGACTTTTTCATACATCCGTGCAGGTGTAACTTCTTTTCCTATCATTTCCTATCCCGTAACTCGGAGGTCGTTGGGGCTCCACAGGTGATCGTGTAACTAGCGTACTTCTTGGATCGTTTTCTCTTTTTTTTTTTAGAGAAAGCATTGCGGCCGCAAATATTAACATTAAACAATATATATAACCGACGTTCTTTGTTCTTATATATAAACTTTGAAACTATGAAGTTCAGAAAATTAATTTAAATCAACTGTAGGCAGTCATTGTTGTTTCAACGTTTAACATTAGGTCGTTGTCTTATTGTAGTTACTCACGAATGTGTCGAGCGGTCGAAGTATCCTCAATATAGACCGGTCAGAGTATCCACAGTATAGACCGGACCGGTGGAGTATCCACAGTATAAATCCGTTCGGAGTATCCATAGTATCATGAAGAAGAAGAAGAAGAAGAAGAAGAAGAAGAAGAAGAAGAAGAAGAAGAAGAAGAAGAACAAGAAGAAGAAGAACAAGAACAAGAAGAACAAGAACAAGAAGAACAAGAACAAGAAGAACAAGAACAAGAAGAAGAACAAGAAGAACAAGAAGAAGAATAACAAGAAGAACAAGAAGAACAAGAACAAGAAGAACAAGAACAAGAAGAACAAGAACACAACAACAACAAAACAAAGAAGAAGAAGAACAGTAAAATCACGCAAAACCGCTTTGGCCGTATTTTTAGGTTTATTTTACCACAGTGTTGCTTGCTAACGATTGTGTACAACTTCAAACACACACTTAGCACACTCTCTTGGCGTTATTTGCTTTATTTCTATTCCTACCAAGGGATAAATAGCGCATTTGGTGGAGCGCTGTGACCCCGTGTTTCAAATGTTCTCGCTTTCGATTCAATTTGCTTCCATCATCGAAATATCTAGCTGTGAATTCTGCTTCAATTAGCCTGGTAGTTTCAAGTCAAATCAAGTCAACACTTCTTTATTCCAATTTAAAAAGTTTGTCCTAGAATGTGGAAGAAGGTGTCGATATGTGGATCCGCTGCAGTTCTTTTCTTTGCTCAGCGTAGTGGCGCTGCACTGCGGAAGCTGGGCTTTCTCGCTGAAACCGTGACCCCAACTAAACTTCATCCGCATGAGTAAAAACAATTTTGTTCAGAAACAAAAGTTTTTGTTTCCTTTGGAAGCAAGCAGACGTACATAAAACGAAACAGAAAAAATAAATTAACATACACCTTTTCAATTTTATTGAAGCTAGCAGTCGCTTGTCATCTGACGAACACCAGCTGCCCAAAGAGCTAGCCCGAAGCTCAGCCCAAGGAGATAGCCCGAAGCTCAACCCAATTAAGACGCCAACTTGCATATTTCATCCTTTCGCACTGTCTGACGCAGGGAACCACTGAGTCAGGCTGATTTTAAAATGGAAGGCCGTTGAAAATGTTAACACGAAACCTTTGGTTTGTTAATTTGAAAATTGTCAGCTGCATGGTAGTATTTCTATCAGCTTGGCATTTGTTTGTTAGTTCTTTCCCTTGGCTGCCAATTTGTCTGGAACTTCAACAAAGGGACCTGGAGAGAAGCGAAGAGCGGGAGGGAGGAGGACGAGAGAGAGAGAGAGAGAGAGAGAGAGAGAGAGAGAGAGAGAGAGAGAGAGAGAGAGAGAGAGAGAGAGAGAGAGAGAACGTGTTCTTCAAACAGCGGGCAAACAACTGGTAAAATTAATTGCAAGCTCGGACAACTTGGAATTCAATTAAGCGATGACACAAGCAAACAAGCAATCGGGATTTACCTCGTTTTTCATTCTGGTTCGTTTTAAAATTTTGGCGAATCAGATTTTGGGTGAGAGAGATTTGTTTAAAGGAAAATGTACAACTTCTCCGATTTTGACAGAAACGTGCTAGATCTATCGTATATATCGTAAATTGTTTTCAAAGGACCAGAAGTGTCATATGAAATTCTTCCACAGCAAAAATACTTCACACTAACAGATGAAATTAATAACATAGCATCCATATTGATAATAATAATAATAATAATAATAATTATTATTATTATTATTATTATTATTATTATTATTATTATTATTATTATTATTATTATTATTATTATTACTAAAGGCCAAACAAGTAGAATACAATGTTTCAAATTTTCGCCTTCATAAAAAAAGTAACATCAACAACCTCAAAAACAACATCAACAACAACAATAACAACATCAACAGCAACAATAATAACAACAACAACATCAAAATAACAATAACAACAACATTAGCAACAACAGGCTTCCTCAGTGTAAACGTTACATCGTTCTCCTTTCGTTTAATGTGATACATTTTCACTTGAAAGACGTACAACCGTTTGTTCGATGGGTTTCCTCCTCAAAGATGTCGTAATACAACAACAAACTAACAAACAAACAACTTCTCCATGTATGAAAAACACTCCATAACACTACTTCATACGTAAAACAAATTATTAAGATTGTACACGCTACACCACTTAACATGAAAACGGCATCTGCAGCACTTGTTTTATGGGCATTCATTTGTCACTCAAACATGAACAAGGCCATACTTATATCCGCTGCTATACATGACTGTAACGTATATAGGCGGTATAGTATTGGTTTCAGTTGTTTATTTGTGTACAATAGTTACAGTCACTAAGAGTTGTAGCTTAATTTCCCCCTCTGAGTGGTATCAAATACTTTCAATCTGGGACACTACTTTCATGGAAAGCAATAGCATTTAATATGGAATTACACCGAGGTAAACTCTTATTTCACAAATGACGATATTTCATACTACTGTATACCGGTTTAATAGGGTTCATACTGCTTTCTAAGAATATAGGTATGCATACTGGGTCCTCATTTATTTTATGTGTTGTCCAAATGTTGACCTTTGCCTGTAGAGAACCCTCGGTGACCTGAGCGGTCTCGTACACATTAAGTCACTTAATGCGCCCCTATAAGGAATCGAACCCGCGACCTTTGGCTGAGGAAACCGGCGACCATAACCCACTGCGTCATGTTGTAAGCATGTGTTTGTGAGCAAGTCAGCCTGTGACCTTATGAGGGTGAGTGTGTCAGCAGGATGGAGTATAGCCGTATGGTTAGAAGGTTATTAATTGTTTGGGTGTAACCTCTGCCTCGAAACCCTCGTGCTGGGAAGAGGACAGTTCGGAGATTAACGGTACATGTTCACAGCACATAGACCCATGCACTTTGATTTTAAGTCCTTAAAGCCGGAATAAAGGTGTGGTATTGTACAGTCGTACCTCGGTAATTCAGGAGACCTCTAAGGAGAAAGTTTACAATACCTGCAATATAAAACGATACAATGCAATATGTTACAACACACCACCCTACACTCCAATACATTACAATGCAATACAATACAATACAATACGATACAATACGATACGATACGACACAATACGATACAATACGATACAATATGATACAATACAATAGTGCAAGCAATACAATGTATTGTGCAATGCAAATGCAAAAAATACAAAACAGTAATATATACAATACTATACAAAATACAGTACACAGTACAGTACAATGCAATACTAATAGTAATGAATGCAATACGATACAAATGCATTAGAATACAAAAAAGTAATAAGTGTCATACAATGTATAATATAATACAATGCATATTATTGTAAGGCAATACAGTACGATACGCTACAATACAATACAATACAATACAGAACGATACCATACAATACAATACAGAACGATACCATACAATAGAAAACGATACAATACAGTATAGTACGATACGATACCGTACGATACCGTACAATACAATTAACAATGCTCTGCTGTCTGCGATTTAAAAACACTTTTAAAAAAAAAAGAAAAATTTCGTATTATTCTACAGTGTCCTATACTTCCACAGCGTGCTGTGGGGAACGTTATCTGACCATCGATCAGAGACTTCATATTGCCTGCAATATTTTGCTGACGCTCTGTCAACCGTTTGTACCCTAAAGAACAACACATTCATTCCCGTCGTCCCGTTCAAAAGGGCAGGTAAATAACGTCCTTATATTAAATTAAATTAATGAGGTTATTATCTGCCCTTCTGGATATTTTATTTTTATTTTTTTTATAGTTTTTGTGGCGTGCCGTTCAGGCGACTTAAAGAAGGGAATGGGAGCAGGAGGCATTAGAATACCATCCGAAGAGTCGTTCATTATAGAAAAAAAAGTCGACGCAGAAAAAATACATTTGTCCCAAACAGTTATTCACTGATATGAACCGGCAGTCCACTGGCCTAATACAAACGCGCAAACATACTGCTTAGCTGAGACCAGCTGATGCTTACGTTCGCCTTATCACTTGTGAAAGTATTTCGGCGAGTCTGAGAGAGAGAGAGAGAGAGAGAGAGAGAGAGAGAGAGAGAGAGAGAGAGACAGAGAGAGAAAGAGAGAGAGAGAGAGAGAGAGAGAGGGAGGGAGGTATATGCATATGTATGTATATGTTTTTTATTTATTTAATAGTTATTAAATAGCGCTTTTCCAGCTCAAGAACTGCTCAAGGCGCTTGTCGATACATACTGTGTTGTACTTCCTTGACCGTATTGTTGAGGGTGCTTGTGGTCGTTCTGTAACATCGGATATTTGTAATGACTGTCAAAACTCCCAAAAGGCAGATTTGGATGGCCCAGTTGCATGCCACTTGCAACCTTTGAACTTTTTGGCCTGTAGCCATGTTGCCGCTGCAGCATAATAAAGATATCTGTTACAGTGATTATAAACCATGAGAACAAAATACAATCTTCCGTGCACCATCGCCGCCATTGTTTAAGTCGTTTAAAAAAAAAACAACTCCCTCTCATCAACTTACGGTAGCTGCATTACTAGCAAACGGATGTATGTCTTAGTGTTCTTTCATGAAAAAAGAAGAAGAAGAACTTTCATGCACCATCGCCATTATAGTCTAACATCGTAAATGTCATTTTATTTTCATTACTAACAAAAAAGATGTCCTTTTTTAATTGATCGCCCATAAAAGAAAAACAATTCCCCTTCGTGTACTACTACTACTGCTGCTGCTGCTGCTGCTGCTACTATCACTGCAGCCGACATGATCATCAACAGTAGCAGACGTCGTCCCACCACCACCACCACGAATAGCATCAACATCGACGGCTGCAGCACCATCAGCGGACTACACTAGGTTGAAGTCACGAACATGAACAATGCAGATATAGATATCCCCAACCGTCGCTATTATCTTATTAACATCGTCACGCTCGATACATTCCTACTACCATCTGTTTCATCATCAGCATCGACATGCTATTTATTTGCAGACTACCACCATCCCACCACTATCTTCTTCTTCTTCTTCTTCTTCTTCTTCTTCCTCCTCCACGACCATTACTATTTCTCCTTTTACTTCTTTTTGATTTTCTTCTCTTCTGTCTTCTTCCTCTTTTATTTCTCCTCTGCCTCATCCTCTTCTTTCTCCTATCTCTCTTCTACTTTGGTCGATATCCACCTCCTCTCCCTCCTCCTCCTCATGCTCCTTATCCTCCTCCCCTTCATCATCATCATCATCATCATCATCAATGCTTCTTTTGGACGTGTCTTTGTGAGCTTAATCAGCAACCCGGGATGTTCTTACCAGTTTGCTCCATTTAAAAAAAAGTAATTGTTTCCATTTTGCACGCTCGAGTCTGAAGTATGTCTGTCAAGACCTCTCATTTTTCGGAGGTAATCGCGCCAAGTGCACGCCCAGCCAGAAACGATGCTGGATATCTTCCACTCTCCTGCTCCTCCCTCTCCCCTCATCACTCCCTTCCTCTCTCTCACCTTTAATTTACACACACACATACACGCACGCACACACAACCACACACACGCAGTTTCTTTCACACATACACTGACGTATACACACACACGCACACAATTTTAAAGACTTACATTATACGTTTTATCAAAGGTATATTTTAATAAACGAATAACTGGTTTAATAAATAAATAAATAAGAAAAGAGATTACTCTTATATAGGTCACTTACAAGCTCAGAGAGCTTCTCAAAGCGCTGGCCACTACTATCCAACAATTACAAAATAGTTCGCTGAAGTCAGGATTCGAACCCACGTCGCCCGAGACGCGCGTACACAAGTCGAGCGCTCTGACGACTGAACAAACAAACAAATTAATAACTAACCAACTAACTAATGCATTGCAGCTTTCACTCACCGAGACAAGTGTATAGTGTGTATCAAGAACGATAACCGCAGGCTAATAACCTCTCAAGGGACAAAGCAAATGGAGTTAAGGACGATGGGAGTTGCGGAACTTTTCATCAGGTGCAAGTAACTTCTTTTGCACACCAGACCCTCCTTGTAGAAAAAAAAACCAACATGGATCGGCCATGGAAGTGTAAATTGATGGAGGCGACCCTCTCTGTCTAACTTCAACTCAAAGCGTTCACCACCCGCGCTGAAATGCTTAACAGTTTAGAGCTTTGTCATAAGGAACCTAAGTATTTAAATGGGGTAGGGAGACGCGACGTCCATAATTAATACGGAAATAACACTGCGAATGAGCGCATAAATGGCGGCCGTTTTTCTTTCTCGCACGAGGACGACGTGTAGTGTAAAAAAAGGAGAGATTGATAGTTCTTATATATTTATCCATCTCGATGGCATCAGCCTCATGATATGTATCTATCTTCAAACCTCGAGAGCTTCCTGTCAGGGGGCTTATTCATTCTCTTTTTTTCTGGAAAAATTTAGAACAGGATTCATGCTGAAAGTTTGTGTTCTTCTTACTCTCCATCCTCCTCCCTCTTCCTCTATGTCGTCTTTCTTCTTTCAGCTCCACCTGCTCCTCCTCCTCCTCCTCCTCCTCCTCCTTCTTCTTCTTCTTCTTCTTCTTCTTCTTCTTCTTCTTCTTCTTCTTCTATTAGTACAACTTATGTTAATCTGATGAATAAAAATGTATACAACTTCTTCTTCTTCTTCTTCTTCTTCTACTTCTTCTTTTTCTTCCTTTTCTTTTGCCTCCTCCTCCTTTTCCTCTTCCAGTGATCCATATCACGAAGATAGAGATTTTGTAGATTTTCTAAACAACGCTTATGTAGACTTGTTGTTCTTTAGGCTAACTGCGCCAATAAAACCCCATATCACCTTTAAATGTATTTCTTTATTTTATGGAAACCACATATTTAAAAACAACAACTATAGTTAGCACTTTTCAATTCACACTTTTGTTGCAAGCGCATATAAAATCCTATAGCAACGTTAAATTCAATCCCTTATCGCATGCGCATGTAAAAGGCTAGGGCATCTTTAAATTCAACCTTTTACCGCAATCACGTAAGCCTGTAAATAAGGGAGATAACGCTTATGTCAGTTCCGGAACTTGTTTCAAGGGCGTCAACTCTCTTGTACTAGAAGACTCCGCGTTGTTGTCTGTCGACTTGCCTCCCCTACTTCCATTTCACAGTTTTAACTTTGTTGATGTAGATTCTTGTTCTTGCTTCTTGTTCTTCTTCTTCTTGTTCTTCCTCCTCTTCTTCTGCTTCTTCTTCTTCTCTTCTCTTCTTTCTTATTTGTTTTACTGCTGACTCAGCACACTTCAATCGTTAGAGTGAACACCTATTTTGCAAAATCTCTCTCTCTCCATCTTTCTCTCTCGCTCTTTCTCCCTCTCTTCCATCGTCCCTCCTCCCCCTCTTTTGGAGTTTAGCATTTGCGATTGGGTTTATTTATTTATTTATTTATTTAATCGTTCTTATATAGCGCTTTTTCAAATCAAGAGCTGCTCAAGGCGCTGGCCGATACAGGATCTAACTCAAGCCGCCCGAGGCGCCAACAAGAGCAAGGTTAAGCTCTCTTAATTTTTCCATTAGCAGTTTTCTTTGTTTCTTTTGTTTCATGTGGCAATGCCTGACCATTCAACAAATCAGGTTAGATTGGAAACTTTTATTCTTCTAATCGTTACTCTCTTTACTCGTGACGCTCTTACAGATTTTCGCGTTTAGAAACAAAAAATAAAACAAAAAACACGCAGATCTAGAGAATTCTCCAATAATATCGACTAACGAAAATTATAAACGTTATACAAAGCTTCTTCTAACAACAATGCAAACTCAAATCAAAGGTAAATAAACTATATTATTGAATACTTTGCAAATCGAAACGATTAGATCTATCATGCGCGTTTCAGACATGCTATCCTTCACGTTTCAACGTAACAATGAGCCAATGAACTCAACATGCTACAACTTTGAAACTATAATTATGCAAGTTGAGTCGTGACAGGGCCTTCAAAATGTTACATTTGTTTTGTTTTGTCTTGTGTTTTTTTTTTTAATTTGATCCCATTAACACTCTTTTAGCTTATGTACAATTCCTTTGTTTCTCACTATTGCAATAATTGTGTTTTGTTTTTTTTAATATAATATTAAAAGTATATCGCTTTGAAGAATAGTTGCAAAGGGTCAATTTGTACATGAATTTATCGATCTCGTGAATTACCTTGTGTTCATTACTTGTCAGGTAAAAGTGAATACATTCTCTCGAATTTCATTCGGCGTATCCACACAGTTGGATTTTGTTTCTTTGCATTCACTTTCGAATTCATATTGCTTTCTCTTTTTGTTCTTTTTTTTTGTTAAATTTGTATATATAGAAGAACAAAAAGAGAAAGCTATATAAATTCGAAAGTGAATGCAAAGAAAGAAAATCCAACTTTGTGGATATCTATCTATATATCTATATCTATATATCTATATCTATATATCTATATCTATATATCTATATCTATATATCTATATATATCTATATATATATATATATATATATATATATATATATATATATATATATATATATATATATATATATATATATATATATATATATATATATATATATATATATATATATAATAGTAGATTCAAGACCTCTAGTAATTTGCTGGCACCGCTCCTCACAAAGGGTTTTAGGTTAATAGTTGAAATAAAGTAACATTTTCTCTAATTAAATACTCCTTCAGGAAGAAATCAATCCACTATCCATATTTTTGTTCACATATCCATATATAGAGGTGTGTTCCATTTGACATTGATTTCTTCCTGAAGAAGCTTATTGCGAAAATTTGAAAGTAAAGGGCATAAAAATACAGCTGGAGTATTTTGTTCTTTCCTCTTTAATTAGAGAAAATGTGACTTTATTTCAACTATATATATATATATATATATATATATATATATATATATATATATATATATATATATATATATATATATATATATATATATATATATATATATATATATATATATATATATATATATATATATATATATATTAAAGTTCTCCTCTTCCTTTCTAACTCACCCCTTTGAGAATGCGATCGCCTTTTTTTCAACTCGCTTTCACCCTTTTCCCTCTCCCTTTCCTTCTCACCCACACACACACCACCTCCCTCTCTTCTCTCCTCCTCGTCTTGATTTTCCAAACAAGGTGTGATCGCCATTTATTTGAACCTTTTTTTTTTTTGCTTCCCCGTCCCTCTGACACCCAAAGGGTGTGATCATTTTAATCCCAGGGTGAGCCTTAACCTTTGGTCCTTGATTCGGAACCACCCTGTTATCAATGGTTGCACACCTATGCGTAACCCACAAAGGAGAAAAAAACATAAGCTTTCTAAACATTTAATTAGAACTCAACCAAGTGCAGCAAATTGGCAAGCTAAGCGGAGCCCCAAGTGATTCATCCACGTGAGAAACAGAAACATAACAGAAAAAATGGACAGGAAGGGAAAAAAGTCTTGACTCAAAGAAATAAAAGAATTTCATTCAGCTGGAAAGATCTTAAATGTGCTAGTATTTGACACAGGCAACATAAAAACAGAAAGGAAGAAAGATTGGAAAAGATATTAAAAAAAAAGATTAACTGAAAAAAATGCCGTTGAACTGGAAAGGAAAGATCTGACGGAGTGAATGTAAAAACGAAAGAAAGAAAGGAAGATTTTTTTACATGGAATAAAAGAGTGAACTGTTAGTGTTGTACAGTAAGTGGTTTAAAGGTGTAGAAAGTCAAGGTCTGTGACAACAAGTCTGAAAAGCGAGCGTCACCCCTTGTCGCCTCTTTTTGCGACATGCCGTCAATGGGTGTGAACGAAAAGTGCACTGAACTATCTGAAGACTGTTGTAACATGCTATGCAGTTTAGTTGTTTTAGGGCAGACCATTTACGACATGCCTTCAAATTCAATGGGGTGAACAAAAATTGTGTTGAACTATTTGAAGGCTGTTGTAACAAGGTGTTAGGGTATTTGCGACATGCCGTCATTTTTGTTGTTGTTGTCGGGGACAGGGGTGAGTAAGACGAGACCAACAGCGTGAGCTAGAAGTGTGCTGAACTACCAGAAGACGATTTTAACTTAGGGTGTAGCAGGTGTATTAGCCTATTTTCAAAATGTCCTCAATTTTAATTAGTAAGAGGGGCCTGGGGGTAGGGGGAGCAGGAAGGAAAAAAGGAAGGGGTGGGGGACGGGGAAGGAGGAAGACGGGGGGGGGTGACGCTCTTAATGGCATGACGCTGAAATGTGTTCATGTTAGTTCCTTTAAAAGCATAAAGATACTTTTCCTTTGTGGAGGATGGGTGGAAGATGTGGGTTGTTTTGGTTTGTTATTGTTGTTGTTGTAATGCTTACTCCATTTTTGTGGGAGTTTGCTCGTGTTTATTCTGAACTTTTCCTGCTAAAATGCATGAAAGTTAGTTCTTTAAATGCATGTAAAGCATAGAGATACATGTTTGTTTAGTTTTTTTGTTTTGTTTTTAATGCATACTCTATTTTTGTGGATTTGCTCGTGCCTATTTTAATTTTTTTTTTAAATGTTAAAGGTACATTAATCTCTTTCTCTTATTATTATGTAATTATTAACTTATTTATATTATTATTATTATTATTATTATTATTATTATTATTATTATTATTATTATTATTATTATTATTATTATTATAAAGGTGAAGGATATGGGAACGGGTGGTTGCCTAAAATTGTTTAAAGATAATGATGAAGATGTTGGTGTGATTTTGTGTGCATGTGTGTGTGTGAGTTATGTGCTTTCCAAATTAAATTTAAAGGTTCTTTACCATGTTAATTTGTTAAGGGACAGATTAGAAGATTAGACTGTATCATTAGTCTAAAATCTTTATCCCTAATTTAAAAAAAAAGTTTCAAAAACTTTCAAGGTTTCAAAAAAGTTTCTCTTAGCTGTAAGACAGGTTCGTAGGGCCTTCAAAAGGTGATGTAGTGAGTCGTCTTCTTCCTCTGCCTCCCATTTTCCTTCTTCTTCTCCTTCTCTCTTCCTTGTCCTCCTCTCCTCAGTCACGTGAGAAGGTGAGAGAAATCGGTAATACAGAACACAGAATTTATTCAGACAAATAAGAACGGAACATCGCAATTAGAACTTGTCCCGATATCACACACACACACACACACGCACGCACACACAAATATTATCAAGACATGGCATACACCTTTCACACAAAAAAACATTTGATAAGACTTCCATTTAAAAAAAAAAACATCTTATAGACACTATTGAAACACTGAATACGCTCAAACTGGACTTATAAAACACGCCCCGTATCATTGTGTCTGTACCTCTTTAAAAGAAAAAAAAATTCCTTTTCTATCCTATCCTATCCTATCCTGTAACTCGAAAATCGTAGGGGTACCACAGATGATCATTTAACCAATGTGCTCCATCTTTCCCTGTCCTCAGCAACCCTGATTGTTTCGCTCAGTGTCAAACCAGTCCATTCTCGAATGTTGTCCTTCCCACCTCTTTTTCGGTCTCCCTCTTCTTCTACCTCCTTGCACTTTGCCTTGCAGGGTGGTCTTTGCAAGACCTGATGATCTGGTGACTTGGCCATACCATCGGAGTTTCCGTTTCTTCACCACTGTTAGCAGGACATCGTGTTGTCCAATGGTTTGTGTGATGGTCTGTCGGATTTCGTCCTTGGTGATGTGCTGGGTATAGGAAATGCCCAGAAGTCTTCTGTAGCACCTCATCTCCATGCTTTGTATTCTTCGTTGTAGATCTGCTGGGAGGGTCCATGTTTCGCAAGCGTATGGGAAGATGGGAAAAAGACACGCACACACCCTCCGTCCATCCATCATCCACACACACTTTATCTCTCTCTTTCTCTCTTTCTCTCATATATATATACACACACACCGACTTTAAACCCCTATCTCAAATCATATGTTTAACATAATTTATTTTTTTGTCTCACCTGTTTAAAGGAAAAAAGAGGAGCTAGCTCGGTAGGTGGGCTTGGATGGGATATCAACGTAATATCAGTGTAAGATCATTGTGCACACTACGTAACTGACCTTTTGGGCGAAGGTGAGAATTATTGTTGCCGGGTGGGGTGAACCGAGTACAACCCGCAATTGAAAATCCGCAATTGGAAAGACTTTTACTTTCAATAAGGACTACCCGGGGTGCGAGAGTTCAGTAGGAGTAGGACTTCGACATTGCCTGTTGTTAGTGATAGGAGAGATCTACCTGACTAGTAGCTAACCACACACACACACGCACATACGCACACACACACACACACCACACACCCGCGCACACACCACACACCCTGCTAGCGTGTACCCGGCAATTTCACCCGTTTGTGTGGACACGTGGCGAGTGCACTATGTCCTCCCTCCAAACCCAATCCCACCCATCCACCCTCCCACCCATACACCCTCCCACCCCCAAACTGCTGTCCTAGATTCAATGTCCCAGCTCATTCTTTACCCTCCCCCCCACCCATCTTCTCTTCCTCTAAGCCTCATCCCCCTTCTCATGCGCCCACCCAGGAAAGACTGGTTGAAACTATTCGTAGTTAGAACTAGAAGGTTCCAGAAGTTCCAGAACACACATTATTTATTCTATAAGGTTTCACCCAGGTTCGTCCGGGATCTCACAAACCACAATTTCCTCCCCATCTTAGTAGTATGATTGCTCTGATGGTTCAGTGTTGACTTCGTTCCATATACACTCCTTCCCTGGGATAGTTAACCCTCCTCGTCTGCCGTATCGCAAATGGTGGGTGCGGACATTAAACTTCAATATTCATTCCTTCATTCACCCTCTGTGTCTTCAAGCAAAGCTTTGCAAGAAGTCTTTGTCATTTATATGAGGAGGACGTTTTAATAATAACAGCAATAAATTACTACTACTACTACTACTACTACTACTACTACTACTACTACTACTACTACTACTACTACTACTACTACTACTACTACTACTACTACTAATAATAATAATAATAATAATAATAATAATAATAATAATAATGGAATTTAAATACGCGCTTTTCCCTCAAATCACTAATCAAACTGAACACGCGGCGATCTGTACTACCTACACGCTCACATGTTATACAAAACCTTCACACACACATATATACACACACACGCACACACACAAACACACATATACATCTATCACTCAAACCTGTGGTGTAAAGGCAGTGAGACCGCTGTTAGAAGACGAAAAAAGAAACCGAAATTACTTTTTTTTTAAATTTTAGATTGACTGCAACCAATACTATTATTTAAGGGCGGAAGGAAACCGGAGTATCGGAGAAAACTCTCAGGTATTAAAGTGTTGTGGTAGTGGTGGTTTTTTTTTAACTCCCTTTGATCCGTATTTGATATTCATTTCAATTTCGTAAGATTTCCACTGTCTTGTTTTAATGGTCATCATCACGTTCAGCAACAGCAGGAGGGAAACCAGTATCATGAAGTGTGTGTCTGTACAGGTGTGAATATAATTGACAGTATAATGTATAACTGTAATGGAAATGTAGTTTTAGTATTTTGCTAAAGTAATAGTGTAATCTTTGGTAGTTGTTAATTTGTAAGAAATATATGGTTATAAATCTTTATTAGCTGAGATGCAATGTGCTGAATGAATTCCCAATTGTGCGTAATAAAGATTAGTTGACTTGACTTATCTCCACACTGCACAGCTGAGACTCGCCTCTACTAGACTATGCAAGTCTCATATACGCAGCGTGTATCATCTCGTCTCGTATCCTGCTTTTCTGTCTCCTTCCTTTTTGTCCTTCCATCGAACAGACATTATCCACAGGATATGATATTATAATGTGGCTGTGCACGTTTACTTAGGCATGCGTTCATGTGGAAGAATTAACTGTACCATTCTGTGGTGCTTGAAAATGTTTAAAAAAATTTTAATCATCAAATAAAATACCAAAGTAATGTTTTTTTGCTGAAAAGAGATGTGCAGAAATTCCACTACTTATCAGTCACACAATCAGAGAACTTCAAATAAAAATTGCAGGAAAACTGATTGTTTAACAATAGGTAAAATAGGAGTTTTTTCATAATACAAATAAGTGACGAAAGTAATGTTCTTTTGCTAAAATGAAATGCGCAGAAATTCCGCTATATGTGAGTCACACATAAACAGCTTCGAAGAAAGGGAAATTTTATTGCAGAAAACTGTTAGTGTAAGAAAATGCGATTTAAAGATAGTGTTTTCATTTGTTATTATTTTGATAACAAAAAATAAAATACGAAACTAATGTTCTTTTGCTGAAAAGAAATGCGCTAAAATTCCTTAGTCTCTGAGTCACAGTGAGAGAGCTTAAAAGATGAGAAATTGTTTTTTATATATTGCAGGAAACTGTTAAGGTAATGACGTGAGAAGCCATCGTGTAAGAATGCCTTCACGCCTTAAGAACACAAGTGCAAGCACTTAAGACATTCTTTGCTAAAGATCAATAAGGGTATGCTATTAAATATTCCGTAATCGATGAGTCAGAAATGTGCAATGAGGGGTCGAAGGGTGAGTGATGAGTAGAGGGTGGGAAGATAAAGAGGGGATGAGGTTGGGGGGTGGTAGGGGGAGGGGGGATTAAAGTTCGAGATTGCATAAGCGTGCGGTTCTGTGTGTTTGTATGTGTGTGTGGAGTGAGAGATGGGGGTGATAATGGTAGAGAACGGTGTGGGGGCGATGGGGGTGAGGATTAATGGAGGTTGTTGGAAGAGGAACGGGGATAGGTACGCGTGGGGGGTGAGGGGGGATAAGATACACACGCAGGAACGCGCGCGTCAACTTCCCACCCACCTTGCTTTCCTCTCATCCCCTCACCCACGCATGCACATACATGAACAATAATACGAGCAATGACTTTTAAAGCAACGTATACATGCACGTGTACCCCTGTACAACAGTTATTAATTAATTAACATGCTCTAAAACATTCGCCTGGAGTGCATGAATGAAAGTAAAATCGGTGTTTTAATGGTAAACAACTTTCAGTTCTGTCTTTAAATACTTTAACAGTATACCACTCAACCTTTACTCTTGAGACATCTAGCGTGAACAGAAAGCAACTTTAAGCAAAGCCTGAACAGGTTGTCAGTGGTAGCTAACTTTCTGTCTTGAAATGCTTTAGAAGAATCTCACCTGAGTGAAAGCAAAGGCGTAGCTTCTCAGTGCTAATTGCCCTTTAATGTTTTAAAATTAAAGGAACATTGCTTGAGTGAGCGAAAGTAATGCATGCTACCAATCTTTCGTTAAAAACGGAATTTTTATGAATGAAATTAAAGACAGTCCTGTTAATGGTAACCATCTTTCTAGCTTGAAAATATTGTTGTAAACCATTTGCTTCGGGTGATTGAAAGTAAAATTAAATGCAGACGTTTAGTCTTAAGCGTAGGCCTTGCTTCATTGAGCATGTGCAGGCTTTTAGTACTAAATGGGTTTTCACCTTTAGGTGCATTAACCAAGGCAGATTTTAGTACTGTACATAATAAGATTCAGGCAGTATACTTGTAGGAGGAGTTCTTCGCTTGCCCCGATAAGCCTACCTTCAGGACACATGACAGCTGTAGAGAGGGATGTATGGTTTCTTCAAAAGTAGGGCTGTAGAAATGATCGAATGAATAATTTAAATATTACTTAAATCTTTCAGCATGACAATATATTTTTATATTTATATGGTATTGTATTGTATTGCATTATATTGCATTGTATCGTATTGAACTGTATTGCGCTGTATTGTTTTGTATTGAATTGTATCGTATCGTATTTTATTGTATTGTATTTATTTCACTGTCTTCATATAGCCTAGCGCGCTTTTCCAACCCACGACCTGCTCCAGTCGCTGGCCGATACAGGATCTAACTCGAGCTGCCCGTGGCGCCCACTTGCAGATCCTATCCTATCCTATCCTATCCTATCCTATCCTATCCTATCCTATCCTACCCTATCCCGTAACTCAAAAGGTCGTTGGAGACCACAGATGGCCATTTAACGAGCGCACTCCATCTTTCTCTGTTCTCAGCAACCCTTATGGCTTCGTTCAGTGCTAAACCAGTCCATTCTCGAATGTTGTCCTCCGACCTCTTTTTCTGTCTCCCTCCTCTTCTACCTCCTTGCACCGAGCCTTGCGAGATGGTTTTTGCAAGGCCTGAAGCTCTGGTGACGTAGCCATGCCATCGGAGTTTCAGTTTCTTCACCACTGTGAGCATGTCATCATGTTGTCCAATGGCTTGTGTGATGGTCTGTCGGACTTTGTTGTTGGTGATTTGCTGGGTATAGGAAATGGCCAAGAAGTCTTCTGTAGCACCTCATCTCCATGCTTTGTATTCTTCGTTGTAGCTCTACTGAGAGGGTCCATGTTTCGCAAGCATATAAGACGATGGAGATGACAAGGGAGCGAAGCAGCCTTACCTTGGAACGTAGACTGATAACTGAGCAGATGACTGAGTGCAATTGTGGACCACCTGGAATGGGGGGTGAAGGGACCTAGTGCATGCTGGGTGTATTTGTGTAGCCGACACAACCCGTCTAGGACTTGAGCACCAGGATCTTTAAAGTCCGTGCCATGGAATTTGTGCGTGCACAAACAAGACCTTGGTTTATACTCTCATTCGGAAAATTAAAGCAAAGTTTTTTTTCTTCTTTTTTTCTTGTTAAGCAGGCTGTCAACAAGCTTTGAGCCACGGACCGTGCGGGCTGCGGTGTTATCGCTCAACATTGAACGCTTCAATGGTGCTGCCGTTGCGTACACCACTGAAGCAAATGCGCGCTCCCGGCAACGTTAGAGATTTTTTCCGCTCAGAGAGATTATAGAGGCGCTGGCAAACCAAGATTCAGCATCAGCATTCTAACAAAAATAGTTTGCTGAACTCAGTATGTGATCCAGCACGTACATCACCGAAGACGGTCATGCATAATATTACTTGCGCCAGTTACAACTGTGCCAATCAATAGCACCCAAATAAATACAATAGAATGCAAGACCATATCATACCATACAATACAATAAATTGCAATGTCGTATTAAATAAGTTTAAATATTTACATTACACTGAATTGAAAAATAATTAATTAAATAATTAATTAACAAGAATGCATAAATAAATGAGAAGACAGGTTGGCCTGATAGCACAGTGGATATGGCGCTGGTTTCCTAGGCAGAAGGTCGCGAGTTCGAACCCTGCATGGGACGAACTTAGGTCTCTTAGGTACCAGGCGTTTCGGGACACCAAGGGTTTTCTCCTGGTACTCTGGTTTCCTCCCTCCTTTCAATAATGGCATTGGCAGCAGTTTATCCTAAATTTCGAACATAAAATTCGGTTTCCTTTCCAGTCTTAATAGCGACTTGATTTGACACTACAAGTTACGTGAGTGATGAATATGTGTCTTTTGTGTATATTGGAGTGTGTGTAATATGTGACATCAGACGTGTATAGCATTCACGATAATGATAATGATGATGGTGATGATGATGATTGATTTATTAGTATTTACATCATTAATGTTATTAGCAGTAGTAACAGCAGCAGCAGCAACAGTAGTAGTAGTAGTAGAACTAATAGTAGTAGTAGTAGTAGTAGTAGTAGTAGTAGTAGTAGTAGTAGTATAATTGTTAAAGAAGAGACCAAACACTGCACTGTCATGAGTACTAGACAAAGGACATTCAAGTGCAATGAATTTTTTTTTCTTTACGGCAATGTTAGCTAAGTATCATTAAAAAAATTTCACCGAAGCGCAATAGAATAAATTGCGGAATGCAGTATGAACTATTATTATTATTTAACTGGAAAAAAACAACAAAGTTACCTTGACATGTGAAATAAATTGTTAAACGCAATGGTGCGAACGTGTGAGTCATGGATTATTTATTCGAATCGAAATTAAATTCCAAACCATTCCCCCCAACCCGCAACCCTCAACCTCCAACCCCATCTCACCATACCCTCACCCCCCTTTCTACACTGTCCTCCCACCCCAGTTCCCATCAGACCGCTTTATAGCTTTCGATATTGTTACAGGTGCAAGTTCAGTCACCTCAATTTAAAAAAATTTGTTTCTTAAATGTAATGTTTGTCTTTTTATGTTATTTGACGTTAGCTCAACAAGCAGCAGCAGCAGCAACAATAAAAGTGGTAGCAATAGCGTAAGAGTGATGAGAATTCCAAATCGCACCACCCCCACTCCCATCCTCCCTCAGCTCCCCTCAACATCCCCTTCCATTTTTAAGTTTTCATTCCTAAGTTCAGTCACCCCGGTTCAAATAAATCATTGTATTTAATGTATGTACGCATCATGCAATTGAAGACACACAAGCAAACACAGCACGAAACATGTTATAGCAATAGCATGAACATTTATCGGTGTATTTATTTATTTATTTATTTATATTGCTTTTTAAAAGTCAGAGAATGAAGGGAAGGGTGGAGAAGCTGATAGAGAATTAATGTGTAACAAAATTTGAAAGAAAGAGAAAGGTGCAGGGTGTATCATGCTTTCAGGTTCAAATATCAACTAATAATAAATAAATAAATAAATAAATAAATAAATAAATAAATAAATAAATAAAATTTGAGAGAGAGAAAGAGAGACTCTTTGCTAGGGGAGCAATCCAATGCAACAGAAGCTACTCCTAAAAATATTTAAAAACTATTATGAACTATTATTCTATTACTATTATTATGAACTATTATTCTATTATTACTGTTATTATTATATTATTCTATTATTACTAGTATTATGAACCATTATTCTGCAAAGCACCGTGCAAGGAGGTAGAAGAAAAGGGAGACCGAAAAAGAGGTGGGAGGACAACATTCGAGAATGGACTGGTTTGACACTGAGAGAAGCCATCAGGGCTGCTGAGGACAGAAAAAGATGGAGTATGCTGGTTAAACGATCATCTGTGGTGCCCCTACGACCTCCGGGTTACGGGACAGGATAGGATAGGATAGGATAGGATTATGAACGACCATTTCCTATATGTTTTTATAGAGTTAGGAGCAGCAGGAGGCCAGGCACGCTAGACGGCATTTTACCACCCACGATCGGAGTCGTAGTTTGTACCGTCGTTCGGGAAATTCTGTCATATACCGTGATTAGATTTCTTTCCGACGCGCCGGCATGATGCTTGTGTGGCATGGCTGTATGGTTGTACGACTTGTCCTTTATGTCATTTTAAAATGTATTTATTGATTTATTTAAACTTTTTAGAATATAGCGCTGGCCTGTACAACGATATAACTGAAACCGCCCGAAGCGTCCACTCGCTGCTTTAGATCATCGCGCACCGTGGAATTGCTACGGCGCTTTGTTAAATTCTGTCACGGCATAAACACGCATTCAGGTCGACTTGCCTTAAGGAAGTTGTAGTGGCCCCTCGATACCTAGACATCATCAAGTCCAGATTTTCTCTCAATCCCCTCGTCATCCTCCCGCCGTTTACGTATAATTTCAACTTCAACCAGTCTATAATACCAACTGCAGTACCCATTTGCCTTATTCTTCATCTCTTTAATCGCACACACGTCTAGGCTATATCCTCCGGCGGAGACTTTGTTTTACACCACACTTATGCGACAGTCGTTTATCGTGATTTCTCATTCTTACGACCAAGAATCAAATGCTTTGTTATTTGAAACACAACATTTATGTTTGTTTGTTTGTTTTTCTTTCTTTCTCTGTTTGTTTGTCTTTTTTCTTTCTTTTCTTTCCTTTTTTTTTGGAGGGGGGGGGGGAAGGGTGGATGGAGTGCGCTTTAAGTGCAACCTGTCACACTTACGCAAAGACATTAAAGTTGACCGACTAAAGACCGATCGCAATAAATGCTTGCTGGTGCCTCTTTGCACTCACAAGGAAATTTAACAAAAACCCGCCACGCGGCCTTGCTTAGGGCTGACAAAAACCGGCCATGCTTAGGGCTGACTAATGGCAGCATCAGAACCAATAAGAATTTGAGCTATGGTCGCTGGTAAAATGGCAATAGTTCACTTTTGACGAGGTTTCATGCGACAGTGGCTAAGAAGCGCCAGTCCATGACGGGTTGATAGACTCGCCAATAACTGCAGCAGCAGCTTCAAGGGGAGCTAACTGCTCCTCAAAGGGAGGCAACACCTTCCAGCGAGCTTTAATAGCCATTATTCCGTCGCCTCCCCCACATACCTGGTCACGTGCTCTGAACTCTCGTGCTGATGTTAAGAAATGGCGTTAAAATGCAATAACACATTTTCTTCTGGATTCGTGGATAATATTCGTTGTATCCATTTCGGGCGGAATTCCGGTGGCCGTCTGAGCAAATGCCGGCAAGCAGCCGCCGAACAACGCCAACCACGACGATGAGGAGTGGGTAGGTGGGTGGAGGGCTTAGGACTTTAATGTTTGCGGATGTGTTTCGAGACTTGGCACGCAACCGTCTTAGACATGAGCGTCATGATCTCTGTAATAATCCGTGCGACAGAATTGCACGTGTGCACATATTAGATCTCCGTTTATACTGTCTTCTCTCCACTGAAGCAAGATTAACTGCCTGTATATCATCATGGTCCTCTTATGGGTAAAGGTGCGGTCTGACGGGAAGTGAAACAGAAGCAAAATAGCCAGTAAAACACGAAACATCGTAGTTTTGACTATGTTTATCGTGTGACTAGACCTAAAGCATAACAGCAGCAAAGCGCCGAAGGGAAGCAAAACCGATGCTTTCAGTGTTAGAGCGTGCTCTAAAATTTTGGCTTGTTTCGCTGAAGCATTTGATTGCCAGCCAATCAGAAGAGCCGACGTACGAAAACGAGGTTGTTATCATTTCAGCGATCATGTCGGCATCAAAAGCTACTGGGCCATTAGCAAATCTGAAACAAGACGATACGTTTATTCTCCTCGATCTAATTCAAAGTCACGAGGAATTATGGAATGTTAGAAGTCAAAATTACAGAAACCAAACCCTGAAAAAGGCCTAATGGACTTCTGTGAGGGTCAATCTGATGGAAAGGAAGGTAACTGATTTACAACTTATTGCGCATTGCTTCCACGCAGACTGCTTATGCAAAACTTCTCATCGTGTGACCGCTTCACAAAGCAAAGCATTATAAACGCACTTGCTTCTAGCAGCAGATGCTTTGCTTTGTTTACCGCTTTGCTTCTGTTTCGCTTCACGTCAGACCGCACCTTAAGCTAGACTTTTGCTCTAGATGGTTAAATTGAAACCTCTGTTGGCCTGCTCTGTCTCTATCTGTCTCTGTTTGTCTATCTCTCTGTCACTGTTTATGTATCTCTGTCTCTGTCTGTCTCTCTCTCTTTCTCTCTCTCTCTCTCTCTCTCTCTCTCTCTCTCTCTCTCTCTCTCTCTCTCTCTCTCTCTGTCTCCCCGCTAAGCTGCCATTACTTAGCCGCGTTTTCCTCACCAATCGGTTACTTCCCACCCAACCCTCCATTTCCCATCCCCCTCCTCTCTCTCTCTCTCTCTCTCTCTCTCTCACACACACACACACACACATTCTAATTCTCAGTTTTAAACGTACGCCAACAAGACATTCTGGGTCGTGGAGGTTTTGACCTCGTCGGCAGTGGTGTGCAATGCGGCGTAAAGGACATGAGTGTTTTATAGTCCATAAGTCCCAGCACTTCTTTTGGTCAGTGAGCAGTAAGTACCATTACTTTAATCTTATGTATTGTATTGTAAGGATGCAAAGAAATGAGAAGAGAAGACAGACGGTGTGAGGAGAGGTGAGATAGGGGGAGGAGGGAAAGGAGATTGGAGAGGGAGGGGGAATGGGATATAATTGAAAATATCTCTTTTATAACATCAGTGAAATTACATGGAATATGATGCAAAGTAATATGTTCTGTTTGATTTAAATAAGTCACTTTAGTTTATGTGTCAGTTTACCGTCTTTTCTGTTGTTTTTTTTCTTCAATTGATTCATTCATCTATATATTTACTTTTTAGTTTATTTCTTTTTCTTTTACTTTATTTGACTACCTCCAGTCGTTTTCTTCTCCCTTCATTCACTGCGGAGGTCTGTCGTCAATTTCGCACGCGCTTGTCCATTCTTTAAGAATGGACCTCTGCTGCAGTCTGTGAAATCAAACCTAAGTTGACACATTCTAGTATTTTTCCCGATCTCTATAGCCAAGACAGATCACAGGAAGCGGGCATCAGTGAACAACAGTTATCCAATCCTATCCAATGCAACACAATCCAATATAATCCAATCCAATACAATACAATACAATACAATACAATACAATACAATACTACACCACAGCACTTTATTGTTCAATAAAAGTCAGAAATGTGACTTTAGATGACTACGAGAATATAATGTCTTTACAGAAGAGTTGTGTCCCTGGAGTCCAATCTCCACTACACTACACTGCCCTACACTATAGTACACTACACTATACTACACTATACTGCCCTACACTATAGTACACTACACTATACTACACTATACTGCCATACACTATAGTACGCTACACTATACAGCCCTACACCATAGTACACTACGCTACACTACGCTATACTGCCCTACACTATAGTACACTACATTATACTACACTATACTGCCCCACACTATAGTACACTACACTATACTACACTATACTGCCCTACACTATAGTACACTACACTATACTATACTGCCCTACACTATAGTACACTACACTATACTACACTATACTGCCCTACACTATAGTACACTATACTATACTATACTGCCCTACACTTTAGTACACTACACTATACTACACTATACTGTCCTACACTATAGTACACTACGCTGCACTACGCTATGCTGCCCTACACTATAGTACACTACACTATACTACACTATACTGCCCTACACTATAGTACACTACACTATACTACACTATACTGCCCTACACTATAGTACACTACACTATACTACACTATACTGCCCTACACTATAGTACACTACGCTATACTGCCCTACACTATAGTACACTACACTATACTACACTATACAGCCCTACACTATAGTACACTACGCTATACTGCCCTACACTATAGTACACTACACTATACTACACTATACTGCCCTACACTATAGTACACTACACTATACTACACTATACTGCCCTACACTATAGTACACTACACTATACTACACTACGCTACACTACACTATAGTACACTACAGTACACTACACTATGCTACACTACACTATACTGCCCTATACTATAGTACACTACACTACGCTACACTACACTATACTACACTATATTACACTACACTGCACTACACTATGCCACACTACAGTACATTATACTACGCTACACTACACTATACTGCCCTACACTATAGTACACTACGCTACACTACACTGTATACTACACTGCACTACACTACACTACGCTACACTACACTATACTACACTACACTGCATTACACTACACTACACTACACTACACTACACTATGCCACACTACAGTACACTACAGTACAGTACACTACGCTACACTACACTACAGTGCGTTTTTTCATCTCGATTAAGAAGACGTTAATAAAACAACCTACCAACACTACTACTACTGCTACTACTACAACTACTATTACTACTACTATACATTACATTGCACTACTATACTATACTACACTACACTACACTATACTATATATTATACTACATCTCAAACCGAGCAATTTTTTTTTATACGGGGCATACTTATTATGACTGATAGTCTGTGTAGACCTCACACAAACAATTCTGAGCGCATCAGGACCTATCGGAGCTATAGGATACTCAGAATCAAAAGCCCCTCGTCGTGTTTTTTAGACTTAGTGTCACGGAGTTCAAATAACATCAGACTGGAAAGACAAGCACACAAGCAAATAAAATGTGGAAGAAAATACCTACGAACGTGCCTAATGCGACGTCTATTATCTGGTAAAACGCAATACAAAGAAATAAGAGCCCTTATGTTATGGTTAAACTGAGGTGAGCGACCTTCTTCCTCTTATGGTTGTTTTTACTCCTTCGGATGAGAGTATAAACCGAGGTCTAGTCTGTGCGCTCACGCAGGCATTCCATCGCACGGACTTTAAAGATCCTGACGCGTATGCATCCAACTACACCCAGAGAGCACTAGATCCCTACTCCACTATACCCGCTGCCTCAGGTTTGTGCTCAATTGCCTGGGCGGCCTCAGACGATGCGCCCAAAGCTTGCAAGTGGGCGCCTCGTGCGGTTGAGTTAGAACCTGTATCGGCCAGCGCTTTGAGCAGCTCGTGAGCTAAAAAAAAAACTATATAAAAACGATGAAATAAATTAAATTAAATTAAATTAAATACATAAATAAATTGCCTGTACAAGGTTGTTGCAATGAGACGTGCTGTAATAATCATTGGTCCAGTATGTAAATAAAAGTTAAAGGTGTTCCCGTAACTCTTTGGGTCTTTTTGGGGAGGGAGGCGTTTGGAACCTCTATTTTTTTGTAGGCCAGCTTAGTGAGGACGGTGCCTATCTGTCACGAACTGGCTAGTTTTAACTCTGCTTGTTGACTATTTAGCCATGTGTAGTCTTTGTAACAGTAGAGAAGTTAGACTATTACACAGCAGCAATTAAATTACACAGCAGACCACACACCGCGAGCCCGACCCACGCTAGCGCAGTGAGTCAGCACTTGAGCTTTGAATCGGACCGTTTTAACCAATCAGAGCAGGCTCAGTGGGTAGAGCAGTTTGAATGTGTCAGAGCCTAACACAGTTTGAATCAGTCGTGTGTGAGACGAGGTAGAGTCAACATCTCCACAGCTAGAGAAATCTCTACACTCATAGACCAGGAAGCAGGACTTAGAAATCTTAGAATTCTCTCAAGTCATCACGGGCCTGAACTTGTCAAACAGGTAAATGAACACTCTTCTGTTTTCATCGTGATATATTTGTATTATTGTTGAAATTATGTTCGAAGAATTTGCTATGCATAAATGTGAATTGTTAATCCGAATTTGCGGGACCACGTGGAAGAGCCGAGCACGAGGCGAAACACGACCGGTTGCGCCGCCATGTTGTATCCCGTACGGAACCACTGTTGTTTAACTTAAATGTATGTTTGCAGACCAGTGGCTGTACCACCGAATGTTTATATTATTATTAATTCTGTATGTGTATAGTTAGACACGATTTATATTTATGTATGTATAGGAATTTAGAGTGAGATTACAGCGGAACCCGGAAGTAGCAGAATGTTCGTCGCTTATGTATAGAGATGTGGAGCTATCACTGAGGGCTACTTGGCTTTCAGTGAGACGCTCTGCACAAACCGATTATTCAGGGTTGTGCAGAATTTCGTCTCTTATATTACAGACGAGCAGGCGAGCTATCCCGAGCTATCCAGAGCTATCCTGTGCACCCCACTCCACAGAAACGACTAGTTGGTCGAGGAGACTCTACCGCACAAGACGGAAAGAGATACCCGAAGAAACACCCTGTCAGACCCCACAGCGTGGCAAGGGAACCCAACTACACAACGACAAAGGTGTACCAGAAGCTACCTCACAGAAGGACTTCGAACACCCCACACATGAGTTAAGTGCATAAGGCGAAGGTGCACTTAAACTGATCATAACAGGACCACAGTAGTCCAACTCTTCAGAAACTGTAAAACGGACCACAGTAGTCCAAATCTACATGAAACATTATAGCAAGTGCCCGAGGAAGAAATAACAGCTGCCTATACTAGACTATCAGCGATCGAACTATTAGCATTGAAAGAGACATTTTAAGTTAGAGTAGTACTTAGAGAATCTTGTATAGAGTAGAAGAAATAAATGTGTGATTTTAACTGTTATCAAGTGGCTGGACTACATATGATTCATAGCCGTGTGAAAGCTAGTGTGACAGTATTCTTTTACCATTTTTCTATCTATTTCTGTACCCCAACCTTAACACAGAACGAGCGAAACAAATAAATTTATTAAAGTAATTCATAGGGTGACTTACTAGCAGTTCCCACCGAATAAACGTGAGGGTCCATAATTCCATTGTGCAGAGCCCATAAACCCCACGTGACACTATCTCCCCTCCCTCGCTGCTTTTACCTTCCCCGGTTCTAAGCGGATCCAAGTACCCATTCACAGCTGGGTGAACTGGGCTGTGTCGTCCGTTGTTTGTTTTTCGGCAATCTTTCTATGTCGTTTGATGGTTGACTTCCAAGGATGATCACCCATCCAAGTATTAACTCCGCACCACGTTGCTTTAAAAATGAAACATTGCTTGCGTGTGCCCAAACTAACAACACTACAGCGCCATCCATAAATACAATTCAAATCAATTCAATTCAATTCAATCAAGATTTATTCGCCAAGTGACATACATACAGTTATAGTATACATGACACAAAGAATGCTTTAGATCAGCGGCAGGCATGCATAAAAAACAGAACAAACAAATAAAGCATAGATCTAGTGCGACCTATGTAACCAATGTAACCACCATTATACTAGACAGCAGACCCATGCCTGACTAGAACACTCATGTAGAACATAGATATACAGACATCAACAAACATAACCGAATTACAGATAACAAAACATGCGCATATTTAATGTACATCATCAGACACAGCAAATATACGGATGACTAAAATAGATTCGCACCCAGAAGCACCTCCCGCAATTCATGACTAATATGACTATGAATATGACGCAATAAGGAGCAGCCTAAATAATTCTTATAATTGATTTAAGTGTCTGATAGACCACGGGAAGAAGCCATTCAGTGAGCGTGTGGTTTTGCTGGGGAGCGAACGGAGTCTACGGCCTGAGGGGAGCATCTGAAAGAGCACGTTAGTCACATAATACAAGTATTATTGACGAACGTCTGCTGGTTTGGGGGTCCACCTTCTCCTGGAAGGCGCTGCACTCCCGTTTTTTTTTAAATCTCTGCTTTGCTGACTGACGTGAATGTTATTGTACTGGGAAAGCAACCTAGAGTCAATTTATTTTGGATAGCTTTAATGAATTGACAATACCCTGTGCTCAAACCCAGATGGCGAGATAACAAAAATCACGATATCAAAAAGCGAAGCATCAAGTGCAGCGGTTTGTTACAATGACTAGATCCTGTGTCGACGACGATTGTGTACCTCGGCAGTTCTTGTGAAAAGAACATCTATGGTCTTACCATTTGTTGTATCAAGTGACAGATGCCGCAACAGTTGAGGTTAGGAAACATAAAAGCATTTCTCGGAAGGCAAGACCGTCACACAAAAATGTATACTCTGCCTTCTAGCTCTTCCCTCGGCCTATCAGGTCGTCGGGGTGGATTGGTGTGATTGGGGGATGGAGAGCCTGCAGAGATCTGAATGAACAACTTCAGAGACTCGTCAGTTCGCTTCCATCAACGTATAGGTCTAGTATGGGCATAGATAGACCATTCCATCTTCTGACCAGCTCTGCTTTCCTCTGTCGCCGGCGGCCTCCTTTCTTCAGTTCTCCGTAAATGTGTAAGGATTGTTGTGAAATGCATCATGCTAGGTGTGAGATTGATGCGTATTGCATGTTTTTCTTCAATTTATTAATTTATTATAATTTTGTTGGGGATGGGGGTCGGTTGGGGTTGTCTAACATCACTTATGATGAAGACACTAACTTTTGAAGAACTAGTTCTCCGTAAAGTAAGTCTTGAAGTCTGTGAGGATGGTATGACCATGAGGTGAGACGAGACCATGCCAGTTTATTTCTCTTGACAATGGACAAGCAAAGGGTCCTGAGATCCAAGAAGACGTTGGTACACTTCGGCTAGTAGTACACGATTATTTGACTATGAGCTGTTGTTTACATGTGGACCTGCAATCAATAACTCCTCCCCCAAAGCAAAAGCAAAACGGTTGCCCCTTGTTGACACAGACACCAGTATACCCTCTTTATATATATATATATATATATATATATATATATATATATATATATATATATATATATATATATATATATATATATATATATATATATATATATATATATATATATATATATATATTTGTTTAAATTCGGGATGCAATCAATATCCTATCCTATCCCGTAACTCAAGAGTCGCTGGGGCCCCACAGATGGTCTTTTAACCAGCGTATTCCATCTTTCTCTGTCCTCAGCAACCCTAATGCCTTCGCGCAGTGTGGAGCCAGTCCATTCTCGAATGTTGTCCTCCCACCTCTTTTTATGCCTCCCTCTTCTTCTGCCCCCTTGCACCGTGCCTTGCAGGATGGTCTTTGCAAGGCCTGATGCTCTGGTGACGTAGTCATACCATCGGAGTTTTCGTTTCTTCACCACTGTGAGCATTTTTTTTTAAAGCGCACCGAGCATGCTCACTTGGCCTGGATGGAATCGCGCTATACAAGTGTTCATATCGTCATCATCATCATCATCATCATCACATCATCATCATCATGATGTCATCGTGTTGTCCAATGGATTGTGCGATGATCTGTCGGACTTCGTCGTTGGTAATGTACTGGGTATAGGAAATGCCCAGAAGTCTTCTGTAGCAATGAATACCTTTTCTAAAATGCAAAAACAAACGCTCCTTGTTGAAACAGACACCGATATTCCCTCTCTCTCTCTCTCTCTCTCTCTCTCTCTCTCTCTCTCTCTCTCTCTCTATATATATATATATATATATATATATATATATATATATATATATATATATATATATATAAATCATGTATAGCGGTGGTATAAAAGGAAAAGCAAAGTCTATTCCCATAGAAAACGGAAAGTAAACTGTCTAAGCGGAGAATCTTCTACGTCAATATTATATAAAACAATGCAAAGGAAAAACAGATGGGTGCACCAACAGACTAAATACATAAATGGATAGGTAAACACCACATGCACAGGATAAATGAAAACGGCTTGTTCACACTTTGTAAGCACTTTGTGACATCGTGTGTGTTTATGTAGTCAGTCAGAGACACTCAGACAGTCAGAGACACTCAGACAAAAAGAATCTGACCTACGTGTGTGTGTGTGTGGGTGTGTGGGTGTGTGTGTGTGGGTGTGTGGGTGGGTGGCTAGGTAGACACGCCTTTATTCTGACATCCACTTGAATCTCTACGTACTTTCTTTTGACGGACCCCGTTATCTTGACGTCAAAACAGTGTTCCGTAAGGGTTAGGACTGTATTAGGCTAAGGGTTAGGGTTTGGGTTAAGGTTTGGGTAAAAATTAGGGTTAGCTTCAAAAAATGGACAAATTTGTAAAAATGTCAAAGTAACGTATGTAATTTCATGAAAGTCATCACAACGGCGTTTCTACACGGTTGTGTGTGTGTGCGTGCGTGCGTGTGTGTGTGAGAGAGAGATGGTGTGTGTGTGTGTGTGCGTAAGAGAGAGAGAGAGAGAGAGAGAGAGATTGCATATATATGTGTATGCGTGCGTCCATGTTTACATGTGTGCGTGCGTGTGAGTATGCCTTTTGACGGGTATTGGGTTCACACTCAAATAGTTCACCTTTTCTTGATCATTGTTTTGCTGACTTAAAAAAAAGCACCAACTAAAATTAGATTTTCTTTAAAGTTGGTCAGGAATTAAGGGTTCCTGAATGTCACGTTGTCGCAACCACTAAATAAAGAAGAAAGAAACTACTTAAAGACGCCACTCATAAGATAGTTCGTATTGTGGATGGCAATTTGTTAAATATTTTCAAATGTATTACTAAGAGGTGCTTTTTGAAGATACGGAGAATCAAATGTTATTAATAACAAAATAATTTGCGGATTATTTTTGCTCTGTCACCTTAGATGATCGATGCTCCTTAATTATATCTTTTAACTGTTCGCACCATGGATCTTGCTATGGCAATTTGTGGCGCAGTTGGTGAGTCACCGGTTTCCTATTCCGAAGGTCGCGGGTTCGATTCCCGCAAGAGGCAAACTTATGTGACTTAAGTATGAGACTATAAAGGTCATAACAAGTTTTCTCTGGGTACTCCGGTTTCCACCCTCCCTTCAATAATGGTATTAATGTTGGATGCAGTGAATTTAAATTTTCAAAACTAAAATTTGGTTTCCTTTCCGTCATCTTATAATAATAAGTTTGTTAAACATGGCAACGTGTATGTTGGTACAGATCTCCGCTCAATGATCCTGATTGGTGATTCGGGAAAAAGCGCGTATGTAGTAACCAGTAGTGGTAGTAGTTGGAAAGCAAGCAAGGTAAATGAGAACAAAATTTAGTGCAGTGGTGTTACTACATTAATTCTAGCTTCACGACATTGACTCTTTCACTTCTTACGTATATATCATGAGGCCAGCAGGAGAAGACGTTTTTTTTTGTTGAAATTATTGTTGTTGTTGTTGTTGTTGTTGTTGTTTTAAATTTTATTTTATGACCATCGCACTGATTTTCCTTCCGCCTCTCTCGAGGAAATGGTAAAAGAAGGAAAGGGCCAATGCCATTTATTTGAACAGGAACATTGGAGTTGTACATTAAAAATGGGGTGTGTGGGGGTAGGGGGGGGGAGTTCGGGTTATTTCAACAGGGAAATGTACCTAATTGCCAGCCGAGTCAGCAATTGTTTTTTTAAAAGGGCTTACGTAGTGTGGCCATGGGAGCAAATGTTGTTTGTAGATTATAGTCACACGACACTTTCGCATATAGGTGACTTGGGAGCAAATCGCTCGACGCCCTTGTTTTATTGCTTTCTGCTTGTTACACTAGGGCGCCGGCCTCCATTGAGTACAGTGTGGAGTGTCTGGTAGAGTGCCTGCTTCGGAATTTTGACAACAAAGGTCGTCAGGTGGACATTGTGTTAACCTTAGATTGGCCAGCTGGATGCTTTTCGTGTCTTGGGTTGTATTATTGAAAGTCGTAGCTTTGCAGTGGTACTAGAGCGTTTTGTCGGTTACATCGATGAGCCAGGTTCGAATCTCAATGGTGGTGCGCGGGATAAAAGTATGCAACATTTCATTGTCCATCTTAACAGTATGATTGCTCTGGTAGTTCAGTGTTGATTTGGGTTCCTAACACTTCTTCTTTGGGATGGTTATTCCTGTCTGTCATATATCGCCAATGGTGGGTGTAGACGTTAAAACGTCCATGTTTAATTCATACATTCGTACATGAAAGTCGTTTTGTGTAAGGTTTTTGGTAGTGATCAGTCATTTGAAATTAACCAGTTAAATTCGTGTTCTTGTTGTTGTCGCTGTTGGTGTTTGGTCTAACTCTTCTTCGTCTTTTTTTTCTTTTGCTTGTCTGGATGTTTGTTCATGTAATTTGTCGTTTTATTGAAATCGTTTTGTGTCATTGGATTTGTTCTAAGATATTCTTCTTCTTCTGTTAGACAATCAATCGATATATATCTATATCTATATCTATCTATATCTATCTATATCTATATCTATATATAATCTTTTTTTTTTCAAAACATCAGAAACTGCATACACCTGCTCCCACGTATATATATATATATTTTTAAATTTATTACTCCATATTTTTGCCCCTCATACATGGCTTCATCAGGGGTATAATCAGATTCACAACCAACACATATATTAATATTGACTTTCAATCACTAAGGAGTTCAAAGCAGACCCGGGGGTGTTTTATTTATAATAGAACCCAGATACGGTTGCAAATATCAATATGAATAAGTCGATGTTTTTACTGCTTCACCCTAAAAAAACATTTCCCTGGAATGTGTACAAGACATTTTTCTTATTCGTTTAACAGTACAACGCTTTGTAAAGCCAAAAGGAAGAAGCCGAAAATACTATTCAAGCAGCTAAAACTCAGGTTGCTATCTGTATTCCCATCGCAGGACTACTTGAACGTGAAAATGACCCTGACGTTTCACTTGATCGCACCAAATTATCTACCGGTCGACATTGTGTTTATCGCACAAAAATACCTACAGGTCGACATTTTGTTGATCGCACAAAGATACCTACAGGTCGACATTTTCTTAATCGCAACAAAATATCTCCAGGTCGACATTTTCTTCGTTGCAACCGAAATACCTATCGGTCTATCAGAATCATCTGTGCCCTGTTACTAAAGAAAACAGTATAGGTAGCACTTGCTCTTTTGTACTTAGTGTTCTTGGTTCATCCTGCCTGCAAAGATACTACACAATATAATGAAGAAATTATGTAGTCCAAGATCTATATATCTCGATCAGTTTTAGTATGCAGTCTTTGAATATAGCCGGTCTGTTTTCAACAAACGTATAGAACAGTTGGGCAGATCCTAAATTATATGAATTATTTATTTGAATTTAAACGATCTTCGAAAACAACCGTTCTTCGCTGATTTTATTTGTTTAACGACGACAGTTTTTTTGTGTGCAGTTAGCCTACCTGTATGTCTGCTGCTAACAGGGCTTAAAGTCTGATAATTATTTTAAAACAAGCAAATTGGAAGTTGTGACTGTTTGTCTGGCTGCCACGTCTGAATCAATGACGATGACCTTTTGATAACATCGCACACGTCTGCTCGCCAGATTTGTTCAGGTGAAATGATCTCCCAGGGTTAGAGCAAAAGCTCGGAATGGATTGCGCTCGAAGGCGAACTCAGAGTGTTTGGGGATGATGAGCTGAAAGAGTCGATCATGCTGTTCATGCGTCGATGTTGCGTTCGTACTGCAGAAGGAAAGATTTGTTGGATCCTTGTAAATGAGAATGGAGAAAGCGCGAGGAGAGATAAAAGAGAACTACAGAATTATTTTCAAATCTAAACTGAATAAATCACTTTCTTTTATGTTCGTCAAGAAAAAGAATGAACATTGAAGTTTAACCTCTACACTCACCATTGGCGATATGTCAGACGGGGATCATAACATTAAGAAAATAATCAATGAACCGGACAAGTGATGACAGCAACGGGTATTGTCTTCAAAACCTAAAAGATTGTGAAACTGTTTTGGGGAAGAAAAGGAATACAGACTTTGTGTACTGAGGACAAAACTCAAAGTCATCTCCGAATGAATACTGTTTATTATGATATATTTAGATTGCTTTACCTTATATCCCATTCGAGGGGACCTCCAACTCAAAGCTATAGCCACTCAAGTTTAGACAAAGCATTTGAATCATGACTAGTAAAACCGCATTAATGACAATAGATGTACAGACTCGCGATTCACTCTTTGCCGCACAGAGTAGCAGATGCACTCCGAGAACCTCTCACAAGTATTACTGGTAAGAGGTCTCGGTTACGCAGTGTGACTTGTATGAAGTAGAGTTGCTCTTGTCGAGAGACAGAAAATATTCGTCAAATCTGTTAAATATAGTGGGTACAACAGGTGTGTTTTACCCAGAGCAAACAAAAAGTAAATGGATTTGCTTAATTATTACAACAACAATCCCATGGGACAGACTTGTTCTGGACTGTTAGCCCTCGAAGGTCAGAAAGTCAAACGAATGTGCACCTTAGTACTTTCTAGGTTTTGTCAGTGGAGTTGACAAATGGCCAATACACAACAGGCATATTAAAATTTCTCCCCTGTCCGAAGCTATATCACACTTCACTTTGTCATCGTGATGAATTGATGTTCGCTGGTATCAGTTTGATTGATTGAGCGACTGGAACTGGTTTTGTAGTTCTAGGTACTGAGACGAGTATCCTGCCATATCTGTTCATAGATATAGAGTTGAGGTATGAGGAATAAAGTATACAGTATGTATTAGGCCAATGGTGGTTTCGCATTGCGAAATGGAGCTGCTGCCGTGTGCATCCCGTTTAGTTCTTAAAGTTGCTATATAATTCATTATTCTTTTACCAGTGAAGTAATGGAATCAAATCCGTTAGACTTAAATTAACACCGGACGGGTCCTGACTCCAGTATTTTCTATATAGGTGAAATGGGTGTTTTCGCCTAGTGAAATTGGGAATGGAATCTGGAAGTTACTCAGACACAAAATCTCGTTGACGGAGACTTATTGTGCAAGTATTAAGCTGGGCTTTCGCCAGGCAGAAAGGAAACGGAGTTAAGTTGCTTTAATGAATCCTTTTGGTCTAGTATTTATTCTGCTGCTGAGCTAGTTCAGTACCTTCGACTGGTCCGTTTGTAAGGGCAGGGTGGGGTAATGGAAGACATTAGGGCAGATAGAGGCAGCAGCATTTATCATACATTTAGTTCATTAACTTTCAAGGTAATAGACACTTTGCTAAACAAAATTATGGAATAGAGTTGCTTGGGACATAAACCTTAGGGAGACAGTCACTCTCAACTTTGGAAAACCATAGAACGTCCACATCTATAGCTCAAAGGTGCTTCGTCAGGCACATGAAGGCAATGGAGTTTGTCTACGCTTACATTCTTACTTGGACATTACTAGACTATCTATCCTTTTGGCGCATGATGCCCATTGGCTCTTTACAATTATTTAGCCACACGCCTCATTTTAATTTGGTAATTTGGTGAATACAGATTTCTTGACTTGACTTGACTTGACTTATGCCAAACACTTTTTCTAAAGACAACAGGTTTAATTGCTTTCAGAGGACGTTTTCTTTTACCACCACAAAAGGATTTTAATATGACTATTTATTGGCTTTATCAAGACTTAGTAGTAGTAGTAGTAGTAGTAGTAGTAGTAGTAGTAGTAGTAGTAGTAGTAGTAGTAGTAGTAGTAGTAGTAATAATAATAATAATAATAATAATAATAGTAATAATACAGGATGCTATGTACGCGCCTTTCCCCAAGGCTCAAAGAGCGGCGATCTATAACAACATACACGCTCATCTGTCTCATTTACCCTCACACACACCAAATACACATACATCACTCAAACAGGTGGTGTAAATGCAGGGAGATCGCTATTAGAAGACGGAAGAAAATCGAATTTTTATTTTTGAAATTTTTATATTGACTGCATCATGTACCATTATTGAAGGGAGGGAGGAAACCGGAGTGCCCGGAGAAAACCCTCGGTGACCTAGTAGTAGTAGTAGTAGCAGTAGTAGTAGTAGTGGTAGTAGTAGTAGTAGTAGTAGTAGTAGTAGTAGTTGTAGTAGTAGTAGTAGTAGTAGTAGTAGTAGTAGTAGTAGTAGTAGTAGTAGTAGTAGTAGTAGGGTACTCCAGCCTATGACCAGACTCACCACGCTTTACATAGTCATTACATATACATACGTGCATTCGATAAAACATCACTTTTGCTACAATACACCAAAAGACGGAACAGTAAAGGTACAGACTATTTACAACTATGTTCATAAATTACAAAAAATACAAAAATAGACTATTTACAACTATGTACACAAATTACAAAAAAGACAGAAATAGAATAGCAAAAACCTATTCACAGCTATTTATATGCCCGGTTAGGCCCAGGAAGAAAAACAGTATAAATATTTACAGCCGTGTATACACTTACGGATCAGACATAGACAAAAGATGAGAGAATGGCAGCGGGATACAAATCAATCTGAATAATGCAGTTTGAAGAGGTGGGTTTTGAGGGCCTTTTTGAATGCTTGTGTTGATTGTATGTTGCGGATAGTAGTAGTAGTAGTAGTAGTAGTAATAATAATAATAATAATAATAATAATAATAATAATAATAATAATAATAATAATAAATTATTACTATTATTATTATTATGATCATTATTATTATTATTATTATTATTATTATTATTATTATTATTATTATTATTATTATATAGCGCTTTTCCTAGTGAGAAACAGTTCAAAGCTCTCTCTCTCTCTCACGCCTTGACACACTCATTAAACATTATTACAACACATATATAGAGAAGAGGGGGGCAGTACAAATGAAAGCGGGTTGGGGGAGAGGCTCACCACACGCAAACACAAGCGCGCACCCATACACACACTCACACACACACAATGGTTGAGGCAGTATGGAAGAAGCAGTTTGAAGTTAGAACAGACCAGGAGAAGACTTTAGAGAAGAAATGAGGTTTGCTTTGAAAGCGTTGATATGCTGCAGAGAGAAAGTGGTAATGAATTCAAGTCGCTGGTCCACAGTTGAAACATAAAAATCCTATATCGGACATGAGCGAAACAAATGATTGGAATTGCTTTAGCAAGTCTGTGCGTCTTAAAGGTTAACACACAGAAACCCTGACAAGCATTATTTTATAGTTTGAGGGTCTATACATGGTCCACCTTTTTCGTGTTCAATCACCATTGACCCTTACCAATTACCAATAAGACCCTTTCAATTTAAGGGCCTGCTCCAAATCTGAAACCCTTTAATGACTCTATCTTAACCTCTGCTTGACTTCAAAACAGCCCCCTCTGCCAACAGTCCATTAACAAATTGGGATTGATCAGTCTTTGACTTTGTAAAAGCCAGTCAGCAGCGGACCAGCACTTGAATTCACAGCCAGAGTACGTTGGACTGTATTGACTATAGTTGTTTTTACTAAGTGTATATAATATGTTCATGGCTGTAGTCCCACACTTTGTTTTTGCTTTCCGCCCATTTTATTTATGAAAAAAGACGCGTGCTCTGCTGCCTTACAATGGGCTAGCGGGAAGACGAGTCAAAATGGAGAAAAAATACTCCAGACTACAAGATTCTTTACACAAGTATCTCGCTCAAACTCGACAACTGAGGGACAAAATCCATTTCACAAATATTATTATAACAGCTAGCAAAGAGAAGAAGTCATTACTAGCGTTTCCACAGTCGAGTAACCGTGCGTCGAAGAGACTGGCTTATCGAGGCCTAGTAGCGCAGTTGGTTTAGGGCGCGCTTCTCGGCGTTTCTGAGACTTGAAAGAAAAAAGAAAGAAAGAAAGAAAGATATAATAATGATAATGTTCGTCATTTGTAAGGCGCCTTAGCCTAAGGATCAAGGCGCGCAAGGGGTTGGGGGAATGGGAAGACAAGACAGACAAAACTGGACAAAAGATACATAATATGCATATGTACAAATACAGTTGAACAACTATGAAAAACACAAGCACGCACACCTGCTTACACTCTCTTGTAAATGATTAATTGAAATATTCCATAAAAAGGTATGTTTTTAACTGTGATTTAAAAGAGGAAATGGAGGAAGAATGTCTAATGTTGTATGGAAGGGAATTCCAGAGTTGAGGACCAGAAAGAAAGATGGAAGGAGTGAGGGAGAGAGATGGAGGGAGAGAGAGATCAACTCAGTAAGAAAGAGAGAGAGAGAGAGAGAGAGAGAGAGAGAGATCAACTCAGTAAGAAAGAGAGAGAGAGAGAGAGATCAACTCAGTAAGAGAGAGAGAGAGGGATAGAGAAATAAACTCAGTAAGAGAGAGAGAGAGAGATAGAGAGAAATCAACTCAGTAAGAGAGAGAGAGGGAGGGGGTGGGTGTAGGAGAGCAACTCAGCAAGTCCGGTGCTACTCACTTGGCCCTAAGGTAAATACCTAAGACTTGGCGAATTGGAGAGGATTATTAAAGTTCGATTAGTATAATCAATCTCAATTAGCAGTCACCTGTATAGATTAATTTCTCCGTCCCTAGCACCACCTTTAGTTTAGGTAAGTGGAAAATCTTGTGGACAATCTTACCCACCGTGGGGGTGCCGGGGGTTTCAGTATAAATAGTATCCCCACTTTCTTTAAATGTAGTGCTTTAAATTCCCAATGTCGCTGTCTTTCTCATTCCTACTTTGTTCTATCAATCTACTATACTGTCATCTTCTTCGCTAGACCAATCCTCTACCTTTTTTCTTGAAAACTCTTCCAGTATATTGGACGCTTTCTGCCAAATTGTCACTGGGGCTTCCTATGATGTTATTATTTGGCAATGTTGGCATTTTATATGTATGTGTTTTGTTGATATTTTATAACGATGTTTATATTCTATTTTGTTTTTTGTAAACGGGGGTTCGATAAATTAGAGTATAGCCTCAGCGTCCCCTGCGTGGGATGTCTTTATTGTAAAGTGACCGGCTGGTGGAGTGCCTTCAGTGTTACCACTAGGGTTGTTTCGGCAGATCTTTTATGCGGATTGGGGTGAATCCTCTTTCAGCGAAGTTGTGGTCTTGATTTTGTGGTCCTGATTCGGCTCTTTGCAGTCCGCTGGAGCCTGTACATGTAAGCAATGAATAACTAACTAACTTGTGGACAATCTTGAGTGAAGTCTATGTTTTCTCAATCTACTCCTCCTCTTCTTCCTCTCCTCCTCTTGAGAAAGTGAGAGGATTATTAACATTCTGTTAGAATTATCAATCTCATCAAAATTCCCCAACAGCTATATTAAAAACACCTCAATTAACAGTCACCAATCTCAATAGGCAGTCACCCGCCTCAGTCGGCAGTGACCAACCAATCTCGCTAACCAGTCACCAATTAATTTCAGTCACCAGTCGCCAGTCAATCTCAGTCACCAGTCAGTCTCAATCAACAGACCGCAGTCAGCCTTTTGGGTTTATACCCGCTTTTCATAGCACCCTCTTCTCCTCCCCACCTCCTCTCCGTCCCCCCTTCCTTCACCCCCCTCCCCCCCCAAAAAAAAAAAAAGAAAAAAGAAAAAAAGAAATGAAAACAGAAGTAGTGGAAAGACATTGATGTTCTTCTTCTCTCACCTTCTCCTCCTTCCCTTCCTCCGGCGGCTCCTCTGCATGTTCCCCTCTTCCTCTCTTTATTCTTTATCCTTCCTCTTCCATTCACTGTCCTCTGCACCTTCATTCATATAGTTCTCACCTTTTATTCTGATATCTTCCGTGCACGCTTTGATGTCAATTACTGTGCTGGTTAAAATAAGGGGACGTAATAACTCATCTTTGTAAACTATATAGGTATTGCGTTGTTGTCGAAATAATAATTAAACCACTGAGGCATACTACATAATGAACAACCCGTCTCCACGTTATAAAAGTATATTCCTTTATTTATTTATTTGTTAGGAGCGCAATGAGCACAAATTGTTTTGGGGAGTCCTGCGCTATACAACAGTGCATTATAATCATCATCATCATCATCATCATCATCATCATCATCATCATCATCATCATCATCATCCTCATCGTAACACTGACGTAGTTCTATGACGCGAAAGATCTTTCATCTTTTGACAGCATTTAGATGTTAATTGTGGGCAGGAAAAAGAGTTTACCAACTTAAACGACATTATTCATTATGGAGTTTAGCCAGGTTTTATGACATTCAGACGAAACTAATACCTATGTACGGTTCATCAAAGACATTCCTGAGTTTAGCAAGGTTTTCTTAAATTCTGACGAAAATGAATATTTATCTACGGCCTACCATTAACTTAGTGGCTGATATGCATGCGTCAATTTTCCAGTAGCGTTATTATATAATATGTATGAGTTTGTTTGCCCCTGCAACGTTACGTGCCTTAGTAAGTGTGAGTCCGTCCGCATAATTCTATCTAACGAGTATTGGTGCTCGGCGATTTAAAAACTACTAGCAATGTGCTCTTTCTTTCTCTGTCAATTTGTCTGTCTGTCTCTCTCCCTCCCTCTCTCTCGCTCCCCCGTTCTCACCCGCTCCGATTTCACCTAGGTGCTACATGTAGGTACTAAAGTCGTCCACCGCACACCTAGCTTCATCCATCGCCCCTCCCCTAGCTCTTCCTCCCCTGACTTCTCCACACCTTCCTCTCACCTATCCTATCCTATCCCGTAACTCGAAGGTCGTTGGGGCACCACAGGTTATTGTTGAACCAGCGTACTCCATCTTTCTCTGTCCTGGGTAACCCTCATGGTTTCGCTCAGGGTCAAACCAGTCCATTCTCGAATGCTGTCTTCCCACTTTTTTTTCGGTCTCTCTTTTTCTTCTGCCTCCTTGCACCGTGCCTTGCAGGATGGTCTTTGCAAGGTCTGATGCTCTGGTGATTGTGGCCGTACCATCGGAGTTTCCGTTTCTTCTCCACTGTGAGCATGCCATCGTGTTGTCCAATGGCTTGTTTGATGGTCTGTCGGACTTTGTTGTTGGTGATGTGCTGGGTATAGGAAATGTCCAGAAGTCTTCTGTAGCACCTCATCTTTATGCTTTGTATTCTTCGTTGTAAATCTGCTGTGAGGGTCCATGTTTCGCAAGCGTATAGGAAGATGGAGATGACAAGGGAGCGTAGCAGTCTTACCTTGGAATGTAGATTGATAGTCCTGTCTTTCCAAATGGGCTTCAACCTTGTCAGGGTAGCAGTTGTTTGTGCGATCTTGGAGAGGACTTCCTGTCGGGACCCATTGTCCGATACAATGGCTCCTAAATATTTGAAGCAACGCTCTGTGTTGAAGAATTGGCCTTGGACTTTCATGCCATTGGTGTTGTTGGTCATCATTTTGGGTCTCCTCTGCATTTATTTCCATTCCAAATGCTCTGGAGGTGGTGTCAAGCCTCTGTACCAGCTGTTCAAGCTCTTGTTCCTCTCCAGCCAATCCATCATTGTCATCCTCAAAACGGAGGTTGGAGATTGCTCTACCCCATACGCTGACTGTGCCTTCTCCGTTTGCCTGCTACGCTAGAAATGAACTAAATTTGCAAATATATCTAGCAGCGATAGGATCGGACCCGGGTCGAAGTCTATTAGTACATTTTTCAACCTCGAATTGTGTAGGAGGAAGAAGAAGAAGAAGAATAAGAAGAGAAGGAAGAATAGAAACAAAAGAGGGGGGGGTACGCGGAGGAGAAGAAGAAAGAAAGAAAAAAGAAAGAAAGAAAAAAAAGAAAGAAGAATCAAAGAAAGAAAAGAGAAAGAAAGAAGAAAAAGAAAGAAAACAGAAAGAAAAAAAAGAAAAAAGAAAGAAAAACATAATGAAAGAAGAAAGAAAGAAAGAAAGAAACAAAAAAGAAAGAAAAAAAAGAAAGAAAGAAAAAAGACTAAAGGAAGAAAAGAAAGAAAGAAAGAAAGAAAGAAAGAAAGAAAGAAAGAAAGAAAGAAAGAAAGAAAGAAAGAAGAACAACAAAACAAGAATTGGAAAAACAAGATGTAGATGTCGACGACGACGACGACGAAGAACAAGAAGAAATTATTGAATGAATGTCCACACCCTCCGTTGGCCATAGGGTGGACGGGGATAATTATCCCAGGGAAGAGTGGATCTGGACTTTAATCAACACTGAACGACCCGAGCAATAACACTAATAAGACTTACGGTGAAAAATGGCCACTTTATCTTTGCCCATCGAGAAAAATAAGAAGACAGATCAGTCATAGGGCGAATTGACAGGTAGAAACCTTTCATTTTAGCCTAGTTTGCTAAAATTAAGGAGTACTTCACGCGTGATACGATCTTGCACGGTTGGTGGGTAGGTTTTAGGACCATTTCCACCTACGAAGTGCTGAAACAGCTTTTTAACGGGACGGTACTGACTTGTACCATCTTGATAGCTTCAAGAGCCTAGCGCACGGTGAACTGAATGAGGAGAAGGGGAATGAGGAGATAAAGGGAAGGAGGAGGAGGAGGAAGAAGAAGAAGAAGAAGAAGAAGAAGAAGAAGAAGAAGAAGAAGAAGAAGAAGAAGAAGAAGAAGAAGAAGAAGAAGAACAACAACAACAACAACAACAACAACAACAAGGTAGAAGAAAGTAGAAGAAATCAGTTGTAATAGTAGTATAGTCGTTTGTTGTGTTCTTGGCAAGGTTGAGTGTCGGCTACACAAATAAACCATGGAGGCACTAGGTCCCTTCTCCCCATACCAGAAGAAGAAGAAGAACAAGATGGTAGAAGAAAAAAAATAAAAATCAGTAGTAGTAGTAGTAGTAGTAGTAGTAGTAGTAGTAGTAGTAGTAGCAGTAGTAGTAGAAATAGTAGTAGTAGTAGTAGTAGTAGTAGTAGTAGCAATAACAGTAGTAGTAGTAGTAGTAGAAATAGTAGTAGTAGTAGTAGTATAGTCGTTGTAGTGTTGATGGCACCAGTGAGTGCCGGCTGCACAAATACATCCAGGACGCACTAGGCTCCTTCTTCTCATAATTATCAGTCCGCCCAGGATTGTGCTGTGGCCTGGGCGCGTGTCAGACGATGCGTCCAGAGGCTGCAAGTGGTGGCGTCGGGCGGCTTGAGTTCGATCTTGTATCGGCCAGCGCCTTGCGTAGCTCATGAGCCGGAAAAGCGCTAAATAAGAACTATTTTCATCATCATCGTAATCATCATCATCATCATCATCATCAACATCAATATCAACATCATCATCAACATCATCATCATCATCATCATCATCATCATCAATATCATCATCATCATCAACAACATCAAAATTCTCCTCCTCCTCCTCCTCATCATCATCGTCGTCGTCGTCATCGTCGTTGTTGTCGTTGTTGTTGTCGTCATCGAAATGAGTAGGTCTTTGTTAATCTTAACATTTATTTAAAAAAAATTTTAATAGTGATATTTATTTCACATATCAGCGCTTTGTTGTTTCAGTGAAGCGATTAGAATCAGGAATAATGTGAGGATGTATTGGGGTTGCGGTGGTGCTGGGAGCGGAAGGAGTGGGGGAGGGGGTAGAGCTATACTCACAGGTGCATTGAAATCATTTAGAGCTAGGGCGAGTGAGAGGGTGGATATAGGGTGTTGAGTCAATCACATAGGCCTTGCACGGTGTGTTAATGTATTGTGCTTTTGCTTTGGCTTTCCTATTCACAACTTTCCGGCACCTCTCATAAAAACTCGTGGGTATCGCCATTATAAATTAAAACGAGGTTAGAATGAAACCAAGTTCCGGTCTGGCTTGTTTTGCTTTTATCAAAGCTTGATGCGTGACTTTTAAATATGGCAAATTGCCGAAAACGACGATTGTTAGAGCCAGAAAACGAGTGGGATAAGTATAAAAACGGTGGAGGAAGTACATGCTCAGTGAAAGGATGCAAAAAACAATCGTAGAGGCTTGTATTTGTGGCGACTTCGGAGGTGCGTCGATCATCGACAGAAAGTGAAACAGGACCTGAAGACTCATGTAGTTTTCCATAGCTTCGCCGTCGCAATCTTCACAAAACACGAAGTAGTTGACTATGTTAGGCGAGCGTTGTGGCCAAGTGGGCTAAGGCGGGACTAACTTGCCTTGTCCACAAGCCAGAAACCAATGGCGCCTGACAGGTGTGGGTTCGAGCCAGCATCTGGGCGTTATGTTTTTCCGAATATTTTTCAAAAATTCACAAATAATGTTAGGTAGGTAGGGTTTAGGCGCGCCACTGGCGATAGAAAGGGATAATAAACTGCAGCAAAAAAAAAATATGTGAGGGTACGATACAGGTGGCCAGTGACACATGTTATTATTCTTGAATATTTGGAAATAACTCACTACTGCTCTGACCTTTACAACCATACACCAAATGGAGACCCATCAGTTCTAGCATGTCCCGAGAGCAGAGAAGAAGAAGAAATCCTCCCAATTCTCCGGGAAGAAGTTGAGGCAGCAGTGCAATCGCTGAAGAAAGGGAAGTCAGCGGGAGTGGACAACATACCAGCGGAACTGCTACAAGCAAGAGGAGAAGCGATGACTGATGCTCTCACCATTATCTGTAACAAGATCTGGCAGAGTGGGGAATGGCCTACACCATGGACCCAGTCGCTTGTCATCACTCTTCCCAAAAAAGGTAACCTTCAGGAGTGTGAAAATTACCGCACCATCAGCCTCATCAGCCATCCCAGCAAGGTCCTCCTGAAAATAATACTCAACAGGTTGAAACCACAAGCTGAACAAATCATAGCTGAAGAACAAGCAGGATTCATGGCAGGGCGAATTACCAATGAACAGATTTTCAACCTCAGAATAATCTGTGAGAAATACCTACAGCACCAACAACATCTATATCATGTGTTCATAGACTTCAAGAAGGCATTTGACCGAGTCTAGCATGCAGCTCTATGGGCAACCATGAAAGTGTACAACATCAGCCCTAAAATTATAGAAGTCATCAAAAGCCTGTATGACAAGGCTACCAGTGCAGTCCTCCATAACAGCGTCATCGGGAACTGGTTCAGAACAACAATCGGTGTGCGTCAAGGATGCCTACTCTCTCCAACACTCTTCAACATCTTCCTAGAGCGCATCATGTCAGATGCTCTTGCAGATCACGAAGGCACAGTCAGCATAGGGGGCAGAGCAATCTCCAATCTTCGTTTTGCGGATGATATTGATGGTTTGGCTGGAGAGGAACAAGAACTTGAACAGCTTGTACAGAGGCTTGACACCACCTCCAGAGCTTATGGAATGGAAATAAGTGCAGAGAAGACCAAAATGATGACCAACAACACCAATGGCATCAACACGGACATCAAAGTACAAGGCCAATCCCTCAACACAGTGCACAGCTTCAAATATTTAGGAGCCATTGTGTCAGACAATGGGTCTCGACAGGAAGTCCTCTCCAGGATCGCACAAACAACTGCTGCCCTGACAAGGTTGAAGCCCATTGGGAAAGACAGAACCATCAGTCTACATTCCAAAGTAAGACTGCTGCGCTCTCTGGTCATCTCCATCTTCCTATATGCTTGCGAAGCATGGACCCTCACAGCAGATCTCCAACGAAGAATACAAAGCATGGAGATGAGGTGCTACAGAAGACTTCTGTGCATTTCCTATACCCAACACATCACCAACGACGAAGTCCGACAGACCATCACACAAGCCATTGGACAACACGATGACCTGCTCACAGTGGTGAAGAAACGGAAACTCCGATGGTATGGCCACGTCACCAGATCATCAGGCCTTGCAAAGACCATCCTGCAAGGCACAGTGCAAGGAGGTAGAAGAAGGGGGAGACCGAAAAAGAGGTGGGAGGACAACATTCGAGAATGGACTGGTTTGACACTGAGCGAAGCTATGAGGGCTGCTGAGGACAGAGAAAGATGGAGTATGCTGGTTAAACGATCATCTGTGGTGCCCCTACGACCTTCGGGGTATGGGACAGGATAGGATAGGAACTCACTAAAACACGCGGAGAAAGAAACCGGAAGTGTGTTTCACTGAGGGGATTCCCGTTGGTGCATAGGATAGCAGAAAAGTGTGAATACTCGTCTGATAGGGTATTGGTAGGGGTCAGTCGCTTGCTGTAATTGTTTCAGTAAAACTGCAAGTTATATATATATATATATATATATATATATATATATATATATATATATATATATATATATATATATATATATATATATATATATATATATATATTTATTTATTTATTTATTTATTTATTTATTTATTTTATCTCGTAACATTGTTTTCTCCTCACCCCATTCAAATAGCAAATATCCTCTCCCCCCCCCCCCCCCCCCCCCCACCTTCCCCTTCCCTTTAATTTACCAGTCTAAAAAAATCACTTCGTTGAATAAAGGTTAAATAAAATAAACAAACTAAAGAAGCAAGCAGAAGAAGAAAAAAAAAGAAGGGGAATGAGGAAATAAAGGGGAGGAGGAGGAAGAAGAAGAAGAAGAAGAAGAAGAAGAAGAAGAAGAAGAACAACAACAACAACAACAACAACAACAACAAGGTAGAAGAAAGTAGAAGAAATCAGTTGTAATAGTAGTATAGTCGTTTGTTGTGTTCTTGGCAAGGTTGAGTGACGGTTACACAAATAAACCATGGAGGCACTAGGTCCCTTCTCCCCAAATCAGAAGAAGAAGAAGAACAAGAAGGTGGAAGAAAAAATATAAAAATCAGTAGTAGTAGTAGTAGTAGCAGTAGTAGTAATAGTATAGTCGTTGTAGTGTTGATGGCTCCAGTGAGTGCCGGCTGCACAAATACATCCAGGACGCACTAGGCTCCATCTCCTCATAATTATCAGTCCGCCCAGGATTGTGCTGTGGCCTGGGCGCGTGTCAGACGATGCGTCCAGAGGCTGCAAGTGGTGGCGTCGGGCGGCTTGAGTTCGATCTTGTATCGGCCAGCGCCTTGCGTAGCTCATGAGCCGGAAAAGCGCTAAATAAGAACTATTTTCATCATCATCGTAATCATCATCATCATCATCATCAACATCAATATCATCATCATCATTATCATCATCATCATCGTCATCATCATCATCATCATCATCATCATCATCATCATCACCAATATCATCATCATCATCAACAACATCAAAATTCTCCTCCTCCTCCTCCTCATCATCATCATCACCGTCATCGCAGTCATCGTCGTTGTTGTCGTTGTTGTCGCCGTCATCGAAATGAGTAGGTTTTTGTTAATCTTGGCATTTGTAAAATTATCATTATATTTTTTTTAATATAGTGATATTTGCTTCACATCAGCGCTTTGCTGTTTCTGTGAAGCGAAACAATCGTTACTGCATGTGAGGAATTCCGTTTTAATTAGGTGTTAACTTGTTTGTACCTTATAGTTATAGCGTGGCACGATGAAGCTTGGAGAGAGAGAGAGAGAGAGAGAGAGAGAGAGAGAGAGAGAGAGAGGAGAGAGAGAGAGAGAGAGAGAGAGAGAGAGAGAGAGAGAGAGAGAGAGAGTGAGAGAGAGAGAGAAATGAGGGTTGAAAAGGGGAGGGACGTTGGGAAAAATGGTTTTTATGTTAGATGTGCATTGCAATATTAAAATCAATTAAAATCAGGAATAATGTGAGGATGTATTGGGGTTGCGGTGGTGCTGGGAGCGGAAGGAGTGGGCGAGGGGATAGAGATATACTCACACGTGCATTGAAATCATTTAGAGCTAGGGCGAGTGAGAGGGTGGATATAGGGTGTTGAGTCAATCACATAGGCCTTACACGGTGTTGAAATGTATTGTGCTTTTGCTTTTGCTTTTCTATACTCGTCTGATAGGGTATTGGTATGGGTCACTCGCTTGCTGTAATTGTTTCAGTAAAACTGGAAGTAATATATTTTTTTTCTCTCGCAACATTGTTTTCTCCTCACCCCATCCAAATAGCAAATATCCTCTTTCTCCCCACCCCCCACCCCCCACTACCACCTTTCCATTCCTTTTAATTTCCTAGTCTAAAAAAATCACTAAACGTTAAATAAAATAAACAAACTAAAGAAGCAAGCAGAAGAAGAAAAAAAAGAACGTTTGAAGAAACGTGAAATTGAAAAGTTAGGAATTAGGGAGAGTATGCTGTAATAAAGTGAAAAACGAATTTGCCTTTTTCTCGTATACTTTGGTCAAAACCTGCGTTGAGTTAAAGCAGGTGGTTTAGTGATAGTTGATAATGTTTTGGAATCTGTACAAGTGTTGCTTTGGTGGTTGTAGGTCAGTAACAATAACAAGTTTCAATGAAATCCGCCCATTGGTTTTAGAGAAAAGTACGCAAATGTCACATCCGGAAGGACGCCGGACGGACGGACAAAGCCAAAAAAAACAATTGTTCCAAAGCTTTACACTTCGGGAACTAATCAAATACAATCAACAATAGCGAATTGTCCTTTTCGCATAATGGAGCCAACAAGTACCTGGCTTATAGTGTTTCTGTGTACACACACAACACACACGCAAACAAACACACACAACACACACAACACACACACACCTACACACGTTGACGCGCGCGCCACCCAAACAATCTTTTCAAACATTCAGCCGATTGTCGAGAAAATTCGCAAGTACCCGAAGACTAAGTGGTGCCTACAGGCGAGATTACGGCCACGAGTTCAGTCCCCTTGATACAGGAGTTCACGTGCCTGATAACGGGAGATCACTCCGATCCGGTATGCCCTTCAAGCGCCGTTTGACCTGAGAGTAGTCGCGCTTGTCCATCACCCGGTAATTGCCTGAAGAGGGAGCAGCGATTGACTTGACGCCTGGTAGGGTTGTAAAGCATGGAAGTTGTTTCGGCTAAACATCGTGTTAGCCTTTTGATTAAAACGAAAAAAAAGTAGTTTGGTCGTTAAACATAAAAAAAAAATAAAACCAAACAAAGGGCAGAGCGCCAGCAAAATATTGCTTGGCTGCATGTCACTGGTCGATACTCAGGTAAAAAAAAAAACCCGCAGGGTTAAAAGCGCAGTGGGTATGCTGTAGTAGCTTGGGGTTTGGGCGGTAATTAGGAATTATCTCTAGATCTATATCCATCTATAAAACCAACCTGCAGTGGTTTCCTGTTTGTGTATTGGTTCCAGTACGTCTCAGGATTGTCAGAAAATGTGAAGAATGCCTTTATTTGGGTGCTGAAAAGAGTAGAAGAATATTGAGGCATGCCATGCGCTGCTGATTTTCCATTGTCTGGAACTGTGGAGCATTTGAAACTTTGTCCTTTTTCTTCATCAAACCCAAACACAATTGCCAAAAAAATTAAAGCTCATATTATAGGAACATAACAATAAATGGCATTTTCGTCTTCTCTTCTTCGTCTTCTTCTTCTTCTTCTTCTGCTTCAGCTCAAATTCACTATAAAATAGTCTATTCTCTAATGCATAGGCTTACCCTTTCCGCTAACTTAGGCCATCATCATTACATAATATCAGCCTAGTTGGAAGTGGGGGAAAAAAAGATAAGTCTATCATACTTATGAAAAAAGTTATTCCCCAAATGCGATGTCGTACAAATGACAGTGAAATAATAATAGTAGGTTACCTTACTTCCTCTTGAGTGACATTCGTAAATTGAGCTTGTCCTTCTGAATCGTTCAAACCAATTTTGCCTTGTTCTAATAATGTCCTTTTTTGAGGGGGAGAAGGTGATGGTAAGGGGGAGAGGGGTAGGGAAATCCTGTCATAGTTTGTCTGTCTCTAGTTTCGACCAATTTGATTTAATGGTCTGTTTCTGAGATTGATCTGTCTTGAAGTGTACCCCCATTTTGTTGTTGTTCTTGTTGTTATTGTTGTCTTTTCCGAGATTTTTTGTTTGTTCTCGTTTTGAAGATTGTCCTGAAAATTTTACATTGCTTCTTAATTATTGACCTTAATGTTTTGTTATATAATTTTTTAATTCATTATCTTCGCATACGTTATACTGACCTTTAAAGATCGTACGTCACAGACCTGTCGCAGTGGGGGGAAAAAATGCACGATGTCGACGGTGTGTCGCGCCTTTGACCATTCAGGTCGGAATTTGGGGCATGATTTTGTTGAACATTGTAAATTATAGGACTGGAATGATAATGTGCGTAGGTAATTTCTAGATGGAGATAGTAAGTTAAAATTACTATTGAAGAATCGTAGATGGGATGGTAGTAGCGGTATTCCAATTGTAAAATCGTGGAGTTGGTGGTAGCCTATGTGACTGTAGGTCCAGAAGAGTGAAATTTGGAAGCGCTTTCATTGCGCGTCCAACTTTTCAAAGACCAACTGCATGAGAGCCGGCGTCAAGTATAAAGACTGGTGTTGATGATGATGATGATGATGATGATGATGATGATGATGATGATGATGATGATGATGATGATGTAGTCTTGTATAGCGCAGGTGCTCATAAAGTTCAAGTTGGTAAGAATTGAGTGCGTCAGTAGCGTAGATGTTTGTTTAGGCTCACGCTAGAAATATTTTCGTTATAAGGCTTCCTAGATCACGCATTTCAACGTCAAGATCCTTTTCACATTCACAGTGAGGTTCGCTCCAACCGGAAAAAAAAGGATTAGGCCATAAATATCGACCTCTTGGAGAAACGGTTTTGATATAAATCTATAATTTATTCACACAGTCTTAGAATACCTACTCAACAAACGCACATTCATCACTGAAACATAAGGTGATGTAAAGGTAGGGTGATGATCGTTATTAGAAGACTGAATGGAAAAGGAAATAGCTTTCTTTTATTATGAAAATTTCGATTGCCTTCATGCATTCAGTCCCTTTATCGTGGGGGAAGGAGGGGGATCCCCGGGGGTCATTAAAAAGTCTTTTATAACCTCTTGCGGGAGGAGTTCGAATCCGGGACCTTCAGCCCTGGAAACTTATAAGTGCCTGACCCAGTGCGCTGCCGGGACCCCTCTCTGCTACCTGCAGGATCTCTTTTGGAGACTCCGTCTTGACAGAACTTGAGAGTGAACCCAACCCACCTCTATCCCACCGTCCCACCGACCTCTACCCTTTTTTTTTGCCTCTAGAGTTGCAGGAGTGAAGGTTGTACTCGTAGTATTATATACAGTAGTATACATAATAGTATACATAGTGTACCACGGCCTCCCCTGGTCCACTCCCCTTGTTTTTAAGTATACATATAAATCTGTGGTTCTATGGTAGCATTCTACTACGCTCACAAGTGCACGTACAACTGTAGCCTTGGGAAGTCTTGTAGTAAAGTAGTACTCAAGTACTTAATAGGCCACCAGCGCCATTACTCATCAAGGGGGAGAATCAGACGGCGCCTGCTTACCTCCCTTTGGCTAGTTATCGCCCGTACCGCCGCCATGTCTCGCTCAGCTGGGGTCCAAATTCCAAACCTTTTCTTTTTGTTGTTCTTTTATGCGTGCGCTGCACTGCCTTTTTGCTTGTGGGATGTCTCGGTAAATCAAGTCTGCAGAACAAACCACCATTTGTACTTAATTTGCATCGAGGTTGCATTAAGAAGGGGAAGGGTGTGTGTCTAAGGTTAGTCTTTAGACCAAACCATCTTTTTTTAATTTACATTGGCTTCGGCCCTGCTCTTTGGGTGTCAGATTACATTCAGTCCTCAGACCAAACACTTTTTTTTTTTTAGAGGCTACATGCTTGGACACTAGTTGGACGTTTGATTAAATTAGGTCAATTTTTTTAAATTAACATTGCCGTTACTGTTGATGGTCTTTCCAAATTAAATCCAAAGACAAAACAACTTTTTAATTTAAAAAAAGCATCGTATTCGTTGTCCATTTTTATTTTTAACTTACGTCTAAAGACAACAAACCTTTTTTTTTTTAAATCATGGTCTTTCCAAATTAAGTCCAAAGACAAAACGACTTTTAAAACAAAGAGCATTCCTACTGTATTAGACCCTGGCTAAATAAGGTCCACATGCTAAATTGCTTTTTTTTTTTTTAAAGTGTTACATGCATTGACCCTCCTTTAGATGTCTGGGAAAATGAAATCCCTCGAGGACAAACCAACAAAACCAACTTTTTTTTTAACTTAAGCTTCTTTGTTTTTATTTATATGCATTGCCTTTTTGCTGAAAAAAAAGCTAAACGAAGTCCCTAATCCAGACTTAATTTTCTCATTATCTCCTACTATCGCGTGCAATTTGTTTTATGTTTTTATTTTACTTGCAATGCAAGTATATTGACTGCCTAGCAGAATTAAGTCCTCAGACCAAACCACTTTTTTTTTCTTAACTTCTACTATCGCAGCAAGTTAGTACTTGCTGTCGACTTCATTAGGTCTTTTATAATTATATATATAAGTCCTGAATCCCAGCTACAACCCTTGGTTTGTTTTTGTTTTTTTTAGATATCTATTGTTTTCTAAATGAATCTATTTTTTTTCCCCCTCAAACTTCTTACACTGGAAAGTATGACCACAAACGTGGTTATTATACCAATCCACATTATTATGGTGACAGTTTTCTGACAGGCGTATAAAAAAGTGTGTAGCTTCACTCTGAGCTTCAATGAGGTTTGTCGAGAACACAGGCGCTTTAACCAAATAGAATGGATCCTCAATAGGAAGGAAAGAATTAGTCTATACTCGATAGCGTAAGGGGTAGCAGAAGTATGTATCGTAGAGTACAGAGAAGGCGACCAATTGGTTCATTCAATAGATCCCTTGGTATATATATAAAACCGAACCGGTGATAGCCATTTTGAGAGAATGTATTGTGTGTATATATATAGATATATAGATATAGATATATAGATATAGATATATATATATATATAAATATAGATATAGATATATACATGTGTATTAGCCGAATCAGGACCACAGATATCAAGACCACCATTTCGCTGAAAGAGGACTCACCCCTGATCCGCTTAAAAGATCTGCCGAAACAACCCTAGTGGCAACACTGAAGGCACTCAAACAGCCGGTCACTTTACAATAAAGACATCCCACGCAGGGGACGCTGAGGCTATACTCTAATTTATCGAACCTCCATTTACAAAAACAAATTAGAATACATACACCATTATGAAATATCAACAAAACACATACATATAAAAAGCCTACAGTGCCGAATAATAACATCATAGGAAGCCCCAGTGACCATTATTTTGGCAGAAAGCGTCCAATATTCCCAAGCTGATCCAACAGACCTCACACACAAATGAGGAGTTTTGTCCCGGAAGAGTTTTCAAGAATATATATATATATATATATATATATATATATATATATATATATATATATATATATATATATATATATATATATATATATATATATATATATATATATATATATATATATATATATATATATATATTAGAGAGAGAGAGAGAGAGAGATAGAGATAGATAATGTTACGCGTAATTCTTGCAACTATTTCATGAAATACGATCGATTTTGCTCGTTTCATGACATGCGCAACAAAATTGCACATTTCATGAAACAGCCAAATGTTTTTCTCATTTCATTTACGGAGCAAAATTTTGTTACCCATGTCATGAAATACGCCGTCGAGAATTTGAGTGTCAAACATTGGAATACAAGAGTGCTCATATCATGAAATTATCACTTGAGTGTGATAAATAGATCGGTTGACATCAACAATGTCTGTTATCATTTACATCAGAAACTTCGTGCATGACAGGCACTATATCAGTAAATAAATTCCCAATGCAGATTTTACTCGGTCTTGTTTGGTTTTTGCAGTAACTTCATTAAAGACAGGCACACAAACATACACACACACACACACACACATACACACACCCACACGCGCGCGAGGGCTCTTTAATGTTTAACTTTTTCAGCAAATAGTCGTCTACAATGGTCTGTGTGTTCCACGAACCTTTTTTTTGTTTTCGACGTTCTCAGTAGTCCAATAGGTTCATGAACCTAGATTCAGATCTGAGAACCTTGAAATAAAGTTAAGACTGGCCTTTATTGAGACAAAGGGTTTGTGTAGAACACAAGTGATAAAGGTTTGTGTAGAACACAAGTGATAAAGGTTTGTGTAGAACACAAGTGATAAAGGTTGGTGTAGAACACAAGTGATAAAGGTTGGTGTAGAACACAAGGGATAAAGGTTGGTGTAGAACACAAGTGATAAAGGTTGGTGTAGTACACAAGTGATAAAGGTTGGTGTAGAACACAAGTGATAAAGGTTGGTGTAGAACACAAGTGATAAAGGTTGGTGTAGAACACAAGTGATAAAGGTTGGTGTAGAACACAAGTGATAAAGGTTGGTGTAGAACACAAGTGATAAAGGTTGGTGTAGAACACAAGTGATAAAGGTTGGTGTAGAACACAAGTGATAAAGGTTGGTGTAGAACACAAGTGATAAAGGTTGGTGTAGAACACAAGTGATAAAGGTTGGTGTAGAACACAAGTGATAAAGGTTGGTGTAGAACACAAGTGATAAAGGTTGGTGTAGAACACAAGTGATAAAGGTGTCTCGCCTGAAGAGTTGGGGCTGGAGTTTACTGATTGCAGGTTGGATAGCTATACTCATTATTAGATAATAATAATAATAATAATAATAATAATAATAATAATAATAATAATAATAATAATAATAATAATAATAATAATAATAATGTTCGTCATTTGTAAGGCGCCTTAGCCTAAGGATCAAGGCGCCGGCCGATAAAGGATCTAACTCAAACCGCCCGAGACGCCCACCCGTAGCCTTTGGGCGCATGGTCTGACGCCCGGACAACTGATCTGAGCACAATCCTGGGCAGCCAGGGATGGGAGAAGGACCAAGTGCATGCTGGGTGTGTTCTTGTTACCGGCACTCACCCGTCTAGGACATGAGCGTCAGGATCTTTAAAGTCCGTTATGATGGAATGTATGCGACACACAGACTAGTCCTCGGTGTATACTCTCATCCGAAGGAGATGCAGGCTATCTTCTGGGGAATGAGGGTGTATGAGGAAAGATCAGTCTCCCCTTCTCGTCGTCTGTTAGCGTCAATTACACATTTTATACGTGGCGTGTCTTTTAGGCATTCTGATCCAAGGCTCACACTCACTTTAACCTTCCTACTGTGGCGGCAAACTGTTACCTGCTGTCTGCTTGATCAGGTCTGAAAGGCAGTCTGGTCCACCTTTTCTGCCAGGCTGCTGCACTTCATTTATCGCCAACCCAAGACTCGACCTATCGAGTCCATTGCCGTGGCCACCTTTTTCATCCCTGATAAAACCTGACACTTGCAATCGGGCTGGCGACTGTAGCGGTCGTTTTGCTGATTTCACGTCCCCCCACACCCACCCACTATCTCCCCTCTTCCCCCCTCCCTCCACCACCACCACCTACCTGCATTTACTTCTATATACCCCACACCATCCTTTGTTATCCCTCACTTGTAGAAACACATCCCACTCCACGCGCGCTTGAACATCAGATCTTTGAAACAAGCATACTTATGCTACAAAATGAATTTAACTTGTTTTTTGTTAAACTGAATTGAACTAACAATGTTATTTTAACGTAATTTAAAATTGCTTTACATTTCCCAACTCAAGCCTAACCTACCATGGATTTAATATGCGATGTTACTTGTGTTTGTATCTTTGGAATTCAGGCCCGAATTTATTTTCACAGAAAATAGGAGTAAACGAAATTTAAAGCAAATTTGAATAGCATATTTTCCCGTAATCATAATCCCGATGTACATGACGATTGCTTAAATTAAATAGAATACACCGATTGCTTCACCGTCAACCTCGATGATGTATTCTAAAACGATTCTATTCTCTTGACCATTCCGCCGTAGCTCAGTGGTAGCGCGTTCGGCTCAAGTTCGAATCCCGTTGTGGGCAACATGAAAGTGGCTTTTTTCATTTCTCTATCTTAGCAGTATGATAGCTCTGGTGTATCAGTGATGATTCGAGTCCCTATCTCTTCGTCTTTCGTCTTCGTCTGGGTTTATCCCTTGTCTGTCGTATTTGGCAATGGTGAGAGTGGAAGTCACAAACTTCAATGTTCATCCATTCAACACAGTTGAGTATGTCCTTGGCATAATGGCTTCCATACTATAACTTTTCATTACAGACTTTCGTGGTAAATCCCTTGACCATTATAGGATTGTCTAATAATAATAATAATAATAATAATAATAATAATAATAATAATAATAATAATAATAATAATAATAATACAGGATGCTATACGCGCCTTTCCCCAAATCATTCAGGCTCAAAGCGCGGCGATCTATACCAACATACACGCTCACCTGTCTCATCCACCCTCACACACACCAAATACACATCCATCACTTAAACAGGTGGTGTAAAGGCAGGGAAATCGCTATTAGAAGACGGAAAGAAAATCTTTTTTTTTTTAAATTTTTATATTGACTGCGTCCTGTACCATTATTGAAGGGAGGGAGGAAACCGGAGTGCCCGGAGAAAACCCTCGGTGACCTCAATAGTCTCGTACCTAAGTCACATACGTTCGCCCCTTGCGGGAATCGAAGCCGCGACCTTCGGCATAGGAAACCGGCAACGTATCCACTGCGCCAAGAGGCCATCCCTGTCTCTGTCTCTGTGTCTTTGTTGAACATTAGGCTATGTTAAAAGGCCCCAATTCGAAGGCTTTGTTTACTTTTGGCTTTACCCTAAAATTCGCATTGTTGTCACCTTACACAATGATAAAGTCGTAGTTTCAAACTTGCACACTAAAATAACTTGATCATAGAATAGGAATGTTCAATCTCCGTGGACATGTCACCCAACAACACGCCTTGGGCCACCGGTCTAGGCTTCCCTCCCACAAGAAGAAAAGGACTGTATAACTCCTGTACTATGATCTTACTTAATCTGTGTCTGGAGTCATATGTTCAAACTTATACACTAAAATAGCTTGACCATAGAAAGAATGGTATACAAACCACATCACTGAGATGAAAGCTCTCAAATAGGCGTGTACGCAGCTTTAAAAAGACATTCCGTCCCTATTCCTGACGTCCCCTCGTGAATTCCTTACTATGAAGTCATTACGCGTCAAACTCAGCAGCGAGTGTTGTGGCCAAGTGGGCTAAGGCGGGACTAACTTGCCTTGTCCACAGGCCAGAAACCAATGGCGCCTGACAGATGTGGGTTCGATCCAGCATCGGGGCGTTATGTTTCTCCGAATATTATTTACTTTCGACTCGGGCAACGTCTCGGGGGTTTTCTCCGGGTACTCCGGTTTGCTCCCCCAGCAAAATTTCAAAATCACAACTAATGTTAGGTTGGGTTTGGGCGCGCCACAGGCTGCGACTACGCTTTCCCCAGGGGAGGCGGCCCACAATTTCCCTATGAAAAAGGGACAATAAGGTAAATAAAATAAAAAATAAAATAAAAATAACAAGCTGAGAACGAAAGTCGCACAAAGATAAAGGCAAATCTGCTGATAGCGTATTTGTGGGTAGCACTAGCTAGTCACGCACATATAAATCCAAGTTTTCTTGGCCTGCGTTTGCATTCTAAGGGCGATAATTAGCCAGCAAGTAGCCTACAACATACACACTTTTGAATGGTCTTACACGAAGTTTAGATTCTTTTCTTTTTTTCCTCGCAAATGTTTGGCAGGACAACACAAAATATATTAATGTAAAAGCTAAATGGTCATGTCTTAGCGTGAATTTGAATGACATATTTGGGGTAAGGCGCGTATAGCATCCTGTATTATTATTATTATTATTATTATTATTATTATTATTATTATTATTATTATTATTATTATTATTATTATTATTATTATATTTTTTTAAACCAAATTGCCGCAATTTTGATCTTGATTCCAGATGCACTTTAAACAAAAGTTACCGCCACGTATACTTGAAATCTTTGTTAAACGCAAGTGAACTTATAGCTGTCCTGTTAAATGGTACATGACAGCGGCAGGGTTGGCTCAATAGTGCGTTTGGAAAGCCATGTGTTGTATTCGTTCGTCAGTCTTGGGTTTGATCTAGCTTAGCTTGACGATTTTGCCCATTCATCTATTTCCGGAAGCTGGATCTCTGTGTCCAATAGCTTGATGGGCTAGTTGGTTAGTCACCGGATTCCTATGCCGAAGGTGGCGGGTTCGATTCCCACAAGGAACGAACTTAAGTATGAGATTTTTTTTTAGAGAAGGTTTCCTCCGGGTACTCCGATTTCCTCCTGATCTTGAATGCTGTCTATTTAAAATTTAAAAAAATAACATTCGATTTTCTTTCTGTCTTCGAATAGCAATTTCATTGTCTTTGAACTACACAGTTTAATAATAATAAATTATAATATTAATAATATTCATTTATATAGAGCATTTTTCATTAAAATAATAATGCGCTTACACACATCATTCGTACGCATCATCACATCATTCGCACTACATCATGTCCAGCATCATTCAGAAAGTATTATTAATGTTCCGCAAGGCGTTTTTAAGCAGCTCTTGAAGGAAACAAGGTCTTTACAATCTATTAAAACCGGTAGGCAGCGCATTCCAAACCTTGGGTGCTTGAAAACTAAAAGCCAATTGTTTAAAGTGATAGATGTGTTTATTGCAGCAATGTGAGCGTGTATGTTGGCATAGTTCGCCGCGCTTTGAGCCTTATAAACCATTAGATGAGACGGAGTAACACCTAATCTGAAACGAAAGTGAAACATTTTAACTCACTTCAACAAGTCTGTGGACCCAGCTTTCTATAAATCGGGGTGAGGGTGGGCAGGGAAGGAAAGTAAAATATCATATGGAGGAGGTGTGTGGGAGTGGGGAAGAGAGAGGAGGTCACCGGAGCTTTGAGGTCACTGCCACCTCCTCCAGGAGTCACTGACTGCCCTTTCTGACGGTCCGACCCAGCAGGTGGAGGACGCGTGAAGCGATTTCACGGGCGACGGGAACAAGCCTGGAGCAGTTTGTCATGCCTCACTGTGTCCGCTTGTGGCGCTTTTTCTTTCTCCAGTTCTCCATACACAGATTTTGCTTTGTATGCACACGCCCCCTTCTCTATATCTCTGCATTTATTGATTATCTTAAGGCGTTTGACTCTGTAGACAGAGATAGCTTATGGTCAGTACTTCAAAAGATGAAAACTTCCACAAAAATGCTACGCATGTTGCAGGGTATTTATTCCTCTGTTCAGTCATGTGTTAGATGGGGTTCTGAAGTGTCTGAATTTTTCAATTGCCCCTCAGGAGTAAAACAGGGTTGTATGTTATCACCTTTAATTTTTTCCTTGTTAATTACTGAAGTTGCTGATAAAGTAACTAGATATGGTAAACATGGTATTCAATTTTTGCCAGGGCTTCAAGAAATATTTTTGTTACTTTTTGCAGATGATATTTGTTTGATTTCTTGCACTCCTGCTGGTCTGCAAAATCAGATAAACAACCTAGAAAAAACTTCCACCACTTTAGGATTAACTGTTAATTTAAAGAAAACTAAAGTTATGGTATTTAGAAAAGGGGGACATTTGGCAAAAGCAGAGAAATGGTATTATCAGGGGAAAGAATTAGAAATTGTAAACAGCTATAAATATTTGGGCTTTACGTTGACTACTAAATTATCATTTGATTTTGCTTTGGAAGAATTTGCAGGCAGAGCTAAAGGCAAGGTGGTAGAAATCATGAAAACAATGTGGAGTTTGGGGAGTTTGGATATATCTGTATTTTTTAAGTTGTTTGATGCACAAGTGAAACCTATGCTTTTGTATGCCGCGGAAATATGGGGCCTAGCTCGTTTTTCTGTTATTGAATCTGCTCATTTATTCGCTTGTAAACGTTTTTTGCGCGTTTCACCCAAAACCCCGAATATGATGGTATATGGAGAGCTAGGCCGTTATCCACTATACATTGATAGTACCATAAGAGCCGTTAAATACTGGTTTAAACTTCAAACCTTTCTTCCAAATCGGTTGCCAAAACAAGCTTATGAAATGGATAAAAATACTTTCCTTAGACAACCTTCAAATCAGCTTGACACGAGAAATTGGGTGTACATGATAAAACAATGTTTAGATCATTTTGGTTTTTCAGAGGTTTGGTTAAATGGAGCTGGCAACGAAATATTATTTTTACGTCATTTGAAGCAACGTATGGTAGATTGCTATAATCAAGATTGGTTTGCGAAGTTAAGAGACAGTGATAGGTATATTACTTACCGCTCTTTCAAATCAGTATTACAGCCTGAAATATATTTCACTGATATAACGATAATTAAATTTAGAAATTCTTTTGTCAAGTTCCGTTTGGGTGTTATTGATATAAATGGAAACAAAAGATATAGTAATGTGTCCAATAACTGTCCATTTTGTAACCACATAGAAGATGAAATACATTTTCTTTTGCATTGTCCTAAATATGATGATCTAAGAGATAAATATATTTCCAAACATTACACAAATGTACATCAACCACCTCTAAACTTTTTTTTACAGAATTATAACAAACATATTACAAGATCCGTAGCAATGTTTATTTATTATGCTATGAAAAGACGCGACGAACAATGTAATGTCCGCTCACAAACGATCGTCTTGAAATAGTGTTCCACTGTTTGCTTTTCCTTGGAAATGAGTTTAAATGTTTATTTTGCGTTATTGGTGCTAAGCACATATTTGTTTATTTCCGGCATTGTTTCAATGATTATAGTTGTTTTGTGTTTGACCTCTTGGCGAACAGGCTGGAGGCCTCGTCAATAAAATTGTGAATCTTGAATCTTGTCTGTCTCTGTCACCCTCTGTCACCTCTCTCTCTCTCTCTCTCTCTCTCTCTCTCTCTCTCTCTCTCTCTCTCTCTCTCTCTCTCTCTCACTCTCCGTGCTTATTAATTATAGATCTAAATATTATGAAACGCACATCTTTCAGTTTCACCTTTTTTTTTAATTGTCTGGCTGGGGTCTCGTAACGCACAGCTTAGTCTCGAAGACAGTATATTTTGCAACTCTTTTGCTTTTAGTGGGTTTTTTTTTCTACTGAAGAGAATAAAAAGATGGACTGGAATAGGGTTGTCCAAGTGAGAAGTAATTTGATTGGTCTGGGGCTGTGTGGGGCGGGTGTTTGGAGAGGCATTAGTAACGCTGAGAGACCACGCTGTGCCACAAAACAGTCGTTCTTAGTGCTGACACCTCGCAACTTTCTTTAAATAAAAAAAAGATTTTGGAGAGAAAATAGAGAGAGAGTGAAAGGGAGGGAAAGGAGGAGGGAAGGGTACACGGAGAGTGAGAGAGAAAGAGAGGGAGTGAGAGTTTCCCTAAACTTGTAGTCCAGTTAGACCTAGTGCGAGAATCACGAACACTAAATTATTCGCCTTCAACCCTCTGCCTGCCAAAGTCCCTGTGAGAGAGAGAGAGAGAGAGAGAGAGAGAGAGAGAGAGAGAGAGAGAGAGAGAGAGAGAGAGAGAGAGAGTTTCCCTATACTTTGCTGTCCAGTAAGAACTGCTACAAAACACACTAGGAATAACTTATTTGCCTTCAAATGGTTTACCTGTGCCGAAGTCGTAAGCTATTTCAAAGATTTGTTTTTATTTCCGAAGCTAGATTGTTTTACTCAAACATTTTTCAATTTTATTTTATCCCCACATTACAAAATATTTTTAATCTCCCGATAAATGACTGATTCCATAAAGAAATCAATGATTCAATCAGTAAAAGAAACTTTTGCAAAGCGCACCGATCCATTTCAACTCGGAGCGCAATGGAGTTGTATCAGAAAGCTTACGACGATAGTGAAAGGTTCACGAATGGCCGTTTTTCCTACTAATTTAATTTGAGCACTTTGTGTCTGTTGTTGTTGCTTGTGATAAAGAATTACCTCCCTTGCACAAGGATTGATGTAATAAATTCTGTGGTCGTCTCGTAACAAAGTAGATCTAAAGCAAGTCAGATGTAATGTGTGTAATGAACAGAGCGTTTGTTGTTGAGTGCATTCACAAATTATGCCGCAAGAATTGGGTTAATGGGGTTTGAAAAACGATTTGGGAAACGGGGTATAAACCGCAAACAAAATAAAAGAAAGAGAGAGAGAGAGAGAGAGAGAGAGAGAGAGAGAGAGAGAGAGAGAGAGAGAGAGAGAGAGAGAGAAGCTTTTAGGGGAAGAAGAAGAGGGAGAAAGAACAAGGGAAGTGAGGAGGGGTAAGGAATACTTTTTTTTTTTTCTTTTTTTTTGGGGGGGGGAAGTCTTTTAGACGGAGCATGGTCTGATGACTGTTTATTGGGCCGAGCGCAAATCGTTTGTCCATCTGACAGTTCACGTTGCTCCCGAGAGGGTGTTTTTAATTTACGACATTTTAAACCGTTCGCCCCTTCTGATCCTATTTCAGTATTCATCTGTTTTTTGTATAGCGTGGTCTATTCTGGACTTCTTTTTTTTAAAGTCTGATATTATAGGTGTGTTTATAGACCAGACGTTTGGTGATTTATCTGTTTGAATGTCTATTTTTTTTTTCAAGTTTTGTCTGTTTCTCTATTATTCGTTGTGTGTGGGGGGGGGAGAGAGAGAGAGAGAAAAAGAGAGGAGTTGATCTCTCTGTCTGTCTATTTCTCTGTCTGTACGTCTGTCTCTTAGTCTCTGTCTCTTCTCTCTCTCTCTCTCCCTCTCTCCTTTACTCTTTCTCTCTGTATCTATGTGTCTCTCTCTATACCTCTCTGTCTCTCTCTATATGCCTCTCTCTCTGTCTCTCTCTTTCTGTGCCTGTCCCTGTGTCTGTCTGTCTCTCGCTCTCTCTATCTCTCTCTTTCTATGTATATCTGTCTCTCTCCGACTCTCAAACTCTTTCTCTCTCACTTTGTCACTCTGTCTCTCTCCGCCATTACTATATCTCTGTCTTCGTCTCTCTCTGTCTCCTTCGTTTCCTTTCTCTCTTTGACTCTCAAAAAGAACAGACGAGAAGAACAATGGATGGGTGATCTGTACAAAGCGAGGGATTCCTGTACATAAGCCTGATAAAGTCGTTTGGCAGAGCCATACAGGTTGAGACTAGAATTTTAGCAGCATCAGAACATAAGCTATTAAAATAACAAAAAGAACATTCTTATCTCTAGATCTTATAATGTAACTCTTCTGTATCTAATTTCAAATTATGCACAAAAAAAATTCTATTTGGCGAACTTCTTTGAAATTGTACTAATGGCGCTTTTTGGTTGTTTCTCTTTGTTTCATGTGGCCATTGCTGGAACTGTTGGACTTATCAGGTAAGATAATCAACTACAGCAACAACTCCACTCAACAACCACCATCTCTGTCTCTGTCTCTGTGTGTCTGTAACAGTGTGTCATCTGTCTGTCTCTCACTCTTTTCTTTCTCTAATGAATGAATTAATGTATTTTATTTTTAATTAGTCTACAATCTGAATCCCTACAAAGAACTCTTTCTCCCTCTCCCTTTCCCCTCACCTACACCTCCCTCCCCCCTCCCTCTCTCTCTCTCTCTCTCTCTCTCTCTTCTTAAAACTTTTTCAGATGTGCAGCTACGTCTGTCAAACAAAATCATGTTTCCACAGTGATAATTATAATTTCTACATTTATTCATGAGCTGTATTTAATGTGCATGTCAGAGATTGTTTGTCGTAATAGTAATTACTATCAGAAATGCTCAAATTCATTCACCCTTAATTTATTCAGTCGTTTGTAGACTTTTTCATGGATGTTCATATTCACTAATTCCTTGGTATTTGCATATATTCATATTCATTAATTCATTGGTATTTGCTTATAATCATATTCATTCATTCATAGCTTTTTATATTCTTTCATTGATCTTTAATATTTAATTAAATATTCCTTCGTCACATATTCGTTCATAATTTTGTTTTGTGTAAATCATTCATTCTTTTTTTTCCCTTTGTTTTTAAGCCGCGCTACTTCAAAACTCGGGTTGTGTGTTTTCTGCTTATTTTGCATTGAGAATACGTTAACTCACATTCATTGATTAATAATAATAATAATAATAATAATAATAATAATAATAATAATAATAATAATAATGATAATGATAATAATAATAATAATAATAATAATAATAATAATAATAATAATAATAATAATAATAATAATAATAATAATAATTTTAAAAAATAGCAATAATATTTTTTTTTCTCTTCTCCTTCTTCTTCTCCTTTTTCTTCTTCTTCTTCTTCTTCTTCTTCTTCTGCTTCTTCTTCTTCTTCTTCTTCTTATTCTTCTTCTTCTTCTTCTTTTTCTTCTTCTTCTTCTTATTATTATTATTAGTAGTAGTAGTAGTAGTAGTAGTAGTAGTAGTAGTAGTAGTCTTGTTATTAATAATGTATTTATTTATTTATTTCTGATTTAATTAATTAATAATAATTAATAACTACTACTACTACTACTACTACTACTACTACTACTACTACTACTACTACTACTACTACTACTACTACTACTTCTACTACTACTACTACTACTACTACTACTACTACTACTACTACTAATAATAATAATAATAATAATAATAATAATAATAATAATAATAATACAGGATGCTTTCAGGCGAGGTTTAAAAACCCGCATGGGCGAATTTACGTGACTTAGGTACCAGACTTTTCATGACACCGAGGGTTTACATAAAGAAGATTAAGGAGAGTGAGGAGAAATGTGGGGCCGGGTAGTTCCGCTGGTAGAGCGGCTTACTACTAACCATAGGTACCTGGTTCGAATCCCGGATCGGCCAACGTGCGACCGTATTATTTTCCCCTTACCATCAACTGGTTCGCTGGTGTCAGAATAATGTGACCAGTAGTCGCCTATAATACGCTTCTGCGTCGTGTGACTATAATATTTCATGAGGAGAAAGAAAAGACAGGGGAGGAGGAAGAAAAAAGCAGCAGCAGCTGAAGGAGATCCTTGAGGATCTAGACTTCGCCGATGACTTGTGCCTGATGTCCCAGACACGCCAGCACATGCAGCAAAAAACGGATAACCTTGCTCAAGAAGCCCTGAAAACTGGACTTCAGATCAACCTGGAGAAAACTGAAACCATGGCCCTGTTTAAAAGACAGCAGCAACCAATCACCATAGGAGAAAGCAACTTAACAGAAGTTACCTCCTTCACCTACCTGGGTAGCATTGTAACAGCAACAGGTGGTTCTGACGAGGACATCAAAGCCAGAATTGGGAAAGCAAGATTCGTATTTGTCACCTTGAAACCACTTTGAAGATCTACATCTTTCTCTCTCCGGACCAAACTGCGGATCTTCAACAGCAATGTGAAGACCGTTCTCCTTTACGGCTCAAAGTCCTGGAGAGTCACCAACACCTTGACAAAGAAGCTCCAAGTGTTCATCAATGGTTGTCTTCGGAACATCCTGAAGATCAGATGGACGGACAAAGTTAAGAACACGGACCTGTGGCAGCAGACGAATCAAGACCCCATCGACCTGCAGATTGCCAGGCGAAAGTGGCGCTGGGTGGGACACACTTTGCGTAAACCCCAACGGGACATCACACGGCAGGCCCTACAGTGGAATCCTCAGGGGAAGAGGAAGGTTGGTCGTCCCAAGACGACCTGGAGGCGTTCCTGTGAGGAGGAGATGAAGAGCTGCAACCTGTCATGGGGTGAACTGAAAAAGGCTGCCCAGAACCGAGTGCGCTGGAGAACTGTTGTGGAGGCCCTTTGTTCCACGCGGAATTCAAGGAATTAAGAGAGAAGAGAGCTGAAGGAGAAGGTTGTGAAGACGAGTTTAGGGGTTACTAATTACTAAGAGAATAAAAAGTGGATAATTTCATTGACACGTTTTTTTTTCCATAGCTGCCTCTTTTGAAGACTGCAGCAATAAATAACACGAGAAGGAGGAGGATAAGGAGGAAGAAGAAGAAGAAGAAGAAGAAGAAGAAGAAGAAGAAGAAGAAGAAGAAGAAGAAGAAGAAGAAGAAGAAGAAGAAGAAGACGTCAACAACAACACCAAGAAGAATCAATGAATGAATGATGTTAATGAACATCAGTATGCTAAAAAAAAAATGTCATTAAGATTTAATAGGTGTTTACTTATAATAAACAGCCGTATGTTAATGTAATTCCTACTTATTTCCATAGACGCTTTTACGGAGACCACATTAAATTCAAATTAATGTTTTTTAACTAATGGGTGTTATTTTGCTAGTTGTTTATGAATTTTTAGTATAGCATTAGCATGTAATTTATTTTACCTCAATGTATCCGCCTAAAACGTGCTAAGAAGTTGTCATGTTATCCTCCACATTTCTAACATATTTGTTTTGTTTATTTACAAATTCGTAAGCAGAGATTCCTTCTTTGTAGTTTTTTTTTTTCTTTTGCTGCATTCATTCATAGATCGTCATGAACTAGTTTGGAGTTTAAAAAAATATATTTCGTCCACTTCTTTATTTTAATCTTTTAGTTTCATTTCTTATTTCATTCATAAATAATCGTGCATTACCCGTAATTCCTTCTTGATTCGTAAGCAGATTTCGGAGGGGTTGGAGGGAGAAGGGTGTGAGAAAGAGAGAAAGAAGGAATTGTACAATAAAATCTCTCTTTCTTTCTTTCTTTTTTTCTTTCTTTCTTTCTTTCTTTCTTTCTTTCTTTCTTTCTTTCTTTCTTCCTTTCTTTCTCTCTTTCTTTCTGTTTCTCTCTCTCTTTCTCTCTCTTTCTCTCTCTTTCTCTCTCTTTCTCTATCTCTCTCTCTCTCTCTCTCTCTCTCTCTCTCCAAATCATTCATTCATGTATTCAGTGCTTTTGACTGTCACGAGAGTATATCTTAAGTGCTGCCATTTCGATAAAATTAACAACTGTTACAGCGGGACAGTGCATTAAGAGAGGAATGCCTAGAATTCGCGATGGCACGCTTGTTGTCGCAAAAAACAATCATTAACTTTACCATGTTCAGGTACATTTTAAACGGGTGTCAAACGGGTTTAGAAGTTCAGGAAACAAACAGGTGCTATCAATTTTATTTCCAGGTAAAGTTCAAACCCATTATTGAGTTGACAACTTTGAAAAATGTCCTTGGGACCACTCCAGGTTTAATTTTAAACGGGGTATCTAAACGGGTATTAAAGAATAGGTAACACAGAGGTAACACATAATTACGGATTTAAACCGGGTAGGGGCAACCAAATAGTCTCAGGATCAAACTATTACAGCTAACCACTGGAAAAAATATTTTTGGGGCAGGTACATTTTAAACAAGATATCAAACGGATATAGGAGAGAAATAGAGAAAGAAAGAGACAGAGAAAATGATGATGATGATGAAGATGATGATGATGATGATGATGATGATGATGATGATGATGATGATGATGATGATGGCGACAACGTAGGTGATGACGACGACGTAGATGATGATGACGATGAGAAGGACGACGACGCTGATGATGAGGACGACAATGATGATTCTGATTGGGTTTTAATAACTACTTTTGTAACTTGTTATCAGACATACAGACACATATATTTGTTTTGAGGGAGAGGAAGGGGTGGAGGGTAATGGGGGATGGGGCACCCGACGCGACATTCAGTCTGCTTTATTTAATGGTACATCTCTCCAGCCACACATGACTGTTCGACACCCAAACAGTGGAAGGAATAAAAAGGGTCTTGATGACAGAAGAGTATCTGCGGCTCCGTACATTAACATTTTCACGTCTGCATCCCTCCTTAGCGCAGCCTCTGTCATTGCTGGACACTCTGCGTGATGATAGAGGAGAGTATCTGTGGCTTCCATACGCTAAAATGTTCTCTTAACTTCTGCATTCCTCCTTAGCGCACTGACACTCTTGTCAGTATTGGATGCTCTGGGCGGTCTTTTATGTTGACTCTGACATCAACGAAAAACTGGGTTTAAGTCTTCTTTAAACACTACACCCCGCAAAATGGCTTTGCCTAAACCTCCCACCCTCAAACCCAGATAGCATCTCTGTCTCTTTCTCTTTTTCTCGCACCTTTTGCTTCTCTCTCTCTCTCTCTCTCTCTCTCTCTCTCTCTCTCTCTCTCTCTCTCTCTCTCTCTCTCTCTCTCTCTCTCTGTGGTTTGACTAATATTATCCAAACTTCAAGTCTGTCCGTTTCTATATTTGAGTAAGCTTATGTGTGCCTTTACGCTTGGTCCGAAACCACTAGTACACTATAGGCATTAGCAGGGTTAGAGTCGTTAACCCCGCTCTGAGGCGGGACAAGGGAAGGAAATAGCTGTATGCTTAATGATCGTGCAACAAAAATTGCTGGCACTGCACGTTTTCTTGCACGGAGTGCGCAAGCCGCATGAAGCAGTACCACAAGAATACAACATATTTACCAAAACATTCCTACCAGAAGTAGTACAAGTCTAACAATACCCAGAATTGAAGGATTTAAAGGAGAAAAAAAAAGTTTGGACTAAAAGGAACAAGCCAAGACCGCAAAGTCCGGAGTTGTGGTAACTTTTACACCAATGCAGAGAAAGGGTCTAGATCGCAGGAATGGAAGTGTAAATGGTCGCAGAAGTTTGAATCGAAACCCCATTACCTTTCTATAACCCTATAAACGTGTTTGATGTTCATAGCTGATGTAATTGTTAGATTGTAACCTGTCTATGCTGGTGTTATGTTTTGGTTTTACCAAAAGTTTTAGTCATGAGACCAGCAAACAGAACAAAGAATGCAAAAAGGGCACATCAAAGGCAAGCTTAAATATGCTAGTGCTACCCTTCGACAAAGTATAACAATTAAATGTCTCTAGCGAACGGGAACAATGCAACAAAAATATATTAATAATTATTCCAAACGATTACCAATATACGAATAGGGCATAAGAATCAATGAAGCGCATCAGAATTGAAGGGCAAATAATAATAATACATTTTTTTTAAAAATGAATGGACTAAACTCATTTCAAGGAACATTGAATGCATCCGAGAGTATTACATTTATAGAATACAATAATAGCTGTTGGTTTGGAATGCCTGAGATAATGTAAGATAATAAAAGACTATAAGTCAATTGGGCTTGAGACAATGTAAGATAATAAAGAAAAAAAAAGAGATTACTCTTATATAGCGCACTTATAAGCTCAGAGAGCTTCTCAAAGCGCTGGCCACTACTATCCAGCAATCACAAAATAGTTTGCTGAAGTCAGGATTCGAACCCACGTCGTCCGAGACGCGCGTACACAAGTCGAGTGTTCTGACGACTGAGCTATCCCTGCCGCCATAATACAAGAATATGAGTCAATTGGGTCTGAGATAATGTCAGATAATAAAAGAATATGTCAATTGGCCTGAGATAATGTAAGATAATAAAAGACTATAAGTCAATTGGGTCTGAGATAATGTCAGATAATAAAAGAATATGTCAATTGGGCCTGAGATAATGTAAGATAATAAAGGAATATAAGTCAAGTGGGCTTGAGATAATGCAAGATAATAAAAGGCTATAAGTCGATTGGGGTGAACGAAAGAAACCAGCAAGGAAGTAAAAAAACAAAACAGAAACAACCGCTTCTTGTAGGTTTGGTGAGTGAGAGTAAGGGGGTTACAGAAGGTGGAAACTGTTTGTACGTGGATCGACAATGGAATTATTATGTTCTGCTGCTCTCAGGACTTGCTCAGTTAGGACCTCTTTGTATTTCTGATGGAACAAGGATTTTTCACTTCCCACCCGCTCCCTCCCACCCACCCGCCCACCAAACAAACCAAAACAGTTAAAGACTATCAAAAAAGGCAGGAAAGTACGTTCTAGACAGGAAAGCACGAAAAGATTTAAACGAAAAAGGCTACCGTGATCTCTGGAATATGATTCACTCAGAAATTACTGTATTCCACTTTCTTATGGTACAACAAGACTCACACACACACACACACACACACACCGCACACACACACACGAAAACTTTCTAGACGCAGCTGAGCGGATTGAAAAAAAAGAAAAAAAAAAGAAAAGACAAATTATCGAACAGTCTCTGGAACACAAGCTTTGTTGATGATTTTTTTTTCTGTTTCAGTTTGATTGTGTGGTCGAAAAAGACCTCTTAGACACCCAAACCACAGTCCAAGAGTTTTATTTTTATTTTAGCAGAAAAACGAGAGTTCTAGACAGGAAAAGGTTCAGACGCAACTGAGCGCAAAGAAGAAAAGGCTCCTAGGCATTGTTAGGAAGTACTTTGGTAGAACTTCAAAAGCGCAGCATGTGTGAACGGGGCCCGAGCACTCTTTAGTTGCCCGAGAGCGTTCTTTGTAAAGTGGTGTTGCTCATAGGAAATAGTGCAGAAGTGTTTTGAAAGGCACACAGGCAGCGCAGCCTAGAAGGTGGTACAAGCTCGCAAAACGTACACAAGCAGCTAACACCTCCCCCACCCCCGCCCCCCACCCCTTTTTTTTTTTAAAATAAAAAAGCAATGGCAGTGAGATAAGCTAAAGCAGAGATCTAAGGGGGAGGGGAGTAGAAGGAGAGAGAGAGAGAGAGAGAGAGAGAGAGAGGGGGGGGAGAGAGAGAGAGAGAGAAAGAGAGAGAGAGTTGAATAATATTAATAATAATAATAATTTATTTTATAAAGCGCGATTCCAGACAACTGTCTGCTCAAAGAGCTCACACGCATGCACACACTCACACACTCGCAGGTTAACAATATAATCTTAAAATATCGAGTGTAAACAAAGGGTAAAATATGTATACTAAAAGAAAGATGTACATGTATAAGATTTAAACTTTAACACTAAGGTAAAACACAGGACAGCAATTTTTTTAAAAAGTTAGGGCAAAATGGGTACAGTGATGACAAATACAATATATAAATCACACAAGCTAGGAATAAGGGTCAGCTTGGCAGGAAAGTATTGTGTGGTTGTGTGTGTGTGTGTGTTTTAGTTTTTATTTATGTGGTTGCATGCATCAACGGAGTATCAAAGGCAAATGTCGGGGTTTTATATGAAAATATGGTATCGTATTGTGTTTTGTGTGGTGTTTATTGTATACTGTGTTGTATTGTGTGGTATTGTATTGTGTTTTATCGTTTTGTGTGGTATTGTAGAGTGTTGTGTTGTATATTGTGGTGTATTTTAATGTGTTGTATCGTTTTGTGTTGTGTTGTATTGCATTGTATCATGTTGTGTTGTATCGTATTGTACTGTGTTGTATTGTGTTGTGTTGTGTTGTGATGTTGCAGTGTGGGTGGGGTATGGG
>CM072525.1:23505991-23520991 GCA_036898135.1 Oncomelania hupensis
ACATAAAAAACAAATTACACAAAGCACAATCCTTGCACAAACCGAACGCAAAGCTTTGAATTTTAGGCGTCTTTTCCATACTTCGTATATTCATTTATTTAATTTAAGGTCTCTGTACACATAGTGATTTTAGTCCAACAACATTAAAAAAATTAAATAAAAAGATTTAAAAATAACATTGTAACAATTTCACCAGCTTGAACTCCTACTATTTAAACATTTACAACATTCTTGACATCAAACATTTTCTTTCTTACATGTGAAGGTACTACCAAAATATACGACAAGCTAGCGGAATGGCAAACTGGATTTCCCCACATTCATCCCATATGCACTCAACAAACATCATCTTGATCGCAACCATGCAGAATCTGCCAAAACACCTCTATACCTTTCAGTATTTGCAAAATAAAAAAATTAAAAAAAACAAAACAACAACAACAACAACAACAAAGAAACCCACACACTCTACACCTTGTCATTTGTCAGTCTCTTACTTGATTTCCAACACATATCAGCACACACTAACATTCTAGCTGTCAATGTCGGTCTTCATCGATGTTGTCTGCACATAGCCCATTTGCTCTCTCACTCTCTCTCTCTCCCATATCCTCTCGCTCACACACACACGCACATTCAAATATTACAAATTAAAGTATCACATAATGCACAAATTATACTATTTTTTAAGTGTCAAAGAAACTGTCTTAACTGTATATAAACAAACAACTGTGCCTAATCTGCCAACTGTAACAAGGTGAACTGCAAAGCAAATTAAAAGTTATGGGCGGTGTACGTGCAGGTACCACCATCTTCTGTACGCATTTTGACCTCTCCCCGCTTCTCCTTACCCTCACATTCATCATCTCAAAGAGGAGGCGGGGGGGTGAGGAGTCGATCGATCAAAGCAAGCCGAAGTGTCCAAGACATCAAGTGTTTGCCAGGTGCCTGTTGATTGGGCTTCATGAAGACATGTTTTGTGACGCATGCGCAAAAGTAACTTAACTATAACAAAACAAAACACACACACACAAACACACACCCACCTACACACCTACACACACACCCCCACACACAAGCAGAGTGTCTGTTGTCAGTGTTATGATTTGAAGCAGTTGCAAGTATTTGTGTTGAACTCAGGGACAAGAGTGTCAGAAAATGTGAAGTACGGCTGAAGAGGAAAGGGCGGTTCTTGAAAGAAAATGGACTGAAAGGGTAATATTGAGACTACAACACACCTTAGGAGACATGTCTTTTGCTTGTGGACTACTCGTGTTTAAAGTCAAAATGTCAATATTTTCAAGTGTTATCTACGGGTTTGTCAGTTTTCTGACGTGCCTGTTAATATTTGTCTCTGTCGCTTGCCGTCTGTCTGTCTATATGTCTGACTGTTTCTCCCTCTCTCGTTTTGAGCTGTGTGTGCGCGCGCACACGTTATTGTGTGTGTGTGTGTATGTGTGTGTGTTTGTGTGTGTTCCGTCTGTCTGTCTGTCCAGCTGTCTTTCTGGCTGTCTGTCTCTCGGTCTTTGTCTCTGTCTCTTTCTCTCTCGTTCTCATTAATTAGTCTAAAATCTATATTTTCTTAATTTAAAAAAGTTTCAAAGTTTCTCTCTCTCTCTCTCTCTCTCTCTCTCTCTCGCTTTGTGTGTGTGTGTGTTTTAATAAGTTTTGAATATTATCCTGGTCTTAAAGTGTCACAGATTCAAGGTTTTTAGCAAAAGTCTGTGACTTCATGTTACGAAAGTGTCACCTTTCAAACTGACAGTACTGTACTTGTGACTTGTGGTGAGTGATTTGTTTTAGTTCTGGAACTTCGCTACGAAGTTTAGAATAGTCCGTTGTGTTAATTCTTTGCCTTTCTTCTTCTTCCACTTCTTCTTCTTCTTCTTCTTCTTCTTCTTCTTCTTCTTCTTCTTCTTCTTCTTCTTCTTTAAATTATCTATTTCTCCCTCTCTCTCTCTTTTTCTCTCTTTCTCTCTCTGTGATTGATTGGAATTAAGCTAGTTTAGAAATACGCTTAGTTTTACATTTCAACGTCAGTTTGAAAAAAAAAGTTTAAAATTTCACTTTCCATTCGATTCTATTCTGCTATTTCATCAATGTAAATTTACCCCCTGTGAAATTTGCCCAAAATTTTCCAACCTGACCTTTTCTATTTGCCAGTATTGTGAAAGGGAAGTAATACACCGTTCAAATCAATGGAGGTAACCCACACCGCGCTTCCTGTTTTTAGCGTTTGCGCAGTAATGCGACGTGGATTGCAGGACAATGGAGTCGCCGACAACACTTATGGCAATCGTGACCCTGACTATACACAGTGCGGATTATTAGCCCAGGAACCGGGTGGCGAGATGTCGTCTGCTACGTTGTCGTCTGCTTGACAGCAGCGTTGCTCGTTTAGCTTTAGTAAATTCAGAACTCAAGGAAATATCAATGAATTCAATAGAACATTAAGGGAGACGAGTTCGTTTAGTGCTAGACACCGATTATTCGATTGTAGGTAAAGAGAAAATACCAGTGACTGGGACATTTTATACAGATTTTAAGGAATTTAGTACGCAGTTAACTGAGTGTCTTATCTGTCGTCTGCGTAATCATCCTCTGGGTATTAACATCGCTTTCTCGTGTAGAGCTGGCGTAGGCCCTATTCAGAATTTAATGAAATATTTAGGGAAGAGGTTCGTTCGTTCGTTCATATTTTGCATTGCAGATACAATATTTAGACTAATAATAAGATTTCTGCCCAGGAACTATATAACTGTCGTCTGCTTTGTCGTCTGCTAAGATCAGCGTTGCCCATGCAGCTTGGGAAGATTGAGAATTCAATGAACAAAGTGAAATAGGTTCCTTTAGAACAAGAAACGTAAAGATTAAATTGCACCAAAGAGCAAGGTAGATTTTGTTGAAAATTGTTTTGAAAATTATTTTAATTGATTTTGGGAACACAGCCATGTTTTATGCACTGTCACCTGAAACACTATTCGACTTCTTCACATTCAGCGTGTGACTTGGGCAGCAGCTGATCAGGATCTTTTCCGAGCCTCCTTACCCTCCCTTTCTTTGTAGGGTGGACATGGGTAATCCCCCATGTCAACATAGCGACATGCCGCCAGGAGGCGCCAGCGCCCTGACAATGGGACATCCCTCCTCCGCCATCTCACAAGAAGGTGTGACCGTGCCGTCATGTCTTCTACCTTGGCACGAGAGAGAGAGAAAGAGAGAGAGAGAGAGAGAGAGAGAGAGAGAGAGAGAGAGAGAGAGAGAGAGAGAGAGAGAGAGAGAGAGAGAGAATGTTAGAAAAGGACAAAAGAGACATCGATAATCATCTACTGTTCTAGGATTTCGGAAAGCTGATGTTTTTGGTTTGACATGACATTGAAAAGGGCGTGTTGTTTGCGTGTGAGAAAAACGGAATTTCCAACTGAAAACAACTTGCCAACCACCCCACCTCTCTGGGACAGACAGAGAGAGCCTGCATCCCCAGGCATTCCCTTCTCCCTCCCCTTTCCCACCCCCCACAAACCCCCCCCCCTCCCCCCCCCAAAAAAAAGATAACAAATTCCTAAAATTCAAAATTTTGAATTGTATTATTGTGTTGTGGTGGTAGGAGGTCGTGTTGGGAACGGCAGTAACAATTCCGCAGGAATGCCACGAAACATCTGGCATGTGATTCGTAAACTTTAGAAAGCAACGCTTGAGTTAGACAAGTCAGATTTCACCGTTTAAAAAACAAGCACTCAACTTCTAAGAAGCGCGACAATGGGAAGGAACTCTGCAATTTTAATGGGAATTTTTCATTCTTTCCGTTAGACTGCAATTGTCTTCTTCTTCTTCTTCTTCTTCTTCTTCTTCTTCTTCTTCTTCTTCTTCTTCTTCTCCTCCTCCTCCTCCTCCTCCTTTTCCTCCTCCTTCTCCTCCTCCTCCTCCTCCTCCTTCTTCTTCTTCTTCTTTTTCTACTTCCAAGGGCGACAAGGGAATCAACCCTGCAATTTTAATGCGCATTTTGTATTCCCTCGCTTACCCTGTAATTTGAACTTCTTCTTCTTCTTCTTTTCCATTTTGCTTGCCACTTCAATGTCCGTTTTTTTATTATCTCCCTTTCCTTGTCACTCTTCTGGCACTCCCACGTGCGAATAGAGACAGATCTAAAGATGAAAGTCAAGAAGAAAGAATATCATCTCGGTTCACGAAGGTTAGGCAATCTGTTTTATTCAGTTATTTTGACAGTTTGATGTGGAAGGGGGAAAAAAAAGCTAAGCTTTGGGATACCATCGTTTGTGTAAAACACTAGTACAGTAGCTGTCTCGGTTATGGCCTATCTTCATTAGAAGGTTCGTGAAAGGTTCGGGGACATTCAAAACCTGTTTTCCGAGGTTCTAATATCCCGAACCTAGGTTGCAGAACTTTTGGGACAAAAAAAAAGATGGGACTGGAAATAATTCATAGCTTCTTCAATTTAATCCTAAATAGATGCTATCTTCTTTGGGAAAATCTATCTCCCCTTTTCTGCTTCACAGGGTTGGCATTATGCCAGAGATACAGACTATTTCTCAGCTCTTCAGCGTAGGTGTATCAGCTGGGAATGCTAAAAATCAAGGGACTGATTTTCTAAAGCATAACAAGACGCCTGAATGAAGTCCTGATGAAAAAAACATCTTCATGTGAAAAACTAGTATCCACAAGCTGGCTGATTAGCAACAGAAAAGAGAACGAACCTAACTTTTGTTTTAAAAAAGAATTCATAGCAACGGGAAAAAATGAAATTAATTAATTAAAACAGCACAACCATCATCTCTCTTCCAACAACTTGTTTTGTCCATTCCAGTCTGCCTACCGTCCTGTCCACTATACTGAGCTCAGCTCTTCTTCACATCGTGACCGACCTCATCTCTGCCATTGACTCTGGTAAAATTTCTTTGTTGACCCTTCTCAATCTCTCAGCGGCTTTTGACACTATCGATCACTCCATCCTCTATCAGCGCTTTGAGAACTCTTTTGGAATAAAGGACCGTGCCCTATTCTGGTTCCATTCTTACTTTTCTGATCGTTTCCAATTTGTCTGCATCAACAACCACCTTTCTGAACAGTCCAAATTTATCTTCGGTGTTCCTGAGGGGTCAGCTTTAGGCCCTGTTCTATTCACCCCTTACACATCTCCTCTGTTTCAGATCAACCATTTCTACGCAGACGATACATAGTTCAAAAACAGTGACAAACCTCAAAACCTTCCATCTATGCTGACCTAAATTTCCGACTGCTTTGAAAATATTTCTAACTGGGTGGCTGCCAACAAGCTCCAGCACAATTCTAATAAAACTGAAGTTATACTCACGGGTACCAAAAACAACCTGTCTTTTTACCCTATGGACATCGTCACTCTTGGCCAAAACACTATTCCTGTCATATTCTGTCAAAAATCTTGGTGTCATCCTTTGACAACACCATCTCCATGTCAGAATTCATCCGCAAAGCCTGTCAAATATGCAACTTTCATCTCCGTAGAATTGGCCTTGTCCGCAAGCATCTGACCACTGACGCTACTGCCAAACGCATTTTCTCTTTTGTTCTCTCACGCTTCCTATCCTATCCTATCCTATCCTATCCTGTCCCGTAACGCGAAGGTCGTAGGGGCACCACAGATGATCGTTTAACCAACGTACTCCATCTTTCGCTGTCCTCAGCAACCCTCATAGCTTCGCTCAGTGTCAAGTCAGTCCATTCTTGAATGTTGTCCTCCCACCTCTTTTTCTGTCTCCCTCTTCTTCTGCCTCCTTGCACCGTGCCTTGCAGGATGGTTTTTTGCAAGTCCCGATGCTCTGCTGACGTGGATAATATCATTTGACGTGACTGTTTGAGGAATAATATTGTTCCTGTTTCTCTATCCCTGTTCCTCTCCATCTCTGTTTCTCTCCATTCCAATGTCCTCTCTCTGTCTCTCTGTCTCTCGCTCTCTCTGTCTCTCTGTCTCTGTCTCTGTCTGTGTGTCTCTCTCTCTCTCTCTCTCTCTCTCTCTCTCTCTCAGGAAGGTTCGTGGCGTTTCAAGAACCATGTTTTTTTCGAGATTCTCAGATCCCGAAACCATGCTCCTAAACCTTATTGACAAAATTAACAGTCCGCAAGCAAAGACGTTTACCATGAATTTAAGTGATAAATACGTTGTAAATTCGGCAAGCGATGGCGAATTTAGTTAATCATTGTTTATATGATCCAGCTGACTGCGAAGAGTCGAATCAGGACCACAGCTTGGTTGAAAGAGGGCTCACCCCTGATCCGTATAAAAGATCTGTTATACAACCCTGGGCACGATATCGCTTATGTGTCCGGGGACGTTAATCTATATAACTAACTAACTAACTACCCTAATGGTAAACACTGAAGATATTCCACCAGCCGGTCAGTTTACAATATAGGCATCCCATGTAGAGGACGCTGAGATTGTACTCTAATTTATAGAACCCCGTTTACAAAAGCGAAATAGAATATAAACAGCATTATACAATATTAACCAAACACATACCTAGAAAATGCCTACAGTGCTAAATAGTAATACCATAGAAAGTGTTAAATAATAAAACCATAGAAAGCCCTAGTGACCATTTGGCAGAAAGTGTCCAATATCTCTAAGCGGACCCAATGTACAGCATACCCAAATGAAGAGATTTGGGAGAGTTTTCAAGAAAACATTTAGATGACTGGTCTATTGAAGAAGATAGTAGATTGATAGAACAGATTAGGAACGAGAAGGAACAAATGAGAATGACAGAAAAGGTGGTAGACTAATTTAGAGCACTAAATTTCCACAAAGTGGTAATACTATTTACAAAGAAAACACCGGCACCCCAACTGGTGTACTCCAGCGAATGAAGCATAAGACCTCTAACTTATCACCATGTAAACTGTTGTATGACAGGAACAGGACAGTTGGGGAATAAAGTGATTGATTGACCGAACTTTGGACTTTGGTTCTGGATGGAAAATGCTTTGACAACACAAGAAAAGAAAGAAACATTACAAGATACACAGCTTCATAATTGTAAAGTAAATAATATTTTATATTCAATTCATATATTAACATTTGCGTCACTCAGAGAGAAAGAGAGAGACCGAGGGGGACCCACAACATAGAAAATGTAAATACAGCCAGTTCATTTATTTATTTAGGTATTATTGTCGTAAATCAAAGTCCAAGTATGCAATGCATTACTTTCATTTTGCCAATAGTCTACTGAGAAGAGAGGATAACTTTCACAGTCAAATCAGCTTCAATTACATTTCACTTAACAGCATTAGTACTATTACAAGAGTTACTTTTTTAAACACCAACTCCCCGTTCTTTTCCAAATTTAAAAAACAACCGTAAAACGTACAGTATATTGAAAAAAATCAAGCAACATTAATTATATTTCCCATAAATATTTTTAGTATTATTACCATAGTGACATTTGGTCTCCATCACCCTTTTACATTCCAATTTCTCTTTGAAATAAACATGTACAAATATCGCATGTCTGCAGCATCATTCAAATCAAAGAATGAAGTACACTTTACAAACTAAGCCTTCAGTACAATTACGATGTTTTGCTTTGTTTTTATCCCCAACTACCATTTCCAATTTTCTTTGAAATAAACATGTACATTTTTAAAAGATATGCATACATTACTTTTTTTTTTGCAAGTCATTATTAGCACAATTACAATATATTTTACAGCATTTTGTAAGTCTTATTCCACTTCCTTTTGCAAATTTTCTTTGAAATAAATATGTGCATATATGTACAATTCAGAGCATAAATTACATTTTAATACAATTAGTCAAGTTTTATAACAATGTGTTACATTATTGTTTTAATTCTCAACTCCCTTTCCTTTCCATGTTGCCTTTGAATTTGTAGCAGCTATATTACTTCTTTATTTTTTATATTTATTTGTCTTTTTAGCTTTGTTAATTTTTGTGTCATATTAAATATATGCAACACGATTTACTGCATACAGTGCACTTCGCATAAAAGACATGAGTATAGTTATAATATTTTGTATTAATTCTCCCATTTCCATTCCTTTTCTAAGTTCACTTTGAAATCTAAACATGGACATGTATACAAGATATTCAACATATATATATATATATATATATATATATATATATATATATATATATATATATATATATATATATATATATATATATATATATATATATATATATATATATATATATATATATATATATTTGTATTATTTTGTCAATTTCCTTTTATTATTGAAAATGTCATTTATTTATCACACTAAATTGATGAAAAGAACCACTCATTCCATACTGGATCGGTCGTCGCCCGTGTCATTAAGGACCGCGCCTTCCGTTGGCCATCATTATTTGTAACAAGATCTGGCAGAGTGGGGAGTGCACTTGGCTTACACTATGGACCAAGTCGCTTGTCATCATTCTTCTCCAAAAAGGTAACATTGAAGAGTGTGAAAATGACCGCACCATCGGCCTCATCAGCCATCCCAGCAAGGTCCTACTGAAAATAATCCTCAACATGTTGAAACCCCAAGCTGAACAAATCATAGCTGACGAACAAGCAGGATTCGGGGCAGGGTCAAGTACCACTGAATAGATTTTCAACCTCAGAATAATCTGCGAGAAATACCTACAACACCAACAACATCTACATCATGTGTGTTTGTAGACTTCAAGAAAGTTTGACCGAGTCTGGCATACAGCTCTGTGGGCAACCATGAAAGTACACAACATCAGCCCTAACATTATTAAAGTCATCAAAAACTTGTATGACGAGGCTACCAGTGCAGTCCTCTACAACAGTGCATTGCTTTAGTTTTAAGAAAGGGTCTTTTTGAAGTAATAAAAAATCTGTAGTTCTTTTTTTTAATGCAGTTGTCGTTTTAGCGCGATGTTACTGATTATATGTGTGAGTGCGTAGGTGAGTGTGTTTGCCTAGATGAGTGTGCGTGCGCATAAGTGTGTGTATGATAGAGAGAAAGACACAAGTACAATTTATTCCATAATTCTATATTTTAGTAGGTGTTTACATTGTGTGCGTATAAATTGAACCTAAGTCCAATTTACCCATCGTTTAAGTTCAGTTTACTCGCTATGGTGTCTAAATTGGACTTTCACAACTTTTAAAAAAAAATCAATCTCAGACAGAAACCGTTGACAATGCAGCTTTCATCGTTTAAGGCCACATAGGTGTAATGTCTACCTTTTAAATGGCGTTCATGTTTGTGGGTTTTGTATACTTTCCACCAAAAATATTGAAGAAGTCCATTAAGGGGTTCAATATACCCACTCTTCCCTTAGTTAGAAAAGTTCGTTTTGAAGCTGGACTTTTGGGGACAGAAATAAGAGAAATGGGCTGGAAAACTTGGTTCGGAAGCTAGATTTGTATGCATGTGAGGGGTCCTGGAAGAGGGAGGAGAGGGTTATAGAGGAGGGGGTTGATAAGAAACTAGAGTTGTCTGCACTTTAGGGGGGTTGGGCTTGAGTGTAAGCGATATAACCTTACGTGCCGTTAGGAAAATATTTGCTAGGGAGGGTTTTCCAGTTCACCATTGTGAGATCTCTCAAAACAACGAAAAGTGGGATTGACATGTTTTGGCGCAAATTTATTTTGTTGTTCAGTTCTTTCTAGGTTTCTAGGTACTGTCTGTCTATCGACTCCATTCTTTCTTTCTGTTCTGTTCTGCAACAGTTCTGTCTGTCTGTCTGTCTATTTGTCCGTCTGTCTTTCTGTTGATGTCTGTTTGTCAGTCTGTCAGTCTTTCTCTCGCTCTCTCTTTCTCGCTCGCTCTCCGTCTCCCACAAGCTGTTAAACTGTCAAGCTGCCCCCCGCCCTCTCTCTCTCTCTCTCTCTCCCTCTCTCTCTCTCTCTCTCTCTTTATTCTGCTCTCGTCTTCTTATTTTTTATCATCATCATCATTATCTTCTTCTTCTTTTTTGATTTTAATATTGCAATGCACATCTAACATAAAAACAATTGTTTCCAACTTCCCTCCCCCTTCCAACCCCCATTTGTTTTTCTCTCTCTCTCGCTCTCTCTCTCTCTCTTCTGCTCTCGTCTTCTTATTTTTTATCATCATCATCATCATCATCATCATCATCATCTTCTTCTTCTTCTTCTTCTTCTTCTTCTTCTTCTTCTTCTTCTTCTCTTTATCTTCTCTCTCTCTTTTCTCTCTCTGTTTCTCTCTCTTTTTCATTTACACATACCCACACCCACACACACACACACCCACACACATCTACTCTTCCTCTTCACCGTACAAACTCCCATTTAACTTTGGCGTGAAAACAACTTGAACTGTAAGAGTCGAGTTAACGCTGAAAGGGTAAACTCGGTGTATAAAAATAAAGATTGATCACTTCTTTAATACGGTCAGATTTCTTAATAAAGGCAGAAGGAACGAAATCAATTTTTAAAAATTAATTTTCCTGCGTCAGGGGGCGAGGAGATGCGCGGGGGGGGGGGGGGTAGTGGCAGGTGGGGAGGGGGAAAGGGTGAAGGGGAAGAGGAGTGTCCAGCCGTTAGATCAAGGGTTGTTATGTTTTTGGCTTCTGTCAAATATATGTTTCTGCCATTAAATTAAATATTCTTTTCCGACCTCACCACACATTTTCCCTTTTTGTTTTCAGGTGAATAAAACAATTATAAATTTGTGTAGGACGTTTTGCTCTTCTCTACAACTTTTTTTTTCTTTAAAAACGCACTTTCACATCAGCTGCAGCGTAAATAAAGTACCCGCCATGTTTCCATGTGGAAAGGAAAGGAATTACAACTATAGGTGAGAGCTTTCGTGTATAACCGTTTGCTGTTTTTCAAGAACTTTGTTTTTTAAACTTACGTTCCTCCTCACGACAGTTAAAATGAAGTCCACGTCATGTTTTTCAGTGTGGAAAAAGAATTAAACCTGTGTGAAAGAAGTTTAATACGTTCTCCAAAGTTTGTCAAGTTTCTTAAATTAACTTTAGCGCAGCGCTCTCTTCCTTTTCTTCTTTTTTTTGGTAGCGGTGGGGGGTGGAGGGTGGGGGGGATTTGATGGAATAAAATCTGTATCCTTCGTCCTGTACCACTTTTCTATCATTCCACGTCCATTCTCGTCTTGCTTATTGGTTACAAGAAGAAGAAGAAGAAGAAGAAGAAGAAGAAGAAGAAGAAGAAGAAGAAGAAGAAGAAGAAGAAGAAGAACGAATAGGAGGAGAAAACAAAGCAGAACGAGGAGGAGGAGGAAGAAGAAAAAGAAGACGATGCAAGTAAGAAAGAAAGAAGAAAGAAAGAAAGGGAAGAGGAAGAGAAGAAGGAGGAAGAAGACGTTTAACGTCTACACTCACCGTTGGCGATACGTGTAGCGGGGATCACCATCCCAGGGAAATGGGGTTAGGGAAATAAATCAACACTGAACCCTCAGAGCAATCATACTGTTAAGATGGACAGCGCAAAATGGCCACTTATATTATGCCCACCACGGGATTCAAACCTGGTGTTCCGCGCCAACCCAGGCTAACGCTACACCTCTGAGCCACGAAGATGATGATGTAGACTTGTAGGGCGCAGATTTCCATGTCACAGAGTCATGCTCAGTGCGCACATTTAGTGTCCCAGCCATCAGGGAAAAAAGTAGTAGTAGTAGTAGTAGTAGTAGTAGTAGTAGTAGTAGTAGTAGTAGTAGTAGTAGTAGTAGTAGTAGTAGTAGTAGATGATGATGATGATGATGATGATGATGATGATGATGATGATGATGATGATGATGATGATGATGATGATGATAATGATAATGATGATGATCATGATGATGATCATGATGATGACGACGACGATTTAAATAATTAGAACTTTGTGTTGGAAAGTTTACTTTCTTTTAATGTTATCACGAGTTCCAAGAATGGATGAAGCCTCTCCTCACCAACCCCCGCCCTACCCTGCCACACCCCTCCATCCACCCCATCCCCACCCTTCTCCTCTCGCCTTTGCATTAATAAAAAAAATTAAAACTTTGTGCTGAAAAGTTCACTTTCGTTTATCGTCAGTTACAGCAATGAAATAGAAATTGTGTGAAACCACACGTCCTTTGATGAGCTTTCCGAGTTGTTTTTATAAGATGAGCTGCAAAGATGGCGGGCTGGTTTGTTGATTATTTCTTTGCCAACTTCTTTTTCTATTTCTTCGACATGCGGTGACTTGTTGTTGTTTTTGTTGTTGTTGCTGATGCTGTTGTTGTTGTTATTGTCGTTGTTGTTGCTGCTGCTGTTGTTGCTGTTTTTGTTTTTGTTGTTCTTCTTCTCCTTTTTTCTTTTGATTATTTCTTTTTTATGCAGATATTTTACACTCATCCTTCTGGGTCATTCTTCTTTGCTATTTCTCAAAGGTCAAGGTCGCTGATACTAATTATAATACAGAGATGTGTTTGTACCTTTTTTTTTAAAGTTGGCTAAAACGATTTTGAAAATTTTTGTTTTGCTTGCACTTGTAGATAGTGAGCTATTATTCCATGTTTCCATTTTGCTTCTTTAGAATAAAACTGAGTCAGACTATCGCCACCAAAATGCTGATTTTCAGATGCAAATGAATCCCTCGCCGTCTTGTTTCTCTTCCTCTTCAGCATCCATCGCCACCTCCATCTGATCCTCATCCTCCTCTTATTTGTCTTCTTTTTCTCGCTCCGATCCGCATTCCCAATTCTGCGTTACTTTGCACTTCTGTATGCAGCGCCATGTCTGAGGAAATTACCGTATGCAAATTGGGATTATTTCTTTGGTGCTTGAAACACGTGCCGACGTGACGTGTTGCCTACGTCATTCTCCCCCTTTACTCCCTAGAGAGCGTGGGAGAGAGGGAGAGAGAAAGACAGAGAGAGGGAGAGAAAGAGAGAGAGAGAGGCGCAGGTAGTGGTGTTTTTTTTCTCCCTTTTTGGCTTGAAGAGAGAGTAAACCAAAGTGAATGTTGGAATACGAAAGTACAGACTAACATGAAAAGTTCTAGTTTGTTTACAAATTTGTCCTAGGATGCTACTCCGTACTCTTCAAGCACTATAGTTTCGTCACTATAACGTCAGTTTCAATAATAGCCTACTTGATAGGTTCTAGTGGCAATTTTTTTCCTCTCTCTCTCTCTCTCTCTCTCTCTCTCTCTCTCTCTCTCTCTCTCTCTCTCTCTCTCTCTCTCTCTCTCTCTCTCTGTACAAAAAAAGAGATTCAAGTTCAAGAGTGGTATGACGGCCTACTAGCGCCAAAACCTGATAATTACAAATTTCATGAGATAATTACAAATATCATTGGATAATTACAATTATCAAGGGATAATTACAATTATCGTTGTCAAATTACAAATATTTTCGCTTGACCCTGTTTAATTTTCAGTTTTGGCTCTAGCTATCCGCCTGGAAATGTGCCAAAACCGAAAATTGTAATTATCACATAATAATTACAATTTTCACTTCATATTTACAATTTTTACGTTATCATGCTTAATTTTTTACCCTTGTTAAATAAAATTGTTATCTTATTTTATCTTATCTCCCTCCCTCCCTCCCTCTCTCTCTCTTTCTCTTTCTCTTTCTCTCTCTCTCTCTCTCTCTCTCTCTCTCTCTCTCTCTCTCTCGTTCGAAACAAAGCAACTGCCACGCTATCATGAAACGGAACAGCAATCTTAACTAATAATGGATTGGTCTTTTCGTTATTCCAGAAGATGAGAGAGCACACGAAAATGAGATTAAACGCAGCAGACAGACTACAAAACACAATGTTCTCAATATTGGTTTTTCATTGGGAAGAAATATTAAAAAAATAAAAAAGACCTTTCTTCAAGAGTTATAAGTCAACTTATTATTCTTGTCATTTTCCATTTTATTATTAAAATACAGTAGGTTGATTGATACCCTTCAGTAATAGTATCCGATGCAGTCAGTCTGTCAAAAAAAAAACAAACAAAAAAAACCACCCATATATATTTCTATTCCGATTTCTGTAAGCTTAATAGCGATCTCTTTGGATCGCTGCGCTTTGAGCTTGGTTGAATTTAAAAAAAAGCGGGTGATAACATCCTGTATTACTATTATTATTATTATTATTATTATTATTATTATTATTATTATTATTATTAGTATCATTATTAAAGGGTGTCCGCTGGACCTAACGCAATAACCATGTAATGTAATGTATGATTAAATAGAGAGAGGGAGAGGGAGAGAGAGAGAGAGAGAGAGAGAGAGAGAGAGAGAGAGAGAGAGAGAGAGAGAGAGAGAGAGAGAGCCCAACATGTCCAAACAATTATTTGACATCTCAGCGTAGTGGTACGAACCTCTGCTCTTTTCCTGTGCGTTAAGGTCAAACCTTTACCCCTTCGTTTTGTCGTCACGAAGAAGATGAATAGCGCAGCGGAACTTTCTCCTAATTGCTTACTTCCGGAGGTCGGAAGGTCATCCTTGAAGAGCCTACTTCGTGTTCTCATTGGAGAAATGTTTCGTGACGCTGAAAAAACAGTGGCTGTCGTCAGTGGTGAAAATGTGTGTGTTTGATTTTATTTTATTTTCCACGGCCGCTAGTCATCTCTCTCTCTCTCTCTCTCTCTCTCTCTCTCTCTCTCTCTCTCTCTCTCTCTCTCTCTCTCTCTCTCTCTCTCTCTCCCCACCCCCGCTCCCCACTGTCTCTCTTTCTCTCTCATTGATCACCTTTCCCTCCCCATAGAAGCCTATTTCTCTATCCCTCATACACTCCCCACTCCTCTATATTTCTCTCTCGCACCCTCCCACTATTTTTACACAAACTCTCACACATACACACAAACTTGGTTAGACCGCGTTGTTCTGACTTTCATGAAACTCTACATACGTTGTTTTGACAGCGTGTCATATTTCGTCCCCTTTTTGAAAATATTTTTAAAGTCTTCTAACGTTAACCCCAACTCTTCCCCTTACCTTAACTCTAACGGAAGACTCTTTTGACGTCAGCATAACGAGGTCCGTCAAAAAAAAAAAGTACGTAGA